>VZRS01002471.1:0-19016 GCA_013398055.1 Ifrita kowaldi
CGGACGCGGAGCGGGAAGCGATGGAGCCCCGGATCGTGCGGATCTGAGCTCAGAGGCTGCTGCCGAGAGGCTTTGAGTCAATAAGGGTCAATACCGGAGACCTGAGTTAGGTTAAATTAACCTTAATCAGTTAGATGAATGAGTACTTTAAATTTAGTAGTACCTGAAGGGAGCCTACAGGAAAGATGGAGAGGGACTTCTTACAGCGGTTCGGAGAGTCAGGACAAGGGGGAATAGCTTCAAACTGCCAGAGGAGAGGGTTAGATGGGATATTGGGAAGGAATTGTTCCCTGTGAGGGTGGGCAGGCCCTGGCACAGGGTGCCCAGAGAAGCTGTGGCTGCCACTGGATCCCTGGCAGTGCCCAAGGCCAGGCTGGACAGGGCTTGGAGCAGCCTGGGACAGTGGAAGGTGTCCCTGCCCATGGTAGGGAGGAGAACTGGATGAGCTTTAGGTCCCTCCCAAACTAAACCACCCTGTGATTCTATGAAATAAAATAATAGTTATAAGACAGAAAGTAATTTTTTAAAAAACTAGAGTTACTGAGCCAGCAGTGATGGAATCAGCAAGGATTCTATTTATTACTATAAAACCCCTTTTCCCCCTGCATTAGCTGTTCTCACTGTAGTTTGCAGTGGCCCTCAGTGCATATTGAATAGAATTATAGAATCCCCGACTGGTTTGGGGTGCAAGGAACCCTAAAGCTCATCTAGTTCAAAGCCCCTGCCATGGGCAGGGACACATTCCACTATCCCAGGTTGCTCCAAGCCTCATCCAGCCTGGCCTTGGACACTTCCAGGGATCCAGGGGCAGCCATGGCTTCCCTGGGCACCCTGTGCCAGTGGCTCACCACCCTGACAGGGAGGATTTTTTCTTTAAAACACGTTATTGATCCTCTCTGAACTAAACCTGGGATCACAGTGAGCCTGGCAGGGACAGCCTCGGTGCTGCATCCAGGATCCTGCCCCACCTCAGCCCTGTCCCTGTCCCCCACCAGGCCTCGTGTGTGCAGCACCGTTTGGTGGTCCGGGATGCGAGCTCCCTGCAGCTCCTCCAGCTCTACACCTGCCTGGATCAGATCCAGTACATCGAGTGGTCCTCGGACTCCCTGTTCATCCTGTGTGCCTTGTACAAGCGAGGCATTGTCCAGGTGAGGATGAAAGCAGGACAGGGCGTGTTTCCTGCTGGGATTTGGGTGTGATGTGAGTGAGAGCTTAACAGCCAGCACTAGTCTGAGGCTTTGCTGAAGCACCTGATGTTAGTGATAACACAGTTTGAGCACAACACAGCGTGCCAGGATTGTGAAAGCCACGGCAAATATCTTAGTTTGAAAAAGAATATTTAGGATAAAAATATCTAGCAAAACAGATCAGAATTGGAGATTATCTTACCAGTCTCTTACTGCAGTAGGAAGTAAATGCATGCAAGCTTGTTAAATGTACTAAATGTGTTTAAATGTCACATATTCAGAATACTCGTCACAGAAAAAACCAACCCCACATCATTTGCCATTTCCATTATCACCCAGGGGTGTGGGACTCACTTTTGCAGCGGGATCCAGCGCCAGTCCTTCATGGCTGCGGGTGCTTGGGTGTCCCCGAGCTGCCCGGGGTGGGATGCAGGAGCCTGTCGTCAGCTGCAGGGAATCCTCCTGAGCAGAGGTCTGGGTCAGCTGTTGCTTCCTGCGCTGTCTGGTTGCTCCCTGCCCCAGGTCTGGTCCCTGGAGCAGCCGGCCTGGCACTGTAGGATCGACGAGGGCTCCGCGGGATTGGTGGCTTCATGCTGGAGTCCGGACGGTCGTCACATCCTCAACACCACCGAGTTCCATGTGAGTGTGGAGGCAGGGTTGCTCCCCACGGTGTCAGATGTTGCTGTCTGCCCTTTGCCTCCTAAAATAACCCAAAGCCCTTAAAGCTGCAGCAGTGGTGGAGAGCACGGATGCAGCTCTGTATTCCTGTGTGTGACTCAGGTTAATTCCAGGTTTGGTGTTTGTTATTCCGTTAGCACTTTGTCCTCTTGGTTCTGGTGATAAGATAGAAAATGGACACTTACATTTGAAGGTAAAATGATGTTTGAGAACATGTCTTGGTGTTTTTGATTTTGATATTTTGATGGCATTCAACAAAGCAGTTTTAGAAATCCAATATATTGCTTTCACAGTGAGAAAAGCTCAGGATTTCTAGTTAAAAAAAACCCCAAACCATAAACATTTCAGAGTGATTTTAAATTAAAACATACAGGCTTAGGTTTATTGACCTGTGAGATGAGATTTAGATCCAGATGCTGGAAATACTTTCCCAGTTGTTTGATTTGACACATAGGAGCCAGACTGCTGATGGAACCACTTGTAAAATTAAAATTAAAACAGCTCTAAGTGCTTACTAAGACCCATATTGGGGAACACACACTGATGTAGAATCCAAATTGGTTTGTGGATGGTGGGTTTGTTGGAAGACCTGTGATTTCTGACTCTTCCACCTTTGGATTAGAGGTGATGGTTCCTGTTATTCAGCACAGTAATGAAGGGTCAGAAAACAGCCAAGAACTGCATGTGAGACACTTTCTCTTTGTGTTTACTCTTTCCAGACCTGTGGGTGGGTTTTAGGTGGCAGGATCTCGTGCCATAACACTGGCTAGCACAGAATTCACATGCTGCCATGCAAGATTCCCCCTTTTTTGGGGCAAATCCCAGTGTCAGTGGGATATGGATGGGGACTCTGCTTTGTGTGTGTGTGTGTGTGTGTGTGTGTGCGTGCAGACCCCCCTCCCTCACCCTTTTAGATAGGAGTGATGAGTTTAGGCCTCGGTTTTTCCCAGGTGTGAATTGCCCTGATAGCAGCAATAAAAATTAAAACCAAGCCCAGAATTCCAGCCTGGAGGCAGCGCAGCCATCCCTGCCGGTCAGGCAGCAGCCGAGGAGTCAGGACTGCAGGCTGGGGCTGTGTGAGGCTCCCAGAGAGGATCTCGTGGCACGTGTGTGTGGGGGTGGACCAGCCAGGATTTATTGCCTCCCAACAGAACTCGGTTTGACCTCAGAGGATTTCATTAAGCCTTTGCCAAGTTGGCATCTGTGTTGGGATAAGTTTCCTTTCCAGCTGTAAACAGGTTGCTAAATTAGCTGTTGTCAGACAGCTGCCGGGGCCGGGCCGCAGTCGGAGCTGTGTTTACTCCCTCCCTGCTAAATCCACAGTCTGGGGGGATGGATGTGGGCAGTGCTCAGGACAAGCTATGGGGATAATTAATATCAGTGTGTTATCAAATCCAGCAATTGCCTGGAGGGTTTGGGGGTTCCCTGTCAGCCAGCTCGGCTGGGCTTTGGTCGCTTGGTGCTTTCAAACAGCACCAAGTAACCACTCGTTCTCGTAATTCTTCAGGTCAGCGTGTGAACTCCACTGAAAGCTCACAAGGAACTTCCTTATTCTCTGATTTTTTTAAAGGTTGTTGTGCTAATTTCTTTCTAGCAATCTGTACTTGCCAGTGCCTCAGAAAAATCATTACAGAATCCCAGAATAGTTTGGGTTGGAAGGGCCCTCTGGAGATCATCCAGTCCAACACCCCTGCCAAGGCAGGGTCAGCTGGAGCAGGTGACACAGGAACACATCCAGGTGGGTTTGGAATGTCTCCAGAGAGGGGAACTCTCCATCCTTCCTGGGCAGCTGTTCCAGTGCTCTGCCACCCTCCATGGAAAGAAGTTCCTCATGTTGAAGTGGAACTTGTTGTGTTTTAGTTCATGGCCATTACTCCTTGTCCTGTCACTGGCACCAAAAAAAGGTGTCTGGCACCATCCTCTGACACTTGGAATTCATCAGCTAATTTGTAGGGTTTCTTTGTGGTCAGTGTTCCTCCTCTGCTGAAATCCGCTCTGGGAGGCAGTTCCACGTTATCAGCGTGTCCCGTGGAAGGTGTTGAACCCAATGTGACTCCTTCAGTGCCATTCCACCAGAATTTACAGGCACAGGTAGAGCTTAACCAAGAGCTGCAGGTGAAAGATCTGAAGGAAAGCAAATGGATCCTCTTCACATTCCTGAAAGTGCTCAAAGCCAGGTTGGACAGGGCTTTGAGCAACCTGGGATAGTGGAAGCTGCAGGGAGTGGGATAAGATGAGCTTTAAGGTCCCTTCCAACCCAAGCCATCTTGGGATTCTGGGATTCTCTGCTTCCTCATGACCCTCGTGTTTTGGGATAAATAGTGTGAAGATGTTCTGGAGTGTTTCTCTGAAGAGCTGTGCTTATAAACTGCATACTTTGTACTTTGTCTCATTCCATGTCAGGTCCTTAAGCATGAAGGAGCTTCTCTGGAACTCCAGCAGCAGGGAGAAGTGTGTGTTTCTGTGTGTGTATCCCAGCTAATCCTTAGTAACTGTGCGTGGCTGCATTGGCTGAAAAATGCTTCCGGGCGAGGAATGTGCTCCGAATAATCTTCTGAAATCCAGTGCTGACAGACACTGCTATGTAAGGGGACTGAGTGACCCAGTCAAGTCTGGGACAAGAGTTGACAGTCATTTGAGCTGTAGGTTGTTTAAAAGTGTGTTTTTGTCTGCTGAAAATCACCAGTCCTACACCTGCCTGGAGCTGTCAACATCGAGCCGTGGTCCTGGGCCCGGCGCTGGAGACTGTTTATCACGTTACCATCTAAATAATTTTTATTTCTCAGCTGTTTTTAGGCTATTTTAAAAATGCTTCTGCTTTTGGTTTGTTTTTCCACTGCAAAACAACAGCTGAAAACGTCTCAGACACCATTATCACCAGGATTTGAGTTTGACAACTCCACTCAATGGAGTGATCTATGCTGAAGAGAAAGTATCCTCCAAAAGGAGCAGTGGAGAAGGGCTTGCTGCAGACTTAACTGACCATGGGCTGTTCTCCTACTATAAAAGCAATTGTCCCTTCTCCATGAATTCCCTGAGAAAGGCAACGAGCAGCAATGGAAATTTCCTGTCATTTTTGAAGCATTTGGTTTCTTTTCTCACCCTCTGTGTTTGGTGTTTCTGTTGCTCCTGATCCTGTCTGCAAGCTGTGACATAATCCTTCTAATCTTCTTCATCTCATTTATGTTGGCAACTTAAATGAGATTGTGGAATGTTCCAGGTGGGAATATGAAGGTTTTCCCTTTCTGTCACAATTCAGTTGTAAACAAATGTTAAGGGAAGGGGGTGTGAAATCAATACATTAAGCACACAATGTGAGTTTCTCAGTTTGTAGGAATGTCTGAGTGGGCACAAATGGAACAACAGACAAGGATCCTACATTCAGGAATCAAAATGATTTGGTTTTGCATGTTCCCAGCACTAGGCTGAACCATCAGGTTGTGTGAGTTGGGTGAGAAGTTACAGTGTCAAGCTGGAATGTATCTGTGTGCTTCCCGCTGAGCCTGCAGCCCTTGCAGGGCAGAGAGTGGAGCTGAACTGACAAAAAATGACAGGATGAGAGGACACAGCCTCAAGCTGTGCCAGGGGAGGGTCAGGTTGGACACCAGGAGGAATTTCTTCATGGAAAAGGTGGTCAGGCACTGGAAGGCACTGCCCAGGGAGGTGGTGGAGTCCCCATCCCTGGAGGTGGCACTCAGTGCTCTGGGCTGGGTGACAAGGTGGGGATCAGGCACAGCTTGGATTGGACTCAGTGATCCTGCTGGTCTTTTCCAACCTCAGTGATTCTGTGAACAGAGGATTTGAAACAAGATGATCTTTAAGGGCCCTTCCAACCCAAACCATGCTGTGATTCTGTGTTCTTATTAAAGGTGTGTTGTGGCCGATAGATGAAGATGAGGGCTTTGCTTATCAGACACTTAGAGGCATGTGGTTTAGTTGTAGTCTGGGTTTTTGCAGGTGTATTTTTGTGTGTGTGAGTGTGCCATGAAATGTGTGCTGGCTCTGCTCTGTGGGCTCTCCCCAGTGCTGCAGAGGCCCTGGGGCAGTCTGTTGTCCGTGTTTTGGGGCACACAGGGCAGGGCAGTGCCCCCCCAGCCATATCCAGGAGTTTGTGCTCAGCAGTGAAGAACAGGGAAACCATTACTGTCCTCTCTGAGGAGTTACAAAGCTTGCCCCTTTTGGAGAAGCTTCTGTCTTTACAGCAAATGGAGGTTTAGATTGGATATTAGGAAAAATTTCTTCATCGAGAGGGTTGTCAAGCATTGGGACAGGCCCCTCAGGGGAGGGTTGGAGTCAACATCCCTTGAGGGATTTAAAAGACATTTAGATGAGGCTCTTGGGGACATGGTCTGATGGTGGCCTTGGCAGTGCTGGGGAAATAGTTGGACACAGTGGCCTTTGAGTGCTTTCCCATCCTAAATGACTCTGTGGCTCCGTGGTGGAGCAGAGATGGAGGCAGAAATATTTCAAAACAAAGGTGGCCTTGCCTTTCCTTTGGCTGAGCCTGGGGCAGGGCAGAGGTGACAGTGGGATCTCAGTGGTGTTTCTCATCTACAGAGATTTCCCTCTTCCTGTGCACCTGAGCTCAACATGAGCAGCAAGGTTTTGCCTCCTCAGGCTCGAAGCAGCCCGTGTGGTCCAGGATGGAAGTGTGTTTGATGCCCAGCAGGCCAGGGGAGCTGTTCATGAGGCCGAGCAGCAGCACTCGGATGCCTTTGTCAGGAAAAATGATGATCCAGCCCTCAGCATTCGAAGCCTGCAGCTGCTAAGCTTGTATTAAGTGGCTGGAGAATGTGTGCTGTGTGTTTTGCTCAGGGGAGGCAGGGCAGCCAGTGCATTTAGGGCTGCAATTAATAGTCCCCAGCAGCATTTCAGTGCTGCAGTTGCTGCAGAAGAATGTGTGGAGGCATCGTGTTGGTATTTTTAAAGTAAATCTTGCCTGAGGAGCAGACTGACAACGCTGGGTTTGGGTGGCCGGAAGTGAGCGGGCCCAGGGATAAAAGTTGATTTATGTTGTTCATCTCGTGGGTTCCTCCAGGAGCTGCTAAACTTAGAGGAGGAGGAGGTTCTGCCCCTCTGCCCTGCTCAGGTGAGACCCCACCTGCAGAGCTGCCTCCAGCTCTGGGGTCCCAGCATAGGAAGGACATGGAGCTGCTGGAGAGAGTTCAGAGGAGGCACCGAGATCAGAGGGATGGAGCAGCTCTGCTGGGAGAGTTGGGATTGTCCAGCCCGGAGAAGAGAAGGTTCTGGGGTGACCTCCTTGTGGCCTTCCAGTGCCTGAAGGGAACTTACAGGAAAGATGGAGAGGGGCCCCTATTTCCAAGGGCCTGGAGTGACAGAGGTCAGGGTTAGGTGAGATACTGGGAAGAAATTCTTCCCAGTGAGGTTGGACAGGGCTTGGAACAACCTGGTCTACTAGAAGGTGTCTGTGTCCATGGCAGGGGGTGGGCAAGATGAGCTTTAAGGTCCCTTCCAGCCCAAATCATTCTATGATTCCGTGGAAAAAGATTTCTGTGTTGTTTCCTCAAATCTCAGAAGTTTGTCTGACGTGTAAGGCAGAAGGGACTGTTCTGGGACTCCACGGATCTCTGATGGGGAGGCAGCATTTGCTGGGATTCTGAAGCTTGGTTTGAACCCTCTAAATCCTTTGAATTGTGCTTCCCACCAAACTGATCGTGTCAGCAAGAGAAAAACATTCCGGTTCTGTTGCAACACAGAGCCTGCAGTGTTACCAGTAAAGCAGATCCACAGGGTGCTCCCTCAGGATCCTTTGTCAGCCCTGAACAGTGCCAGGTGCTTCAGGGAAGGAAAAGGTGTGCTGAGGACAAACCTGCAAAAAGGTGTAGCAGAATCTTCCTCCCAAGACTGCTGGGATGCTGCTGGGCCATGTGGGAGGAGGAGGAAATGGAGACAGTGCTGGTGTTTTACATAATCAGAATTAATTTTGGTGTTCGGTGGTCCAGGGAAAGGTGGCTTTGTGATGGAGGTGCTTCACTGCAAAAAGTTCTACCTGTAGCTCTTCCTTGGTGCAGTAAAATGCAGGAAAACAGAAGGAAAAAAAACCTGACCCTGGAAACATTCCTTGCTCCAGCTCCAAATGCAAAGGTTCACGTGCCATGCTGGTGAATGCCCATGTGTCTGGGGCTGCCGTTGCTAAGGGAGAGGGAGTATTTGTTTTTAATTGGGTAATGTGCAGATGGCAAGGCAGGGCCTGGAGTGCAGCTGTGACCTTGGGGAGCTGTGGGGAGGCTGGGTCTGCAGCTGCCTGCCCTCTCTGCAGCTCTCGATGCTTGTGGAGGCACAGTTCTCCAGAAATCCCCCAAACACCAGTGTAAAGCCTTGCTTTGCATAGCAGGTTTTGGGTGTCTTGGAATTTTTCAGTAATTCTGTAATGGTGCCTCCTTGTGTGTGGCTGAGGAGGGAAGAGCAAAACACAAATCAGCCATCAAAGCTGAGGGTGTCTAAATATTGAAAAATACAGTTCAATTTTCACACTTGGTAGCCTTTTCCCAAGGGATACAATGTTTTGACGTGGCTGTAACTTGTCATCCATTCATAAAGGCAGGAAACTCCCCATCTCTCCTCTGGATTCTGTGATGGAATCTGTTTTTCCAACTGCAAAATGACTCTGGGCAATAGATTGGGAAGACACATTTGTGCTAATGTCAGGAAATTCGCTGTTTGTGAAGAGGTTTTCTGCATATCAGTGATGTGAATTTTGTATTCCCATCTAAAATACTCATTTAAGCTTGGGATAAATTCCCTGCTAACTGCCAGAAACTAGGAGACAATTCCTCATAGTTACTTCCCAGGCCATTGTGTTATACAAAATAGCTGCAGAATTAATTAATCACAGAAGGTTAATTGATCCACTTAGTGTTGCTGAATTAGGTTGATGTTTTGCTATTAATTCTTTTTTTTTTTTAATCTACAAAAATAACTAAAACTGCTCCCTGTCTCTCTGCCAGCTGCGAATCACGGTGTGGTCCTTGTGCACCAAGTCTGTGTCTTACATCAAGTACCCCAAAGCATGCCAGCAAGGTAAGTGCCACACATCCACCTGGGAGTGGTCCTTTAGTGGGGCAGAAAGGGAAAATGAATTTAATGTAGTGGCAAACCCCATATTTGAGAACGGGGTCTGCTCCCGTCCCTTCTGAGGAGCACCTGCAGCCAGGTTGTGCTCTCTGAGTGAAGGATTCCAGCTGATCCATGTGCCTGCTCTTCACACGTGCATCTGTGTTGTGCTTGCCTCTGAGGGATCCTTTAAGACATTAAATTATGCTGGATGTGCTCGTGATGAAAAACATTAATCCAAAGTGACTTTTGTCATCTTCTGCACATGGGAAGGTTGGAAAGGGAAGCTCGTGTCAGGGCTGTCAGACCACATGGCTGTGGTGAGCAGTTTGCTGCCCAAGGCTTGTATCCCAGAGATGACAAAGACAATTATGTATTCCATGTAAAATCCAAGTGGATGGGGAGCAATGCCTGGGAGTTGGTGGAGACCCGATGGTTGCATAACTGATCCATTTAGCCAGGCTAAATGAAGTGGTTATTTGAAATCTGTTGGGTTTATGTAACAACTGTCAGTGGTTAGATGTGTTTTGAAGCACGCTGGAGCTCTGCATCCTGAGAAATTGTACATTCCAAGCTTAAAAATTGCTGACACGATGAATCAGTAACACTGTGCTTTGCCTTGATTAATGTGACCTTCTGTAAAGAAATTCTGACTCCTCTTTTATTTCTGCTTTGAATTGGGAGTAACTGTTCCTCGCTGAAGGCTCATCAGCTCTTCTGCCTTGTTGTCTGATTCCTATTTAAGCCAGTTTTAATTAATCTGTCCTGGGCAGGGGTGGTTTTCACCAAGGACGGGCGCTACGTGGCCGTGGCGGAGCGACGCGACTGCAAGGATTTCATCAGCATCTTCGTGTGCAGCAACTGGCAGCTCCTCAGGGTAAACTCTGCCTCTCCTCCCACTCTGCTGTGGGGGTTACATGCACATATTGCACACTACTCCATTAGTAACAGTGAGAGAAGCAAGTGCTTGGTACTTTGGATGTGTGATATAAACTGTTCACACATGGGATCAGTCCATGCAGGGTGGCATTGGCCACGGGCTGGATCTGAGCAATTAAACCTCCCTAAGAACTTGTCTGTATGTTGTATCACCTCTAATTTGGAAATTCTGAGCCTCACCAGAAGCTGAGAGAAAATCTGGGAAATACCACTACATGTTTGTTGTGCTCCTGAGTTTTTTCCTAATGAACCTTGTAGTGGAAGCTGTGGCTGCCCCTGGATCCCTGGAAGTGTCCAAGGCCAGGTTGGATGGGGCTTGGAGAAACCTGGGATAGTGGAAGGTGTCCCTGCCCATGGGACAAGACAATCTTTAAGGTCCCTTCCAACCCAAATCATTCTGGCATTCTGTGATCCTGTACTAGGCTTTGAGACAAGGAATTAGGCTTCCTGGGTTTTTGACTGATTCAGTGTAACTAATTTAATTTTCTTATGAAATGCTGCTCATTTGAAGGTATAGAAACTTTTGGCTTTTCTGTAAAGGGGATCAAAGATCCACTGAATGCAGCATGTATTACAAGAGGAAATATTTCTGTTGCTACTCTGGCACACAAAAAGCTCTTTTGTGTTTGTGGTAGCCCTCAAAAGGTTAAAACTGAGCATTCTGTTAGCTTAGGATTCCTTGACATATTTCAGATGGTTTTGTGGTTTCTCTTCTGTGAGCAGCATTTTGAGACTGAAACCCAGGATCTGTCTGGGATTGAGTGGGCTCCCAATGGCTGTGTGCTGGCAGCGTGGGACACGTGCCTGGAGGTAGGAGGAAAAGCAGATTGTTTTCTTGAAGAGTTCAAGCTGGTCTTTGGCCATCATGTATAAAGCAGTGACTAAAATAATTAGTGTTAAAATGTTTCTTTTGGACATAAAAGGTTATGAGTCGAGCTTTTGTTAAATATTACACTTGTATTGGGGATGGGTGTCCTTGCAAGTGGATGTCGCTGTTCTGTAAATCTTCAATGACAGCAAATTATTTCTAATTTATCTTGCCAAAAAATTGTGAACATTGCAGAAGCTGCTTTTGAAATAATGAAAGAGTAATGGAAGAAGAACATTGGAAGAATGTAAGAGTCTTTTACAGCTTTACTGATATTGCACAGTAATTTTACAGTTAATGAAAGTACTCATCCAAAAAGAGAGCAACGAAGCCTCTTAACTCATAGATAACCATTTGTACCTTTGAATTTAACTTGCTGCATGTTGAACAGGCACAGTTTGGCAGGGATGATTTGCCTGCCTGTGGTTTTTAACACCTTTGCTGGTTTTTAGAGTGGCTCTGTCTGTGTTTCAGTACAAGGTCCTGCTGTACTCCCTCGATGGGCGGCTGCTCTCCTCCTTCCGTGCCTACGAGTGGCCCCTGGGTGTCAAATCAATCGCCTGGAGTCCCAGCAGCCAGTTCCTGGCCATTGGCAGCTTTGATGAAAAGGTGAGAAATGTTTCCTGTCTCTTTTATCGAAACCATCTGGAGAACTTTGTCCTAACAGTCTCCCCTTGCCACGCTTCCTGAGCCAGGTGCGTATCCTGAACCACGTGACGTGGAAGAAGATCACGGAGCTCGACCATCCAGCAACCATTGCCAGCAAAAAGACTGTAAGTGTGGATCCCAAATCCATGGAGTCCTCAGCAGAGCTCGGGTGCTGCTGTTTGTATCTGACAGATGCTGATGAATCCATTTCGTTCTGGAGACTTTGCTTTTTCCCCGCTAGGTCTTGGGAAATTGCATGGCAACCTCGGAATGTAAGAAAAATGTAGGAATCCTTTCAGATTGGAAGGAATATGTCTGTGATCATCTCTCTTGAGCAGTAATAGATTCTCAGATAATCCTGTCACGTGCCAGTGTATTTTGGTGTAGGTGGTGGCTGCATTTCAGGTTTGGGTGTGCAGCCAATGGCAAACTGGAAAACTGAACAGGAGAGATTTGTCTCAGCTTTGTACAATTCCTGACTTTAAACAGGGCTGGAACTGGATTGTGTTCAGATTTTCCATCCTGTGTGGACAGGCTCATCCAGCTCACCTAAAGGGCATTTCCTGGAACATCTGTCAGCATTGATTTTAATCCTTTATACCTGTACCTGCAAGGCCTGACAGATTCTGGGCTGTTGGCAGCAGGTGCAGAGCTGCTGTTCCCAAAATCCTGAGCTGATCTCACCCCTGGAGGTAACAAAAACAGTATAGAGGGACTGCACAGACCTCCTGGAAGAGTTTGTGTGTGGATTGTAAGCCTGCAGTATTCACATGACTCTGCCTCTTACCCAGAAGCAAGGCACGAGCCATTAAAGCACCTCAGCAAAGCTTCTCACGGCTGAAAAATGCTTTAACTTCCAGTTAGGTGTAAAATATGTCATGGAAAACAAATGGAAATACCTCTGTTAATCTCCACTACACAGACAGGAATTGCAGTTGCTGTGTTTTATCCTGGTGCTTGTGTTTGGGAATATGTTGCAGACACACTAAAATATTTTTGCTATTTTCCTTCTGTAGTGCTGCACTTTATTTGTGATAGAATCAGATTAAAGAGTTTTGGTTGCAAAAATGAGATTCATGTTCCCACTGCAATGGGGATGATTTATTTTGCTGTCAGAAATACTGAATGAGGTGCACTCCCTCAGACTTATTGAGGTTTGCAGGCTTCAAGGTTTGTGTATTTGTCACAGGAGTGTTTTTCCTGATCAAGGTTCCACATGGCCCACGATTCACTGGGAATACTGGATTCCATATCTGCCAGCTGAAGCCCTTTCCTCTGTTGATGAGCCAGGGGATGCTGAGATGTAATAAACATGCAAATGAGTCAGTGGGATGTGGGTATTTGGTAACAACCCATGTTCAAACTCTCCGAGGCCCTTCTGTAGAGCTCTCACTTGTTTCTTTGTAGATTGTGTACAAAGAAGTGGAGAAATCCCCAACTGTTGACACAGAGAGGCTTTCTTTCCCTCCAACAAGAGAATTGGCTAGTTCTCTCTTCAGCACACAGAGTAAATGTAAGCCAAAGTTTACTCAAACCAGACACTTGAGTTTGCCTTGGGAAGTCTTTAAATAAACATTGTAGGTGAACTCTGCCCCTTGGATGGTGGAACAGATCCTCTGGATGTTCTCAAGGGCAGTAAAAATCAGAGTCAGTGTTCGTGGCACTGTAAATCACCTTTGGTTTACACTGTTTGAAATATTAGTTAAAAGGTAGTAGAAAAATTAATCTGTCCTCATTTTCCTGATTTAATCTCAGTCTTGCCTGAATTTCCAGCCTTTCCTTTTCTGTAGGAGGGCAGGAATAGTAGTTGAGTGGCTGTGTGAAGATGGGATATCTTAAAGCAATTGAAATTTTAATTGGAACATCTTGGAAAAGAGTAAAATTTAGTCCTATCACTTAAGAGATGAGGGGTTTTAACAGCTGGATGTAAATGCATTGTCCATCCAGGCTCACTTAGTGAAATACTTTTATTTCCTGTTCCAGATGACATTTCCCAGGTGCCAGTTTCTTTACAGTATGTCAAACCAGTTGCTGACAGGGCAAATCCCAAAGTGGGAGTTGGGATGTTGGCCTTCAGTGCAGATAACTGTTTCCTGGCAACCAAAAATGGTAAGTTCCGACTGCCCTGCCTTAGAGGGGAAACCATGTGGCATGTGGGGGGTTTCCTTAGCAGACATGATCCTTTGCTCTATAAAAAGAGTCATGGCCCTGTAAAATCAGCTCTGTTGTGAGATATGTAACTACAGAGGAATCCCAGCGTGTCTTCTAGTGTGTGTTAACTGTTGTGAGCTGCCAGAACTGCTGATCAGGGCATGAACTCAGCCTTGGCTCTGTATTTAATGAAAATAGTAGGGGTTTATATTTCTTCAAGTTTATGTGAGCTCACTGTATTGAAAATGAAACAAATCTTCCCACTTACAGCCTGGGTCTCTTGAAAGGCAGAACTCTGCACAACCTATAGCAACAGGAATTCTGAATAGTGAAAGTCATGGAATTAATGTTCCATTTTTCCCTTTGATGGTCCTGAGGGGCTGTTCATGCCTGGATGCCAAAACTCTGGGTCAGGTGCAAAACCCATCAGACAGACTAATTTGATAAAAGCCAGGGAAGGACTGGGAGATGGACTAGGTCACTTTTACCTTTTTTTGCAATATTTCCAAGGCTGAATATTTCCTGAAGGCTCTGCTTGGCAAAACTCAAGTACTGGTAACCCTGGGGTGTACCTAAAGGTTTGTGTTGTATGAATTTCATTTGTTACCGTGCATTTAGACAAACCAAGCGCGATCCTTTTATCCTTCAGCTATCACACGATGCTGCTTCCTCTCCAGATAACATTCCCAACGCCGTGTGGATCTGGGACATCCGGAAGCTGAAGCTGTCGGTGGTGTTGGAGCAGCTGTGCACGATCCAGTGTTTCCAGTGGGATCCCTGCCAGCCCCGCCTGGCCGTGTGCACGGGCACCAGCAGAGTGTACCTGTGGTCCCCGGCCGGCTGCATGGTCGTGCAGGTGCCTGGGGAAGGTGAGGCCCTGCAGCAGCTGCCACAACCTCTCAGTGACGAAGTATTATTCCATGTATAAATTGATCTGAGTGTTGTCATGGAAATAGCCCAGGTGTGTTCTTGGAGCTGCTGAAAAATGGATGTTTTCACCCTCGGAAAAAGAGGAGTTCATAGCGAGACACAGCAAATGTCTCACGGGGCCAGCAGGGATTTGTGTGGCTGATTGCAGCTGCCTTTTCCTCCTGTAGGAGGACGGGCTGCCAGCTCCTTGCTGACACACTCTGATCTCCTCCTGCAGGTGACTTCCAGATCGTGTCTCTCTCCTGGCATTCCAGTGGGGACTCCATGGTTCTCCTGAGTAAGGACAACTTCTGTGTGTGTTACTTGGAAAGAGAAGAGGTAAAATAAAAGAACTAAAATGCATTAAAAATGCTCCCAAGTCTGAGGAAGAAAGAGGAAAGGAGTCAAAACCTGTTGCCCAGTCTGAAGTGTTTGTATTTATAAGTTATTTATTTGAAGGAGCTCCAAGCTCAGTGTGTGAAATACTGTGACTGCATTTGAATGAAGTGATGTAGCAAATGAAACGTAGGGAATGAGTCTCTGTTGAGTATTGATGGAGTTGAACATCTCTTTTTCAACTCTGAACCCTTATTTTCTAAGACTGTAGCTCTGTGTGTATATAATGTATAGCTATTATTTAAATTTTCTAATTTCCAATAAATATTTTGATAGTTACAAACTATAAACCTGCACCTCTGCACTTGAAAGTCTGTTTCAGTGTGATCAGTGATGTGATGATGTAGTGATTTATCCCAGCACAAGGAAACTGTTACTTGCACACAAATAATTTTGGGTGACAGTAACTGTGCCTGGGCCACCATGGATTTATTGCACGGAATCTTTACCAGAGGGATCACAACTGACACTTCAGGATGCTGAATTACAGGTAACTGAAATGGGAGTGGATGGTTTGGCAGGGAAGGAGCAGTTGGATATCCTTCCTTGTTCTCTCCCCTGTGTCTTTCCAAGGAGGGAGCCTCTTGTTTAGGAATTTACTGGATGTTTTTTCTTTTGCTACCTAATTTCACAGCCTCAATCTCCAGAAAATGAAGAACAAAGACCAAATAAGAGTTGAAATTTAACTTTACTGCAAGGTTAATGAAAATTGAACAGATCACTTAGAAAATGCATGGAGAAGCTTGGAAAGCTGCAGTCAGGATGGACTGCAACAGGAGTTTCACAAACACCTACATTAAGGTCAAAAAAACCCCACCACTGCAGCACAGTGTTTATCCAGCAGATAAATGCTCTGATGAAAGGGCATAGAGAGAAGGTCATGCACAAGGAAAAAGCTTCTTAGAGTCACCTCCTGAGCAATTTCAGCTCTACTCTCTTGGGCTGCTTCTGAATTTCATCCCTGGATGAAAGGTTCAGTGCAGGAATGTATGAACCAAGGCTGACACACAGTGCTGAAAGTTTTCTCTGTCTCCATTAAAAAGTCCTGGCCCAAACTAGAGTAGATTTAAGAAAAATGGCTATGAGGATCAATCTAACCAAAATAGAATTCCTTTTCAGTTTTACAAAGAACAGCTTTGAAGGCAAACGTGTTTGTGAGGCTTTTGGCAACGTTCTCTCACAACAGTCTTTATTCTGTGGCTGCAGTGAAGAAACAGAAGTGGAGAGGAAGTTCCAGTAGGTTCTTAGAGGGATTTATACAAGAAGCTCATAAATGTATATTAAGTTCACAAAGTGCTGCTGAGCAGGTGGAAGAGTGCAGCTTTAGCAAAAGCCAGCAAATACTGTTAAAGACTGACTGACAGCCTCGAAAATTCCTAACAGGCATTAATCAGAGCACTGAGATCATGGTGATTGGAACAGCAGTTCTTCTAAAACAGCACAAAGCAGTCCCAAGCACACGCCAGGATCTGACACCGTACACAGGGATACAGCAGGGCCGTGGCACAAAGGTTCTGTGCTGTGCACTGGGGGTTTTTAGCAGGTTCCAATGGCACTTCATGGACTGGGAAGAGCAGGCACTGGGACACGGAACATGCCACTGCTCACTCACCCTGTGTGAGGACCAGTGAGGGCTGTAAATCAGGTAGGAAGTACAAGACTGACACCACCCTGTGTGTGCTTCAAATCCAGCCTGTGCATTCCCCAAACAAGCTGGGAACTGTCCTACAACCACCCCCTTTCCTTCCCCCTTCCCCTGACAACTTTGCTTTATCACGTGCTCTGCCCTCAGCACCCTCTCCCCAGGGCACCACCAGCAACTCACTTGCCCTTGAACAGATGACACGCAAGGGGGTTTAAAATCCAATTTTGCCTCTTGTCATGGAGTATCCCAGCTTGGCCTCGTTGTTGATGAAGGACATCAGCCCCAGGTAGGTCTCGATGAGGATGGGCCGCTCCAGCACCAACACCCCGTTAGTGCTGCCTGGCACTGGGCCCTCCTTGTGGGCTTTCTTCACAGCCTGGATCAGCTGTGTTTGAAAGTTTTCCAGCTGAATGAAAAGAAATCACCTTGCTTTTGCATTGTTTTACAAACTGTTAAGACAAACAGCTGCTGATAGGGAATGGTGAAGGATTAGCACTAAAGCTGTGGCTGTCAGGGCTGTGTGCTGTGATAGTCACATTCTGGTATTTAACCTCAATGATTCAGGTAATTTCACACAGGACACTGCTGATGTGTGATTTACACAGGGGCTGGATGGGTAAAGATCTAGCAGTGACCACGTGTTTATTTTTGTGGTTCATGATCCATGTGTTGAACTTAACAGTGCTCTGATTTTAGGACAGCCTTCAGAGGGAAGCACCTATTGCAACAAGAACTGAGAACCACCTTGGTGAAGGTTTTCAGTGAGCAATTAAACCAGCTGTTAATTAGCTGGCAGTCCTAGATGAAAAGTCCATTAGCCTATCAGGTAAATAAGAGCAGGAATAGCCCAAGATCCATTTGCTTTTGGGTTTTACAGGACTCAGCACCTTTGGAGGTTTTGGCCTCCTTCGTGTTTCAGCCAGTTATGGGTGGCTGGCAAAAGTGGGCAGTGGGGCCACCAGGCAAGTCAAAATTTGGAGGCTGAGGAGATGGAGCTCCCAGCTCTCTGATGTAACTGATTTTGTTTGATTAATTGAGGTATTGCTTCAAAATAATCTAACTTATGTCCACCCTACGAGCTCAGTGAGCTGCCTGGAGCAGCAGAGACCGTTCCTTACCCGGCACAGGGATGAGATCTTCTCGTCAGCATCTGCCATGGGGTGCTCGGTGAAGGTCACGTAGGGGATGTTGGTGGACCAGGGGTTCCACCTGTTGATGAAGGAGGCGCGGCTTTGCTTGTCCCACTGAATGCGGATACCAACGCCTTCCCTCCTGGCAGTGCAGAGTGAACAGGGTCAGATTTCCCAGTCTTTGAGGCAAGACTAACTAAAAATGTTCTGTCTGAAAAAGACCTACTTGAAATGAAAGTCATAGCAAATTTTACTGGAGGCAAGAAATGCAAGAATTCAAGCCCTGAAACATGCAAAGGGACATTTTTATGAGCTGAGAGCAAGACCGTGAAGCTCTTGGGATACCTGGGACACCTGGGACACCCTGGCCACCCTTCCCAGCCTGTGACAGTTCCTGTGTACAGGGGACCTGACATTCACAGCTTTCTAGTCATACTAAGGTGGTATTACTGCTTCTTACTGCATTATGTAATGGTGTCAAGCTTCTGCTCCCAAATCTATTCATCTTATCTTGAAAGTCCTTGAGCAACTCTGTTACTGCAGCTACTGACCATCCCAGCAAGCCAGCAGCTACTCTGAGGTCTTCTAATGCAGCTTCAGGAATTGTTTGCAAAGTTAAGCAAGCAAAATGAAAAATTCTCAGACCTTTCCAGTGGTCAGGCTGACAGCTCAAACTGTTCCCAATAACCATGCAAGGCTTACACGTGGCTGTGGCAGCTTACTTGTTCAGAGATTTGGGTGGGAACTCGAACTCCCCCACGGAGATGGTGTCCACGGCGCTGAGGGCGATCCTCGTCACGTGCTGGCACTGCAGGCTGATGAAGTTGTACTTGCAGACCAGGAGGGACCAGTCTGTGATGAGGACAAGGCGCTCCTTCTCATTGTTCCAGTGATCGATTCTGTGGAGAGAACACGACTGAGCTTTAAGTGATTTTGACTCCTGGCTAGAAACACTCTACAGCTTGGCAGACGGGAGAGTTGCTGAGGAGAACAAATCTGAAGTCCTGGTGATGCTGTATTTTCTGTTACAGCTTTTGCTTTGCATCAGCAGGGCCAGCGCAGGGCTGAGGGTCTGTGCCTCGCTGCACACATGTGCCTTTGGGTCACTTTATTAAAGCTACGTCCGTGCTTTACTGCAGGAGTGGGTTCTCTGTGGGACTGGATTTCATAAGGGGTTAACTGGGGAGCGTCGGTCTGGATCTGGAGGGCTGGGTTATAAAGAAATAATGAAATAATAATGGCTGCGGCCAGCCTGGGCCATTCCGGGCCCTGCGCGCGCGTTAATATTCACCAGGTTTAATACAGAAAAGCGCTGTGCGATGTGCGGCTCTGGACCAACCCGGCGGAGCCGAGGCTGCTCTGGCTCTCATCTCCCCCCGCCCCGAGCGCCC
>VZRS01002474.1:0-71967 GCA_013398055.1 Ifrita kowaldi
GCTCGGCTGGTTGTGCCGAGGATTCCCCATCGCGCTCCTTCGGCCCGCGGTCTGCCATGACAACCATCGGCGACCTTCCCGAGGACGTGCTGGTTGAGCTGCTGTCGCTGCTGCCCGTCCGGGACCTGCTCCGCACCTGCCGGCTGGTGTGCACGCAGTGGCGGTACGTGGTGGACCTGACCACCCTGTGGAAGCGCAAGTGCCAGCGCGACGGGTTTTATCGTCAGAGCTTGGACAGAAGCATCTCTGACTGGAGGATCTTCTATATGCTCTGCCACTTGAAGAGAAACTTAATCAAAAACCCCTGTGCTGAAGGTTTGTTTCGTTATTTATAATAAAGGACTAAGAGTTTCCGAGCAGTCAGAATGAGTCAGTGTCCTGCATGCCTCAACTGCTGCTGATGCTGTGGGACTGTCCAGCTACTGGGTGGAGCTCTGCTGGATCAGATTCCCAGCTCAACTCCTGCAGTAAAACTGCTCTAGGTAGATAGGTATGTATTTACCAATACTTTGTGGTTTCAGCCAGAAAAATCTGGAGTCATAAGGACCCAGTCCTGCAGGCAGTGACAATTAATTTGCACTGCAAGTACAATGTGGTAGTGAAACGATCAGGTATTGGGATTAAACATCTGGGCAACTGGAGAACTTTTGTTCCCAAAGACTTGACTAATATGACTACAGTAATCCTACTTTATTGCTGCTGCTGATTTTCTGATGAGGTCAGAAATCTGCTACCTACTAGATGCTGACAGCCACATTAAAGGTAATGGCAGCATAATGGCAGGAGTCACAGCTGTAGGAAAAATACAGTGGATCTGAAAATACCAGGTAGTTTCCTAGAATTCTCCTGTTGCTGATTCTAATGAAAGCTGAGATCCTGCTGGTAGCTGAAGTGAGGTCCTAACCCTCACCTTGGACACCTGTGTTTGTAGAGAACTTCCAGCACTGGACACTTGATGATAACGAAGGAGATGAGTGGAAAATTGAGGATCTGCCTGGAGCTCATGGAAATGATATGCCAGACCCCACAGTACACAAATACTTTGTCACTTCATATGGGTAAGGCCTGGATTCCAGTAATCCAGAACTGGGAAACCTGCTTCCTCCCATCTGTCTGAAAAGGCACCATGGTTAGAAGGCTGGTGGCAGGTTACTGAACCTTAGATCACCTGTGGGAAAAGGAAGGAACTTCATTAACCCTTTATGCCAGTTAATCTGTGGAGATGGGTACTACTGAGAGAATTTAGAATTGCAGAGAATTTAGCAGGTGCTGAATTTCTCTGCCTACCAGAAACTTCCTGTAATTTTTATAGTTAGGATAATCCACCTGGGATCCCTTCTTCTCCTCTCCTAAACGTGGTAGGGAATGGTTAAGGGTCTGGCAAACTTAATCAACTGCACTTAGATGACAAGGTCAAAGCTCTGTAACCTCCAGGAGTGGTAGGTGTATCACACTAACGACTTGTAATAAAAGCTGTCACCAGAGGAGGATCAACAGCTTTTACATGCACTAGGCACTGGTTTCCTGTTACCAATATGTAAGCACAGGGACCCCCCTTAATCCAGTTTGTAGGTAACTATTCCTTTTATCTTGGGGTAAAGCTAATTCAGTTCACTTCCTTGTCAGGTTCTGGCTATGGATAAGGCAGGGTTTAGCCAGGTCAGCTTTGTGGGCCTTCAGGATTTGAGTGGGTATTAAAGCTGTCAGGGAAAGGACAGTGAGAGAGGAGATTAGTTGTGTAGAACTGTATTTCTATGTCTGTTTCAGACCATGCTTCAAGTCTCAACTCATTACCCTGAAGAAAGAAGGCTACTGGAATCAGCTGATGGATGAGAAACGGCCTGAAATTACAGTCAAGGACTGGTAAGTGGAAGCACTGAAAATTAGAATTTCTGGCATTGGTCTAGAGGCAAGCTAGGCTTCTTCTTTTTCATGCTACAAAGTCAATTTTTTATTCTTCGGGAGTTGTAGTTCTTGAGTAAAGAATAAGCAAAATCTAAATTTAGTCAGTGGATTACAAGGTGGCAATCTCGTGAAGGGTGGGATAGCTGTTAAGTTCTAGAACTTCTCTGTAGCTATGGGGATGACATTCCTTTTCCTCTGCAGACAGGGATCCCCTTGGAGACTGCTTTTGAAAAATAAAGAAAACTGAATGCTGTATATAGAGCGCTGCTCCTTGATTCCTCCTGCCTCTCCAGGTATGCTGCCAGGTTTGACTGTGGGTGCCGCTACGAGCTCACGGTGAGGCTGCTCTCAAAGGATTACATCGTCTTGGAGGAGTTCCACCCTGAGCCAGTGGTCATTGAAC
This sequence comes from Ifrita kowaldi, assembly GCA_013398055.1. NCBI lineage: Eukaryota > Metazoa > Chordata > Aves > Passeriformes > Cinclosomatidae > Ifrita > Ifrita kowaldi. The sequence continues at coordinate 2,309 of VZRS01002474.1, forward strand.
AGTGGAGTGATGCCAAGTGGAGAGAGGTGAGCAGCAGCCCCGGACGCAGGAGCTTTACAGCAGTGTTGTGACACATGTGTTGCAAGTCTTACTTGGCCAAAAGTGCCAGTGGACTTCATCTGCTCTTCAGCCCCCTCTACTCTGTACAGAAGGCGAGTCCTTGCTACTGACAATGCTGAAGAAGCACTAGTGTCCTGAATGAGGCAGGTGCTATTTTTAGGTGCCCAGCATTTTCTAGAGAGTATCCCATGTGCTTCTGTGTTGTTTTAGTGCAGTCTTTTTAATTGTTTCTTGGTTTTATGTAAGATTCTGTCTAAATAATTAAGTAACAAAAGCACATTTTGGGGGTTTTTTGGATCAAAAAGCTGTTTTAAAACTACTGCATGGGTAACCAAGTATTGCAGACTTAACTTTTTTTAAACTGTTACAGGTGTTTAACTGGTTTGATTTGCTAGTACATTCTGCATTAGATGTTACTTATACATGCACTTAATTATCAAGCTTACTGTCAGTTTAACTCAGAGAGGATTTTGGGGAGAAGGCTGAGTGAGAAAGGCTTCCCCCCCCCAAAACAGGGTATGGTTCACTTTCAGTGAAAGATACCTGGTCTCAGGAAAAGCTCATTTTAAGACTCACACACTGTAGTTTTCTGAGCTTCTTGGTGAGTGCTGGTTTATTTAGGCAAATTAAGAGGAATTATCGTTTCTGTTCTCTCCAGATTTCTCACACCTTCCAGAATTACCCAGCAGGAGTTCGTTACATCTGGTTTCAGCACGGAGGCCAGGACACCCAGTACTGGGCAGGATGGTACGGGATCCGTGTGACAAACAGCAGCATCACCATCGGGCCCCAGACATCATTATGAAGCACAATGTAAGGATTTGCTTTTACCTCAGGACTGTAAGCAAGTAGCCTCAGGTGCACTTTTTGCCTGTACTCTCTGGGTGTGTCCTAGCTTTGTCTTTCAGCTCTTGTTCACAGCAGAACTTCTGCAGACCCAGCCCTTTGGAAGAGCTTCTGTCTTCATCTTCCATCCTCTACCATGGATGCTACTCCAATTACTGGTGCCCTTCCAGAGAAAAACTGGGACAATTAAATATGAGATCTATCTTTTCTAGTTAATACATTCTTATGCTAACACACAGTCTTAAAGACACTTTCTTGTTTGTGGAACTGAAGAAAGATAAGGCTAAAATGTTTAATTTCAGATTACCAATGCTATCTACAAGGACTCTGCTACAGATTGTTTTGTATGGTATTTTCTTTTTCCTGTTTCAGTTTTAAGATTCAGTTAAGATTTATGTTCTGCACCAGACCTTTCATAGCATCAGGAAACTGTCACCCCTTGTTCGTAAGTGCTGTGTCACTGGTAGTGAATTCCTTACCCTTTCTCTAAGTGTGTATAATCAAAATGGTACGTGCCTTCCTATCCAAAACAGTCCCTTGGTATTTGAATAAACAGGTAGAGAAAAAGGAGGTAAGGAGTCCCTTCAGGCAGCTGCCTAACAACACGAGTACCTTTTGATTGTGCTGGGCTTTTCGCGCATCACCTCTGTGCTTTCAAAGGACTTGGTTTGTACTGAGCAGTGTAACCCAATATGAAATGTTAAAGCAACGCCCAGCCTTGATCTGTAGTGTTCCTACATTTGATACCTGGAGGAAGCAGGAGGTGCTGGACAGGCTATCGTACCAAATTCTCTGACAAACAAGCTCACCTCACTATGAACTGTGTCTGCCACCCTTATATACCCAGAACCAATGCTAAGGCCATGTTCCATCTCCTCTGACAGGCATAGGATTAACAGTGCTTTCCTTGCCTGTTCTCTGTTAGGAGTAGATACTTGGCAGGTGTCCTTGCTGGACAGACAAATTCCACGTTGCTAATGCCACCTCTGGGTGAAAGGGGAGAGACCAAGGTTGTACAGACTTTCATAGGAATTGGCAGAGTCCACATACGGGCCAGAAAAGCGGTGGAAGCTCCACAGCAAATGAAAAATACTTTCTTCACTGAAGAAGGGAGCCTGGTTTTGACAGAACTCAGCCCAGTTCAACTGGGGTAAAACTTAGTATTTATTGAAGACGACTTGCGACGGTCACAGTGGACAGACACTACATAAGGCCTCACTCCCCCTTAGCACAAGTGTTGCTCTCGTGGATCGTGTGACAGCTCCTTGCTGTCTATCACTGCCTGTGTGCAATGGAGCTGCCCTGTTCCGGTGAGAACCGGACTGGTAATAAAGCACCGACTCCTCAGGGATGCACTGTAACAACACCTGTACTCTCACATGAGTCAACACGGGAACAGGCTCTGGCTCCCCATTCCAAGTCAGTTCTATATACAGTGGTAAGAGCACTTGAAATAAAGAGGCAGCAGCTGCTCTACATTCACCCAGAAGGCCAGCTGAAGAGATGGTTATCAAGATACAGTTTGGAACAGATCTTACTCCACTGGAAGATCAGATGACGCTTGAAGGCAAGGAAAGTTTGAAATCAGGTGCCTTTGTGAGCTCGCTCTTCTACATAGAGCTGCATCTGGAGAGAGAAACAAGCATCAGTCTTGTTGGCATACAGGTAGGTGAATGGAAAAAAAAAAGCCTGCAACAGGCTGAATAGGAAGTGCTTATACCTTCCCCCATAACCAAGCTTCCTATTTTACTATGAGGAGTCTTGCCCTGCTTTGATTACTGGCACAGACATCTGCAAGACTAAGCTACTGCTCAGCAGTATTTAAAGTTGTTACACCACAGAAAACTGCAGAGCTGGTGTCAGAGTAGACAAAGTTCCAAACTGCAGCAGGTTCAGCACCTCTTGGTCAGAATGCTCTGCCCACCTTTAAGATGTCAGATGTCATGGTTTTCAGGGGAATGAGCCGGGGGTCGTGCATGTGCATATCTTGCTCGTCAGCGAGGATCCACGGGAAATCCTGGGGGCAGGAACACAACATGTTACTGGCAGAACCCAGCAGTGCTGTAAGGTGAGCTCCTCCTCAGCACTTGTTTTGCGTTAAGCTGAAAGAGAGACAGAGTAGCTGAGGGAAGGAACAGGTAATTCAGACCTTCCACAACAAAACACTTACACACTTGTCCCTGACACTCAGCATAATTATCTTCAGTTACAGCATCAAACTATGAGGTCAACCCACTTCACTTACTGCAAAGATGACATCTCACTTCTTTAAAAGATACACTCTCAGCTGTCCTGAGCTACCATGCCCAGTTCATTACATTGCATTTAACTGCAATGTAAGAACACTTAGGGCATGGGTTTCCATCCTGCCTTGGAAGCCTAAAGGTGGGTCTGCTACACCACAAGTTTCCATTACTAAGCAGTACAGTGCAGAACAGACTTTCATTTTGAAACAATTTTATACTTCGCTAGCTTTATTTGTTGTGTGTTAGGACACCTAAAATAACTTGGCTCAGGAAAAAAGTTTCTGTGTATCTAAGCAAGGATTCTTTAAAAATAATCTTGTTTTAGAAAGTGTTCTGCACACCGTTTCCTCTAAGATAAAATGTATTTGTGCCCCCAAACCTACTCATTACTTGAATTTTAGTCTTTCTTGCTCTTTATACAAAATCAGCCATCTACACAGTGCATGGTGGGTGCGGGCTGCTTTTTTTCTTGATTAAATTCAAGTACCTGTTCTACACACTTGAGTATTTCGAAGTGTCTGAGCAAGCACTGGGCAGTGAGTATTGTTACAATCTATTTCAAGACTTGAAGTTGTCTGCAGGTGTGGCTGTGTGTGGCGAATGTGCTGTCAGCTCACCAGCATAAACCATTTCACCATATTTGCAGTAGTTATGATGTGCCTCATGTGACACCAACCTACATGTTCAAGGTATCTCTCAGCCTTAACCTTAGAGATGCCAAAACTCTGCACTGCCCAGTCTCTGCTCTGCAGCTTCTCACACAGAATCAGGTGCCCAAGGATATCACTCACCTTTATCACCTGGATCTTTTCCATGTTGCGTGTGGCAGCCTCCCGTGTGTGAACCAGCACTGTGAAGGTGCAACCTAAGAGAAGTGTCAGGTTCCAGCTCAGGGTACAGCTCCCAGAGGATCGGCCAAGCCAAGCAATGCCAGGCATTAGGCTGTTTGGATCCAAGTGACATTTACCTGGGGGGTTATTGTCCAGCACAGCATCACAGACACTGATTTTCAGGATGAAGGCACGCAGTAACTGCTCGACATGGGACAGCAGGGACTCAGAACTGTGGAGGAGACAGCAGTTGTTACTGGCATGCAGCAAAGGCCTGAAGTTGCTCCCAGAATATCTCCCAGGGGCTGGCTGTTGGAGGCCATGGGCAAGCAGGAGTGGAAACCTCACCTAATAGAAAGAAGAGGTGGCTGGGTGATCTCAAAGACAAATCTCTCCACGGGGTGGTGCTCTTTATCCAGGATTACAACCACAACTTTCTCCACATCGTTCTGCAGGAAGCAAGACAGAAAATCCCTTCCTTAATACGAGCCGACTGCTGCCCAGTGTGCTTCACATACTTTGATGCAGTGGGAGTACACTCAGTTGTTGGGACTCACAGCACAAGCCCTCATCCAAAACCTGAGTTCAGATTATTCTTAGCAATCAGAAAAAATGCTTTTGCAAAGCCATTTCTTGCTGAGTGTTAAGCTGCCAGCTTGTGGTTAAGGCTAAGGGAGATGAAGTGTGCTAAACTGTACGTTCCTCTAGATCCCGTTTTGGAACAAAGGAGGAAATGCACAGCCATCTCACTGCATCACTCTGGGATGGACACCGATGAAGTTAAGATACATTCAGACCGTTGCCCAAACAGAGCAGCTTTGTACAACCACAATGTAAAACTGACCTAATTCAATTTTCTACATGTGCATTAAAACTGTCTGTAAAGAGCAAGGCGTACAAAACCTGCCAGCAGCCTCCTGGAATGTTTCACTGGTCACACCTTTCTCTCGCAAAACCTGGAGTCCAGACCTACCTTTGCTTACTGGCTCACAGCAAAGCATTCAAACTGTTCTGCCACAACAGGTGCTTAAACTGGGATGGATTGTAAAGCAGAATGGTAGGATGATGTAATTGGAAATATACAGACATATGTCCTTGTGTGGTATATGAGACAAGCAAGGCAGGGTTTTAACTGCCAGGAAAGGTTATGATGTTTAGTTTTGTTAGGAACTTTTATCAGCTAGTATATTTTATATGGTAAATTTGTAAACAACTGTTGCAATTAAGATAATATTTATGTTCTCTTACTTTCTATCAAATCCACTTCCAGTACCTTTGCCCAGGTCCCTGGTCTGAGCTCACCTTCTCCAGCAGCGGCTTTACACAGTGCAGTGTGTCCTGGATGTATTGGTTCAGCTCCGGGTGGCAGGACATCTGTAGCAAACACAGGGAAGAGTCAGAGCTGTGTTTGGTATGCTAGAAGGGAAGATTTAAACAGAAGCACCAGTGTGTACAAGGCATTCAAGTCATGCTTCAAATAGTGCTGAAAAATGCTGAGTTCTCCATTCAAACCAGCAATTCTTTCAGTGAAGGGTTAAGTGAAGTTGTTGTATATCAGGAATGTATACCCACAACAGCATATTTGGAATAGCATATTCCAACCATCTTTACTTCCTAGGAAACATGCTTTCCTGTTACCTCACTGCACAGAGCTGGGGCAGCCTTCTACTACTGTTGTCCATGACCTGCTTGTTCCATGAGCACTTGCTGTATCCTCAGCTATGGGGCTGTTCTCTCATGACAGGAACTAAGTTCTCCTCAAAAATAAGGCTGTACATTAAACAATCACTTCCAGAGTGTAAGTTTGTTCTGATTTGTTGGCTGATCCTTGCTATTTTGCTTGTCCATGTGGCTGTCAGCTTCCAGGAAAATCTCCTACCTGGACAGGTACATTGTATTTTTTCCTCTTCTGAAAGATCCCAATAGGGTAAACTTCTCTGACGTACAAGATGAGGTGAACAGCCACTTCCAGGAATTCTGAAAGAACATCTGCAACAACTGAAAAACAGAAGTAATGGATGCTGAATAGGGTGGGGGGAAGCAGAGCAATACCATAGACTTAGGGGAATTTTTTTACAAGTATTTTTTTCTGCATAAATTTCACCTGCCTCCTCTTAGCTGCAGGAAGTTTAGGGATAGAGCAACCCTATAACAACACTCCCCCAAGCTCAGTGCCAAGGAGGAGCCTCACAAGGACACCAGTTGCAGTTTAGTACAACACATTACCTTGCCCAAAGTTAAGGTCCTGCCGTGTGAGAGTGGTCATCTTCCCCAGGCCCTGGAAGTAACCACAAAAGGGATGGTTATCCTCTGGCTCCTGTCTTATTCATCTAGTCAGTTCATGGAGCTGTACACTGCAAGACTCTGCGAGGCCACAGTGAGAAGTGTGAGCACCCCCCATAAGCACAGCACATCCTCAGGGATTACCAGCAGTGCACAAACCAGTGCTCACACCTCAGGATGAGAGATTATTCATAATTTAATTCCTGGGGTTTTCAGTCTCTCTTCCTTTCTGGGATACAGGAAAGTTCAGACAAATACTTTTTACTAACACAAGAAACACTGGTTTTTTTGAAGCTTCATAGTACTTGCCTTTTCTAAGCCCTATCTCCTACTATAACTCAAGAACTTCTCGGGTCTTTGGGTTTATTCTAACACCACCACGAACCATTGCTTGTCCAGGCTTGGAGCTCCATCTTCCACGGACACACCATCACACAGGTTGTCATTTGCTGCCACTGCCAACAGCTTCTGGGTTTCTCTCTGCAGTCCCAATGAACCCAAACCCTGCAGAGCTGCATAATTAAGTCAACATGGACTTTGTCACACGGGATTATGGAGTACCTTAGGTTGGAAGGGACCCATAAGGATCACGGAGTTCAACTCCCTGCTCCTCACAGGACCACCTAAAACTAAACTATGTGACTTAGAGCATCATTCAGCTGCTCCTTGAACTCTGACAGGCTTGAGCCATGACTACATCCCTGGGGAGCCTGAAATTTGTGAGCCACAAAGGGCAGCACATTATTGTGTATTGACAAATTGAGTTTCATGTGCCAACAATCAAACAGCAGACGCTAGAGTTCAGCTTCCAAACAGCTTTCCCAGCATAGTAGACTCCATGCCTTACACAATTTAAGCCACAGTGTACATAATTATCTATTAGAAACTTTAATTTGTTTCATTATTTTATCCACACTCTCTGCATGTAAGCAAATTCTAACCACTAACAGCAGCACTGTTCATGAACTGTAGAGGTCTTTAAATGTCTCTGGAGCATCCTGGCTCGACGAGTAACTCAGGTGTCCTACAAAGACTTTTGACGAACTACAGATGTTCCAATCAGCTCTTTAGATGCTGATTTTCAAGCGGTTTCAGCTGCAACAAGACATGTTTTTCAGACCTACAAAGAATTAGTTCAACCTTCACAAAACAGGGAGCTACTCTCATACCCATTTTTTAAACCAGTTATACCACTGTATACAAAGACTTCCTGGAATATTACTGATCTGCTACACTAAATAAAGATAGTTTAGCATCTTTCTAGCATGCCAGACACAGTGACTCTCAAATTAGTACAAAAGATCTACAGAGTATCATAAACAATCTGTCTTTTTAGAGGTTTAGGTTCACATCGTCACAAAGCTGGAACTAAGCACCACATGCTCAAGGACTCTGCAGGCTGGGAGATCATGGAATCACAGAATAGTTCGGGCTGGAAGGGACCTCAAAGCTTATCTTATTACAACACCCTGCCAGAGGCAGGGCCACCTTCCACTATCCCAGGTTGGTACAAACTCCATCCTTTGGACACTTCCAGGGATGGGGCATATCATGTAACTGTAGTCCACCATACCTATCACCAGAGCTCCCGCACTAGCCCGTAACAGCCGGCACAGGCCACCCCAGCAGCCCGGACGTGCCCTGCCTGCGCCTGGGCTCCCAGAGTCACCGCCGCTCCCTCGCCCACTCCGGTATCTCAACCGCCCGAGCAGACGGGGGGGCGGACGGGGATGGATCCCTCGAGCGCCCCGGTCGCACTCAACGCACGACACCGCCTTCCTCAGCATCCCCGAGCCTGGGAACCGCCCGTTCACCGCTGCTCCCTCCCGAAACGGGGCTTCTCGCAGGGCCCGCCGGCCGGCCCCGCCTCAGCACGGCCACCTGCCGCCGGTGTCTCCCCCNCGGGCTCCGCCAGATCGGGACCTCCGGACAGGTAGGCAGCGCTGCTCGCGCCGTGCTCACCCCGTCCCGGGGTCGGGGGTGGATGATCCGCCGAGCTGATTCCCCTCTGCTGTCGCAGGGACTGGGAAGGAGTGGGAGACAATTTCCCACTTTCCGTCCGCCCCGGAGGAGACAAAGACATGGGGTGACGGGGATTCCCGATCCTGCCGCCGTCGGGATGCGTGCGGAGCTCCGGTCACGGCGGTGTCGCTAAGCGGTGCGAGCGAGCACCGAGCTCGGACAGCGCCGGTGCTGGGGCGCGGTGCCTTCGGCCAGACCTATTGTCACTCGTGCTGGAGAGCGGACTCTGGGCTCTACCGCTCCCGCCGCGGTTCTGCCGNAGGAACGGGCGCGGGGCCGGTCCCGCTGCCCCCGCGGGGTCCCGGCACTCTCGCAGCTCCCCCGTCACGGCGGGGCCGGGGGCTCGGTGCAGGGAGCGGGGCACACTGAGCCCCCAGCGGGTCTCCCGCCCTGTGACCATAACGCGGGGGACGCCGCGGGAGTGCGGAGCCCGCCCCNCCACTTTCCGTCCGCCCCGGAGGAGACAAAGACATGGGGTGACGGGGATTCCCGATCCTGCCGCCGTCGGGATGCGTGCGGAGCTCCGGTCACGGCGGTGTCGCTAAGCGGTGCGAGCGAGCACCGAGCTCGGACAGCGCCGGTGCTGGGGCGCGGTGCCTTCGGCCAGACCTATTGTCACTCGTGCTGGAGAGCGGACTCTGGGCTCTACCGCTCCCGCCGCGGTTCTGCCGCCCTGCGCCGTGTACCTCGCAGGGATGTGCGGTACAGGCTCTGGGGCTCACGTCCCACCGCCCCACTGCGGGTCACTCCTGCAAGTTCCCTCCCCAGATCGCTCTCCCCTTCCTTGGAAGCAAAGTCGCCTCGGACAGAGGCACCGTCCCTCTCGCAGGGCCTGAGCCCCTCGTGCACCCCAGGGGTATGTCCCGGCTCCGAGCCAGAGATGCCGAGGGGTGACGGAAGCTTTTCCCACCGAGTCATTGTGTTTACAGTGCGCTGCCATGCACCTAGCCCCTGGGTACCCGCGGCTTGTTCTCTGCTCTTCCTCTGTTGATAAAAGTGAGGTCTCATTTCTGAACTAATCAATTTGGCATAATTTAATGGCTTATTACAGATAGTAATTCATCACGTAGAATTTAAGTGACACATATCCAATTCACACCTGAAGTTTTCTGTCAACTGGAGGGTTTAATGGAAGTGGTTTGGTATTCCCATCTCCTCTCCCTTGAAGAAGGAGGCATTAATTCTATATGTATGGTTCAAAGTGAGAATGTCATGCAAAGAAGAATGTTGAAAGCACAGCCTAACTATTCTGCCAGTTGGGACACATCCATGACTCTCTCCCAGCAAAGATGAGGGCAAATCTGTCCCATTCTTCCCTGTCACGCTGGCGAGTACTTTCCGGACGGGTGAGCAATGACCTTTCCTATTGATTGTGTCCCATTTGTCACCTGGCATTGTGCATGAAACTGAAGAGTCTTCCCTGCCATACTGACAGAAGCAACTATATCTTGGATGCTAATCTCAGGCGCATTGCTATTTTAATCTCATTATTGGGTAGAGTAGACTCTTTTTGATAGCAGGTCGCCTGTGATGGCTTTGTCAGCCACACCGTGAAGTCCCAGAGGGAAGCAGAGCAGAGGGTACTGCATATTCATTCATGTACCTTCAATGCGGTGACTTGCTGGGCTGCTCTGTCCCTGGCAGATGTTGTGCTGGGAAGCTCTCAGGGCAGGTCGGGCTAGGCTCAGGAGAAAGGGTGGCACAGCTGTGGCTAGGGGCATGTAGTGACTTGAAGGTGCCCAGTGTCGACCAAAACCGCGGTGCTGGAGCTCAGCAGGGACTCAGGCAGTTCACAAGCCTGGGCTGCAGGAGAGGGAGCTCCCTGGGTTGTGCTATGTGAACAGATGACCTCTGTCCTAATCAGGAGGGTAGAGCACAGGCCGTCAGCCAGAGCTGATGGGTGAGGGGAGTCCCAGCTCCAGCCCTTCAACTAATGCTGAGTGAATCAAGTTTCAAGTGGTCACTGGATACAAATTGCCCCAGGGAGAGGCTGTGAAGGCACAGGGACAGCTACAGCTACTACTAAACCCCCTGCAAGCCTGTATCCTTATGTCCTGTCTCTTGTGCCACTAATGCAATTGGTATAGTACTGAATTTGGCCCTTTCTATGCTGGAGTGCTGTCTGGGGATGGCAAATGTGAGAGAAAACAACACAGGTAAAGGAAACCAGATGTTTCAAAGGGCAAGGGGGGGATTCAGGTAGCCTAAATATCTGCACAGAGGAAATGTCTTGTGTCACAGTCATGAGGGACAAAGAAACTTTGGAGTCTGGTAAATATGAAAAGCAAGGTAGGGAGGAATGGTGATGATGGAAACATGAAACCTAAGAAAGCAGGGCAGCTCTGAAAAGGAACGCAAAAATACTCAAGATCTGTGAGCATGTAATTCTGCTGTTCTGTCATCCCAAGGATGTCTGGGACAGCAGCAAAAACAATTAAAATTCTTTACAAATTGAGTATGCAAGAAGTGTTGGAAAGAATAAAAGTGTTAATACTTTTGCCCTGGAGAGGAAAAGAGAAGGGTGAGTATTACCTGCCTGCTTTGGGAGACCCTAGAAAGCTGGGATTGAGCCTTTGGAAATGGGAAAGTCTCTTGGCAGATTGTTTATGAAGCTTCCCAGCATTTGCCTCTAGAAACAGAAAAACAGATGGAAAGAGACCCAGCAGGGAAGTGAAATCTCATTTATCTGCACAATGCCGTCCTCCTGGCTCCACCCAGTTCTCTGCATGTCAGCTACCATAGAGCCTACCCCATCCATTCTGCTCCAGACCTTCCCAAGCCCATCCATCACCCTATGGCTTCTTATTTACAGGGAGCCTGGCACACAAAGCTGGGTTTATTGTCTGTCATCCCTGCCACACAGGCACATACACACAACACCCATGTAGATGCCCGTACACATTGTGTATTGCTGCAGATTGGGATTGTCTGGAGTCCAGGAAATCTTTACACATGTCTGCCAAAGTCTGATCTTATCAGAGTCAAAAAGAAATCTGGTCCAGCACACACATTTGGGTCCAGCTTGGTTCAGCCCTTGAGCATACTAACTGCATCAAGGATCTTGAAAGTCTCTCGGTTCAAGGGTTTTGTTCCTCTTGGCTGTAACATGAAGAACAAATGTGAAAAGTTAAAGCTAGGGCTGTCAGATATCATGTTTTAAGTGAGATATGTGAATGAATGTAGATGATCTGATGTTCCTGCTTTGTCAAATACAAAACAAATACACTAGGGGCAGTTTCAGAGTCTATTTCAGAGCCAAGGTGACACAACTGTATTTACAGGGGAAAAACATGCATGTATTTCTGTGTACCTGCTCAGTGCATGGCTGCCTTGCAGGATTACAAGCAGAGAAATAGCAATTGTATTAGTGAGTCCAGAGAAGGAGACTTCACACAGGGAAAGTTATCCAAGATGCAAACGCCCTCCCCCCGCAATTTCTCTTACAGGATTGTAACGATTCATTACTAACCCAAAATGGATCAGAAATAGTGGCTGGAAGACAGCACTGCAACTCACTCCCCCAGCCCTGAGTCTGTACTCTGAGCAGCTCTAAGGCCTTATCTCTGCTGTACAGGTGTTTTTGTGAGAGGCAGATTTGCTACCTCAGGTGGTTTGTATCCTGAGGGTCTGTAAAGGCAGTGCAGGTAGAGTGGTGGAGCAATAAGGATGTAGGTCTGGTGTTGTGAAGAGCTACAAGGGCAGCTTAATTTGGCAAATACTCCATCTATTTCCCTTACTAATATATGAACCCTAAGAAGAGCATGAATTCTGGGCTTTGTGTAACATGTGTGTTTGTTTATAGCAATTTAGGAAAGGCAACTCCTTACAAAGCCAGACTTCTTTCTGCCTGGTGTGTGTCTCAGGCAGATTTTTATCCTTTGCAGGCTGAATCAGCAGGGTGAGAACCTTGCTGTCACCTACATCAATGACCCCAAGGCTAGCATAGGCTTCTTTTGTGGACTGTGGTCCTGCTAGAAAAAAGGGTGAAGTTTACATTGGTGCTCAGCCATTGAGGAACCTGAGCACTGAGAACTAGGGATGCTGTTGTGTTATCTAGCTGTCTTCTGTAAGTGTGATTTCTATAGGGTAAGAAAAATTAAGGAGGTTTCTGGAATTAAAGATGGATTAGGAAATGGAAACAAGTGGTTAGGAGAAGGCTGGGACTGCTTTGCCTCTAGCACAGCAGTGTTGAATTAACCCAAAACTTGTCCATGCACTGGTTTGGTTTAGCAAACAGCTCAGATCTCCCCTGACAACAGTGTAGTACAGGTATTTATCTGCATTATTAATGCAAGATTCCCAGTGGCACTAACGCAGCACGTTAACCTGCCTGCTCTGCCAGCGCAGAGATGAGGCAATCTGTGTCTCTACCTGCATTTTCATCCTGGTTCATGCTAACAAGACAGCTGGGCAGCTTAAATAAATGTCCCCTATGCTTTGAAGGAGACCTTCTGTTTAACTGCCCTGCAGTATTTAGCTGCCTCCCAGCTCCTGCTGAAAATCAGAATGTGTCTGTCAGGTTCACCATCAAAGAGCCGTGTCTGTGAGAGTGAGATTGGAGACACCCTTGCATTCTCTTTGCACTTGTTTTCTTCTCTTGGTATTTTGCATACAGATGAAAAGGTAAGATGCTCTTTCTAGCTCTGAGTTGTTCTGAGTGATGTCTTAATCCAGCTGGTTTGCTCTGGTTCTTAAAGAGAAAATCCTAGGAAAAAACAAGGATCCCATGGTCTGGGGAAAAAAACAAATGACCCCATGCAGAGCTGTGTGTTGCTATTTGTTCTACTGGTTTTGAAGAAGAACTTCAAATGCTTTTTTGGGTAGATTTAGCTGTCAGTCTAGTTTTCCTTTGTTCCAGGTAGTTGCCAATAAAATAGTATTTCTAGTGTTATGCCTTCAGCAAGTGAGCTTCCCAGTGCCTCCTAAATTAGTCCTCAAGGAACAGTTTATTGTCTTTTATGGCCAGTAGAAAGACCTGTTTTTTGAAAACTGCATGAAAAGAAGGCCCCTGTGCTGCCTGCCTCTTTCCAGGGAATGGCTGAACTGAAAACTTGTTCCCAGGCTATGAGCAGCAACAGAGAGGAATCTTGGAAAGGCAGGATTGGCTGGTGAATGCATGAGCAGGCTTTTTTCAATTAACAGGATGAAGATATCTCTCTCTAAACTCCAGGATGCTGGGCTGCTGTGATGACAGAGTTTTCCCCGACTCAAAATTCTCCACATCTGTCTCTCAGGCTGAAAGAAAAGAGGAAGGGAAGAGCCCAGGCTACTCCTAGGGTATCTTCTGTCAACTCCACAAAAATTAGAGTCAGAATTGGCCTCAAAGGCTGTTACCTGCTGCCCTTCACAGTGACAATGGCTGGTAAAGTAGAAAATCACCTGGAGGAGGGAGTGTGAGCCCTTGTAATTAAGCAGCAAAGTGGTTCTCCTGGTGAACATGTGGAAATCAGGTGCAGCCAAGGGCTGACGTGCAGGAAAGACTGGGATGAGGTTGAGTGAAAAGCTGTGGCTGTAACTCTGTGACAGTATTTCTCAAATGTAAGCACAGGCCCGGTTTTCTGGCAGTCAGTATCCCAGGGAGCTGTTTTTAAGCATGTCTTCATGCTGCCCAGAGAAAGAGGGACAGTCTGGAAAAGCTGCACTAGAAATGCTGCAAATCCCTTTCCCCATTTTGTGGGAAAGGGCAGGGGAGAATGACTGAATAACTTAATTAGAGAATACTCTGACCTGTGCAACATCCCAAAGCCATGTCTTATAACACAAGTACAAGGACGAAAGAAGACCCTCAAAAATATGACAATGAAGCAGAATGAATGAGAATAGTCTGCAGCCACTGTGCTGGTGAACTCAATGAAACTTGGTCTCAATTTTAGTTCTTGGGACTTAAATTACCCTCCCAGTGACAGCCTTGCCTGGTGACCTGTGCAGAATCAAGGAAGGAAAGTGGGACAAGCTAAAGAAACCTCAGACTGCCTCTCTGCCCCTTGGTCCTTAGGCCAGCATCCCCTGCTCTGCTGACAGCCTTTTTATTTCCCTGCTATGCCATGAGATATCAGCACAAAATTTCAAGTGTTTTTTCTTCCTTTGACCAATTTCAGACATCCTGAAGCAGTATGCAAGCATGTGTGGAAGTCTCTGTCTTGAGCTGCTCAGGGTTGTTGCTGGTCCTGTGAGGCCACCATCTGCCCCCAGTACTGTTCATTTTGACATCTTCATTGCAAGGAAACCAGCTGTGAGGAGGGGCCAGTGCCCCTGGCCCAGGATGCCAACCTGGCAGCAGACAGCCCTGGCTGGGCAGCTGGTGTTGTGCCAGGCTCAGGAGCTGTGGGCAGGAGCCAGCCCCCCCCAAACCCTCAGATGGTGGCTGTGAATAGGAGGGTAGGGGGGCTAGTGAGGAATCAAAGGGAAGTGTCCTACTGATTAATGGCCTCATTTGCACATGAAACTGGGACCTCTCAGCCCTGCAGGCCCTGCACATGTGCCTCAGCTGCTGTAACCAGGGCTGGGAGAAGAGGAGATAAGCAAAGAGAGAGTAACTTTCTTCCAGCTCAGGACACCATAATGGTTTTCATCTAAGTGTCCTAGGACTGAACCTTGATGGCCTTTACAGGTCCTAAGTGTTGGTTGCTTATTCTTTTTTCTTTTTTAATTGCAGGTGAGACAGAGCACCCATGATTATGGAAACTTCTTCCACCTTCTCTGCTTTTCTTTTCCTGTGTGTGCTGGTTCTTTCTGACATCAGTCTTGCAGTCTCCCTGAACCCTGGCACAAAGCTCAAAAATGCCCCAGAGAACAAGAACCACCTTCAAAACCAAGAGATGTGGCTGCAGCAGCCTAGAACTGAGCACCATCACAGGCAAGGCTTGGCCAAGAAGGAGAGGGTCCATGCCATTCCTTCAGGAGGGCAGCTGGCTGGGGAACAGACCCTCAAGATGGGCAGCGGAGCTTCAGCTGTGGAAGAGCTGGTGGCAGAGGGACAGCCAGCAGCCCTGAAACAGAATAAGGATGTGTTCCTGGGGTTTGAATTGCCATATCCTGAGAAGGAAAATCAGTCCCCGGGCTCTGAGAAAGGAAAGAAGCAGAACCGAGAGCATCGTCGACATAGCCGCAGGGACAGGCTCAAACACCACCGAGGTATTTGAGCTCCAAGGGAAGCTGGGGCTGTTGTGTCACTGGAAATGAGTGTCTCTTGTATGAGGGCAAGAAGATGCAGATGTGCTGGAGCCACATGGGTTTGTGGAGGGTGTGGGGTGTGTGCCTGCTCTGGGGAGACATCTGCCAAACAAAAGAGGCACAAGAAGAAAGGGGAACTGCAGAACCAGAGAATTTTAGTGCTGGCTGCAATTTTGTGAAAATGACCTGGTTTGTCTTACAGGGGGAGTTCTGAGAGTCCCTAAGACTTGAGGGGTTGTTTTGGGGTGGCCTCCTTTGTTGGGTTTTTTTTTTCCTTTTTAGCAAATGGCCCAATTTAGGAACAAGTATGTCCAAGCCATGCTCAATCTCTCCGCTGACTTCAAAAAATGACCAGAATTAGAAAGAACAGAAACCCCTTATTTTGCTTTGAAGACCAGAGTCTTCTCACCAGAGCTTGTATTCTTCTATGTTTATGCTGAACTACAAAAAGAATTCAGATTTTGCATATGTGAAATGGCACTGAAATGCACTTAAAATGTTGCTTGTTTTTGACTGGGACTGCTTTCCTTTGCAGGTCAAGTTGTGGGTGTGTATCTCTGTGATATGAGCTCAGTGTGGTAAACCTTGAGTTCTGTTAAAGCGAGGCAATTTGTGTCAATCTACACTATGTGACAAGCTGGGTGTCACATCCTTGAGTTTCATCTATCACTTCACTGCCTCAGTAAGAAGAGCTCTATTGTTTTTTTCAGGGGACTGGCTAAGCAGCTTGTGTTAGCAATATAGAAGAGTATGCAACAAAGCTGGTTTGAAGCAATATTTGCAGACTACAAACAGGGCTTGTTTCTTGAAGTTAACTTAAGGTCTATATTTAAATTAATACTTATGAAGAAGAGGGATATATCTGTGAAGATAATTTCGAGTTAGGTAAGTCCTGACTAGAGATAAATTGAAATAACTCACTACTAAAATCAAATCAGAATGTATTCACAGGTATTTGCAACAGCTTAATCCATTGGTTTAAAAATGGTTAAACAGGTACATTTTGTACTCTTGAGACCAGAAAAAGACATCTTTTGCTTCTTAAGCAAGAGATAGACATATCTTCAGGAAGGTGTGATTATGTATATCTTAAGCATGTAAAAATCAAGCTGCATGTACTCTGGACCTGATTTATCACTGTAATAGCTCATTACTCTGTTTTACAGTGGTCTAACAGCAGCTCAGGGTCATGGAACAGTGATCAGCAACTGGATGAAATGTGAATTCCTTTGACTCAAATCTGTCACACAGAGAAAAGGGATGAGAAAGGTAATGCCACTGTCCCTGTTGCCCTCTGCAGGGAAGACTCCTGATGCTGGGCCAAGCTCCCTGTACAAGAAACCCAAAAGCTTTGAAGAACAATTTCAAAATCTTAAGGCAGAGGAAGCTACAAGTCTGACTCCCACCATGTTCCTCATTGCTGCGCTGGACACAGCTGTTTCCACAGAAGAGCCTCCTGTTCTTCCGGCCACTTCACCACGGTCACAGGTAAAGAGACAGCTGGGAACTGTTCTGTACCTCCAAGCCTTGCCTCTCCCTCATCTATCCAACTTCACTGAGCTTCAAGGACCAGAGAGACAGTAGGAGCCCTTGGCTGAAGAGTCAGCATGTCCTAATGCTCACTGCTCGCCTTTTGTTCTCACACAGAAGCAGTGGAAACTTCCCTCTTGGCTTCAGCCTCAACAAGGGAAAGCTCTTCCCTTTTGAAACTGAGATGCTAGGAATCCCCAGTGGATAAGACAGGAGTGGAGGAGGGGAGGGGGAATCATAAAGCCTTTTTAATGTCTAAAAGCACCATGAAAATTTGCAAAGACTTCAGTGTCTCTACAGAAGTGTAATCCATTGTCTGCCTGGTTTTTTTGTGATTTGCAGGCCCGCCTCAGGCAAGATGGGGATGTGATGCCCACCTTAGATATGGCACTCTTTGACTGGACTGATTATGAGGATCTCAAACCAGAAATGTGGCCATCTGCCAAAAAGAAAGGTGCTAAACCTCCCTGTCCTCTTTCCCAAAAGTCATCCTGTAAGGCTTGTCTACGGTTAGTATTCACAGATGTGCTGAAGGACATGAGATCATAGTGGTGGGGAAAGATGGAAGCAGCATAATGCTGATTGTGTTTTGTGCTCAGTTTCAGAATGTTTCTCATTTTGGATGCGTAGTTGGAGGGCAGAGGAAAAATGATAAATGGAGAGTTGAGAAATAAGGAGGAGATTAGACTATGAAGGTTTAGAGTTCAAACTCTTGAAATTTGAGGCTGTTTTTACCCTGGAACAATATACTCTCCAAAATGAAAACACTAGCATGACATTTTCTATCAGCGTCTTTTTTTTTTTCCATAGAAAAACGCCGCAGTAAGAGCCCCAGCGGTGGAAATGAAACCATGACAGCTGAAGGAGAGCCATGTGATCACCACCTTGACTGCCTCCCAGGTCAGGATCAGCCTGGCAGAGTCATTTCTCCAAACATGAGATGTTTGAAATCTAGCCGAGGTTTTAAGACGTGCATCCTGATTTCTACTACTGATAGGAAGTGGTATGCAAGGGAAGGGCAGAGGCTCTCTAGGCGTGTTATGGGACCAGATGATGTCTGTACAATGGAGCAGTCATGGGTGCCAGTAGCCCTACAGGTAAGGGGATACCTGAGCTGTGCTGACCCCTGGTCCTTTGTTGCAGGCTCTTGCTGTGACTTGCGTGAACACCTCTGCAAACCACACAATCGAGGCCTTAACAACAAGTGTTATGATGACTGTATGTGCACTGAAGGTGAGTCCAGCTCTTTGCTCCCTGTCTCGCTTTAAAAGACAGGTGTCTGCCAAGGAAGGTGGGAACATCCCTTGGAATGGAAAATATGACCCCCTTCCCTCCAAATTATTATAACTTTGAAATTACAGGGCTTTCAGGCCCTGTATATGAGAAAAGGAGTAACAGTTCTTTACCAGTATGTATAACAAGGCAAACAACAACAGCAGCAGCAACACCAANCAGAGCGGCGAATCAAACTATAGCACTAAGCCTTGGAAAAAGCAGAAGCAGCGGGGGGTCCTGGTGGATGCTGGGTGTTGGGCTAAAGTGTAGCAAAAGCCACGAAGCAGTGGCAAGAAACTGCAGGGGCTGGAGGGGGGATTGCTCCTTTGCACAGCTCACTGGCGAGGAGTGGCCCGGCCGGAGTCCCAGCAGAGCATACCACCGGCTCTGGGCTCCCAAGCAGCAGAAGAGGAGAGAAGCAAGCCGGCAAGCCCTAGTCACAGTGCCAAAGAAAAAAAAAACAAACCAAGAGGGAAGAAAAAAAAAAAAACCAAAAAAAACAAACCAAACNACAGAGCAAGATCTCAGGTCAGACCCACTGTGCTGCATGGCCGCCAAGCCAATCACCCCCACTGGAAGGAAGTGCAGTCCCTGGTCCCCAACCCCCACAGGATCCTGGGCTGCCCCTCACCCCTCGCGATATTCCTGGAGCTGGGGGAGGTAGTGACCGTTCCGGACAGAAAACAAAAACAAAACCAAACATAGTTATGGGGTATAAACCATCCCCAAGACACTCCCTGACTTTGTAGTTGGCAGTGTTGACTTGGAATAGGGGTTTGTATGTGAAAGCGGGGGCCAAGCTCTGTGGCAGCCGGTAAACATATCTTTATGTTAAAGTGACCAAAGGCTTTTCCCAGGATGCATGGTTCTGTTAAGTTAATCTATTCCAGTTTGAATTCCCCAGTTGGCTACTGGCCTTGGCCCCTCATCACTCCCCTGGGGCTCTCCCACTGGTCCCTGCTCCCGCCTTCCCCCGGCTCCAGGAAAAACCCTGAGTTAGCCACTGTATTCGTATTTGCCTTTCTACCCTTCGACAGTGAGGATGAAATAAACTCGCCTGTCGGAATGAAAGCAAAAGCAAATACCCTTCCTGACTCATTGCTACTAGCTTAATACTGAACCTGCCCAGGCATCTGACGGGGCACGCGGGACCCCACGGAGCCAGGCAGGAACAGTATTAAAGCTCTTAGCCTTTCTCTGCCACTGACTCACAGTGTGACTATTGAGTCTTCTAGGATATCTTGTTTTCCCTCTTGAAAACAAAGATCCTGATGTCTACCAACCTATCAGAAGAAGCCACAATATATTAACATTTCAGTGGTGCTATCAAGTCTCCCAGGCTATGAAAACAGACTGTTTTGTATGACCTTGTGCCTAACATGACTTTCCCAAGTTCATTTCAACTGAGCCTGTAGCAATTTAGTAGATATGGGAAAGACTCAGGCTTTTGTTTCTTAAAACTATTTCTGAAGAATCCACAGCAGCCCTTACTAGGAGGTGCATTACGAAGGTGTTAAAAGCCACTCTTTAGTCTGAACGTGTTCAGGATCAGCTCTAAGCACTGAGTCTCGTCTGCCAGAACAAAACTCTGTTTGCCAGGTTTTGTGACCTGCATCGGGTGCCCAGATTTGACCAGGCTGTTCACCTACTTTTTACCCAGTTAAAGGGGCAGCTTTCCTGGAGTTGCAATGTTAAATGATAGTCTTCAACTTGGGCGTCTTGTGTAACACCTGAAGGTCCTAATCAGAGATGACCTTCTGATAGATTAGCCTAGAAAAGTGTTTCTGCAGTCCCTAATGAGGCTGCCCCAGGCCCTGCTTTATCCTTAAGCTAGTTGTAAGTTGATAGCAAATGTGCATCCTGTGTAGCATAAAAAAGATCCCCAGAGATGGAAGATCCACGTAAGATAGACAAGAGGCTTAGATAAGAGCAGAGCTCTGATCTTGCATGCTCTCCTTCTAGGAGGCCAGATTGCCCTGGGGTGATTGGTGATGAGGGGCACAAACCCAACTTTTTAAGGTAGATGATGTCAATATAGCCCAGGGACATGATTCCAAAAGACGGCTCTGTGACCTACGACATCATCTGGGTCTCCAGTGTACAACCAAGGACAGTTTTGGGCTGTCTCATTACAAAAGCTATAAATCCTCAGCCTCCCCTGCTCTGGGGATGCTGGCACTGTTGCTATCTGCTGCCTGCTCTGGAAGTTAAAAGAGCTGCAGTTTCTAGAATGATCAAATCAGGTCCTGCCAACCCCAATGACAAGATCCTGCACTACTGAAAAGCAGAGTTTTCATGAGAATTATTTACCCATAGACTGTACCCTGTCTGGCCCAACTAGCTATGCATTCTGGTGTAACAAAGTCAAACAAGCAACATCATAAAGCAACCTATTGGTACCAGAAACCAACTAGTTACCATGACCAGAGGCTCCCATTGCCTTCCACTGCCATGGGGGAATATGTACTCATGGTTTTTACAAATAAAATGCTTTTTTTTCCCTTTCATATTCACCAATGCTATATTAGCTAGCTTCCTTCAGACCCTGCACATTGAGCATCTAAACCAGAGAAATTGAAGGAGATGAGCAGTGGGCTTTGGATCAGACCTCCCAGTAATAACACTTCAAAGTCTCTTCCCTTCTCTCTTGAAGCTTCAGGGAAATAAATAGCAAGGGGAGGTCCCTAGTCATTGCTGCTGCACATTAAATCTATAGTAATTTCCCAATGGAGAGATCACTTAGTGATGGGAAGTAATAGGGGGAAACCAAGCAAGGCTTCCATAAAATTACTGGAAATGATTGGAATAATTTATTGATATTTCAAGAAGCCAGTGAAACCTGCCTGAACCAATGAATCCCAAACCAGAACAGCGAGCTAAACAAAATGCTGGTGCCCAGAGAGCAATATGCCCTGTCTGTGTGAGGCATTTCTCTGCCACCCTATTTGACATCGCACTGGGACTGTCCCCAGTGCAGCAAGACCTGAGGCAGAGAAACAGTTGGTGTTACTGCTGTAATGAGCCCTGGTCCCTCCTCACTTCTGCATGTCTTTTCCATAGGGCTACGCTGTTATGCCAAATTCCACCGGAACCGAAGAGTGACCCGGAGGAAAGGGCGCTGTGTGGAGCCTGAATCAGCCAATGGAGAGCAGGGATCTTTCATTAATGTTTAGGAGGGTGGGACCCCTGCCTGGATAGTCAGGAGCTGGGGTCAAACTGTTTATACCTAGCAATGGAAATTAGAGGAAAAAGTTGAGCAAATGATGGAAGCTGCAGGATCTGAATATGCCAGGTCCCAGCTAGACTGAAACTCATGCTCATTATAAATAGAGTGGCATCAGCCTTTCCTGTAGCAGGACTGCACTCCCCCTCCCTTCCCTCAGCACATTCCTGCCATTGAATTGAGTCCCCCTCTCCCAGTTAGTAAGCAATGATCATGACTCCCATTCTGATGGTCCTGCCAGGAACAGGCTCTGCAGTTTCATCTCCTCCTCTCAAGAGAGGCAAGATGTGGAAGATCCTTCAGGGCAAAGGGGATATGAACTTAAACTTTACCCCTTAATTGTTGTTTGAGAGTAAAGGTAGGTAGATCCTCCTTAAGGACCGGAAGTTCCTAGAGGAGAGGAAATTTGTAGCGTCCAGGTGGAATCAAAGATGGGAAATGGATCAGCAGGAAGCTGCCTGCGTAGGTGAGAGAGGACCCTCTGGAAGACCTCTTGCTCTCCCTCCCTTTTTCACTGCTACAGATGTATTCCCTAGCTGTTACACACTACCACTTCCTACCTGTCATCTTTGGGACCATCCAATCCCACTCCATCCTTCCTTCCTTTCTTGCTTTCAGAGAACCACCTGGTTTCTGCAAGGATGAGGCAAGACATCCCAGCCTGTAGCTCTCACTTATTTAGCTGTCCTGCCAGGTCTGTTATTTTTAATGTTTATTTTTAGGAGCTTTCTGGGGAAGTGATAGTTTTCCTAGTGAGCCAAAAATAAAGTTTTTGGTAACAGGAGATAGGGACAGGCTGTTCCATTGTAGTAAATCCTGTGACATGTTGCATGTGTGTTTCCATGATATGTAAATAAAGATATGATGGATATCCTTTGTGCAACTCTTCTGCTTTTTTGACTGCACCCAAGGATGGGGAGGAGCCAGAAAAGTCTATAAGGAAGTTGGCCAGCAGGTAACACTGATGACTTGAGGTGATCACACAGAACAATTGTGCCACTGGTAGAAAAATTTCTCTGCCCAAGGTTGCCTGTATTCTCACTCAAATTGCAGATAACAGTTTCTGCCTGGTGTAGCCAGCCAGATGTTTCAAACTTCTTTATATTAATAATTACTGGCTTCAGTGATACATTGGAGCAAGGAAGGCAACCTGTATTAACCTGGAGTAGTGGTAGCCGGTGAAGATGTTCTTTGCTACTGCTAACACCCCAATACCCTGAATTCTGTGGGGAGGCAACTATGAAGCTTTTTATATCCAAGAGCCTGGAGATGTATAGTGCTTTCTGTAGGAATAGAAATATTAATCATGGTTCTGTGGGCAGAATCCTCTTTACACAGCTTCCCTAAACCCCCTGTGCTCCATTTAGTTAATCAAACCTCTATTTTGCAATCCTATTTACGCTGTGGTGCCACTTTGCATTGTGTATTCACTCAAAGACTGTAAGCATTATACTTTACATTTCTAATATAATGAGTGCCCAGTCATGGCCACAGAGAGATGCTGTGAATACAGTGTCACTTCTCACCTGCACACACCTGCACTGCTAAAGGAGGAATTTGTATTGGGAGCATTTAGGCAAAACCTACCACAGGGTTGGATGTAGCTGTTTAGGTTTCTGTTTACAGCATGACAGTCTTAGCCCAAAAGACAGAAGTAAAGAAAGGTGTTTTGCCTTCAGCTCGATGCCACAGCAGCAAGGATTCAGTTTGTTAACCCAGGGAGAGCAATGCAGCCCCTCCTTCAGCCCAGATGCAGAATAGTGGGTGGTGCTGCCAGTGCCATTGTCAGTGGAAGCTTAAACGGAAAAAAGGCTCCTAATTGATCACATTCAATTGCAGAGCTCTCAGCCTCTGGTCTGTGTGACATTGATGAGAACCACATGCACAGGCACTATCAAAAGCAGCTTTGATATCACACTGCTTTTTAGTGTAGGAGCCAAGATCTGGGGGGAACAGTGCAACTGAAAGCAAGCAGGAAATTTTGCAGGGGTCTTTATCCTTGGTGATGCAGGTATTCCTTGCCCCTTACACTACCTATGGGATCCTTGTAGGATCATGGACAGTGTTTGAGGCAAGACTTTGTTGCAAATCATGTGAAATACAAGCAAGTCTGAATTTTGTCAGAGGTTTTAGACTCTAAAAAGAGACTTACTCCTTCAGCTCATGCTTTTTCAGCCTTCAGTCTACTATTAACTCTGAATATAAAGAACAGATTATTCTTAATTGGTGGGATTAGTTAAATTAGTTAAGGTCAGTGAAAATTCAGTTAACTATTATCAGTCAAGTCAGGGATTACTTGATTGATTGCTCACATTGGAGTTTCAGAAAGACAGCCAGTGACCACGTGTCATTCCTGCTTAGTCAAGCTGTGGTGTTGCAGAGGTGAAGCAGAAAAGGTGAGCAGTGGTACAGGCACATTGCTGCATAGCCACAGCAGCGTGAAAAGAATCAGCCTGAATTATGGATCAGCCAGATCAACTACTGTCTTCACAACTGCAGTGCAAAGGAAAGCTGTTGAGTAAATAATGTGCAAAGGTGTGGAATGCAAGAGCAGCCTGTGATATAAAACCCCAGGGCAACATTTGTACAACGAGTCCGACCCACTTGTGAGCACAGCGAAGCTTTTTAGTGCCAGCCTCTGCTGTTTCAAAGTCATGACAGCAGCTGCAGAGCATCACCATCACTGGGTTACTTTTAGCAGCTTTCCCCTTCCTTCCCAGTATCTTGTAGTCACAGTGCAGTCAGTGACAGTTTTGCCTTTGGGGGCATTAGGTCTGAACAAGAGAGAGATACAAATGTCAAGCAAGACTTGATTTATAGGTTCTTCTCAACTGATTGTTTAAGAAACTCAAATTAAGAATTCACACAAGCTCAGCTTCTCTGCTGCCCCCAGAGAATTTAAGTCAGAGCTCTTGCAAGATTGTCTATTGTCTTGAAAGGACTTTGGACCAGGCTCAAACCAGCCATAGCAGGGTTCTGCGCAATAATTTCTAAAGTTAATTGCAGGGCACGCATGCAAGAAAGGTGAGCGACAAAATACTACCCAAAGTCCTGTTCTACAGCTATTGCTGTTAGTAACCTCTTGAGAGTCCAAGGGTTATGCATCACTTTAAACTGCTTCTCCAAGGGTGAGAATCATTAAACGTGGAAAAGAGAGAACAAGCATGCTGATTTGACATAATCATTTCAGCAGCTGCCTGCTCTGCAAATGCTGTTGAATCTCAGGGATGTTGCTGGTAGTTGCCAAAATTATGACTGCAAGAGAGACAAGGAGTGGAAGCACAAATTAAAACACTTGGGGATCATTCTGTCTCAGGTCTGTAATAGTCTGCATTCATTTTCGCTTGGAGGTGTTTTATTGAAACCCTCTCTCTTCCCTCCCTCCCCCAGTAATTACTCTGTTGTAAATCCACAGTGTGTGAAAGTGCTTCAATTTCAAACCCATGCTATACCAAATTGTTCACATCCATGCCAGTCATTCTCTGCTACATAAAGCCTGGAAGAAATATTGCTTTCATATTTTTTTATCAGAAAAAAACCCAAGGGCTGTTGTTTTCTTGGAATGTTCTGAGTAAGCACATATACTCCATAAAACCACTTCTGGTGTGTCAGTTCATTTTCTGGAGTGTCAGTGAATCTTGAAGAGTAGTCTCTTAATGTTATCTCAAAGCTTTAGTTAGATTTTAGAAAGTCAGAGGAGCAGCTTGTTGCTGCTGAGATTGGGAAGGACTTCCAAGTGCATTTGTCAAGATATCACATTAGTGTGACCCTCTTCACTCCCCAAATCACCTTGCCACAGTCTCTGTTTTGCAGTACAATTGCCGGAGGAGGCTTCCCACCAGCATTTCAAAATGCCTTCAGTTTCCCCTCCAATCCAGGTAATGATTTTGTTTGCTGATTTCCCATTGGGATTTAAAAGGGAGTTTGTAGAGCCAGGCAACTTTTATATGCCCTTCCTCACTACTTATTCAGAAAGGCTCTGTGGCTAATATATGTATTTGTGCTGAGCTGGTGCCTTCATTCCCCTCAACTCCATAGCCAGGGGCAGAACTCAGAGACAGTGGTGTCAGCTGCAGTCTTTAGTTATCTTCAGACTAAACCCCAAGAGAGGGGAAGAAGGGCAGAACTATGAGGGGTGAGCTTGTCTCCACCCCCATGGGCCAGATAAGGGCAGCAGGAGCAATTGTATTAACTCGTTTACTTTCCTATGGAATTGCTATCACCTTACCCACCAAGGGTAGAGTGTCCTGAAAATGCAAAGGAAAGCATTTCTGCCTTATTAGCCTCACTTTTATGCTGTCAGGAGGGAACCCAGCCGTGTGTTAGGCTTTTACTCAGTCTGCACAAGGCAAACCAATTGATTTTTAAAAACAATAGATTTCGCATAAAGCAGCTGATTGCTGGGTATTGGTTGCAGTGAGCTGAACTCACCTGGAGCAGTCTTCTAGTCACAAAAATCTCTGTATCCAGTCTCCTGGGTCACCTGCTTCTCCCTGCAGGTTTTCTTTAACTTGCTGCTTATCTTCCTCTCCATGTTGTGTTGCTTCATCAAGCTTGGGGAAGGGAAGAGAGACAGTGGGTTACACAGAGAGGCAATTTTCAAGGTACAAGTAGCACAAAGTAGAAATAAAAAACAAGCAACCCCCAGGTCACACAGGTGTGAGAGACATGCAAATGCATAATGTCTGTCATGGCTCTCATTGTTTTCATACCATTAAGACATTTCTAAGTGCCTCGAGTCCGTGACATGCAAGCCCAGGATATAGTAAGCAGGGCTGAATTAATTGCATGATACATTGATGAACAAAATGAAGTAAAGTGTTTTTACTGTACAAGGGGAAATGCTTTGTGTTAAACAGCAGACACATCAATTCAAATTATGGCTCACGCTGCATAAATGATAATGAGACTCTGTCTCAGTCTGAGTGAGAATGCTGAAGGGAGCAAAGACGCCCACATGCTGCTGCATCCAAACAGTGCTTATCGTTCAACTGGGACAGTGGAATTTGTCTTCCTAACAGTTCTCCTTTGATAGATACCTGTCTTGGCAGAAGGGCATCCTAGTGCACTTCACACACAGCACTGAGCCAGCAATATGGCTATTCAGTCTCCCTATCTTTCCTCCCATCCCAAGTGTCATTTATTTTTGTCATTTACGTTGAAATCCAGTCATTCCTTGACATTACTGGAACCACTAGCATTGATCCCATTTGATACTGCTGCTTCTGTAAATAGAGGCAGGACTTCCCTGTAAGACACAGTAATGTGTCCCTGCAAGATACAGTAATGGAAGTGAAGTCACAGCTCATGTGTCATGTGGCAACAGATGAGTTATATTTCAATCTTTCATTTGAAAGTGACACATCCAGAGATTCCTGAGGGGACTTTCACAGCCTTTTTGGGTTTTTTACTGCTGTTCTGAGCTATGCAGCCAGTCAGTTTTATTCTGATGCTTCCTAGCCATTTTCTAGGTAATTTCATTTTGGCATTTAATGCTTGGCCTTGGGAGATCTTGAAGTGCGCTGCATACAAGCAGTCCATAGCACTCAGGACACGGTCAAGGACAGGATGGATAGCACTACATTTGTGGCTTGTTTGAGAATGTCTGATGGTAGGTTCAGCACTGCACAATTCTCACTGCTTGAACTGGAAATGAGACTGAAGGATGACTCATGCATTTCCACATCCAACTTCTGCAATGAACCTCTGACCCAGCTCTTTTCTTAGCGGGCCCATCTTTTCTGTAAGAAGGAATAATGACAAGAAAGGAACTGACCTAGTAAGACATTGCAATCTTACACTGCAGACAGTGCATATTAGGCAAGGAAGGGAGGGTTTGAGAAGTGTCATCCTGACTTCTGGGTTCTGTTATTTCATTTGTCAGACTTGGGGAGAAGGCTGCTGGTAT
Organism: Ifrita kowaldi; assembly: GCA_013398055.1. Lineage (NCBI taxonomy): Eukaryota > Metazoa > Chordata > Aves > Passeriformes > Cinclosomatidae > Ifrita > Ifrita kowaldi. The sequence continues at coordinate 29,705 of VZRS01002474.1, forward strand.
GAACCGGACAGGAAATGGTAAGTTATAGCTGAACTGTGTGGGGTTGAATTGGTCCCTTACCAACTTCTCTAGCTCTAAAATGAAACCAGCTTTCTTTCAGAATGAGAAATGAAGACTTTGTTATTTGTACCAGATTTTTAGGAAAAGGGTTCAGTCATCTAGTTCTAGGGAAAAATCCAGGGCCAAAGGAAGCAACTAAGTACCTGCCAGCCATCCTAGCTACCTGGCTCAACCCCTAAGACTGACCTTAACTTGACTTAGCTGTTGGGTGACATAGCTGAGCACAGTTAGCACCTTAAAATAGCCCTTTTTATTGGGGTCTATCAACAGTTTCTTTGTCACTCCTCACTTTTTGGTCACAGCACTGATGTATGCATAAAAACTCTCTTCCTGCAGAAAGCTGCTAAGTCCTTCGCAAGCATTAGCTTTCCCGGACACTGATTACAGTCAAAGTATAATGTCAAACCTTGTCTCACTACATTGCATGTGCAAGCAGCAGGAAGAGTTTGGCTAGGTGTTCGGAGCCAACAAACTGATCTGTGCATAGTGGTGGCTTTGGAAACAGAATCACAGAGTTGTTAGGGTTGGAAGGGGGCCTCTGGAGATCATCTAGTCCAACTCCCTGCTGCCCCCTCCCCCTGCCAAGGCAGGGTCACCTGGAGCAGGTGACACACGAACGTGTCCAGTTGGGTTTGGAATGTCGCCAGAGAAAGAGATTCCATGCCCTTCTTGGGCAGCTCTGCCACCCTCAACGTAAATAAGCTCTTTCTCATGTTGAGCTGGAACTTCTGGTGTTTTAGTTTATGCCCATCGTCCTGTGACTGGGTACCACTGAGAAAAGTCTGGCACCCGTAGCACCCGCCTTCGAGGCATTAACGAGATCAGAAGCTGTGCGGTTCACATCAGGTAGGCAGAGCACCCGGACTGCCTCCTTCGCTGGAACACGTCTGACGAGCTGCCACTCAGCGAACTCTAACAAGAGCCCCAGAGCCGCGACCCGACGCGCCAAAGGCGCCGCGCACCGCCCGATGTGTCCCAGGGCGCGGCCAGGGCGGGGCCGGGGGCGGTGTCCCGGCTCCCCTCGCCCCTCCCCGTTCCCGGGCCCGGCCCTGCCCCACGTGAGCGGCCCCGTCGGCGGTCCCGCGGCTGCTGCCATGGAGCTGCCGGCCGTCAGCCTCAAGGTAGGGGCTTCCCCTGCCCCCGGGGCTCGGGAGCGGGGCCAGGGGAGTGGGAGGGTGGCTGGGGGCTTCCGGGGCGGACTGAGCCGCGGGCGCTCGGATCTGCCCTCCCTGTGTCCCTCCTCTCCTCTCACATGTTCTCCAGCCCTGTGCCTGGTCCAGATCCTGGCTGAGGCCCTGCTCGGAGCTGCGGAGCCCTCTGAGGAGGAAAAGCTGTTGTTTCTCCTTTTTTCATCACATGGGCAAAGGCTGCAGAAGTTGTGAATGCCATGAAGCCGAGTCGTGGGAGGTTTAGGTTGGATATCAGGAAAACGTTTTCCCCAGAGGGTGGTCAGGCACTGAACAGGCTCCCCAGGGCAGTGATCACAGCACCAAGCCTGTCTGAGTTCAAGGAGCGTTTGGACAACGCTCTCAAGCACAGGGTAGAATTCCTGGGGTGTCTTGTGCAGGGCCAGGAGCTGGTGATCCTGATGGGTCCCTTCCAACTCAGTGTATTCTATGATTCTAGGTTAAACTCACCAGGTGATGACTCCAAAGTTTGCTCTTGCTTCAGGGATATTGCTAAAGTGGCCAGGGACTGGGCAGAGACAACAGCTGGCTATTAACTAGTGTCCGTGGAGGTTTCCAGCTCAGCTGACCAGAGCTAAGCCAAGACAAACACTGCACAAGATCCTGAGGAGACAAAGTTTTTGGTTGTCAGGCAAAGTATCCTAGAAAGATAAGCCCGCTTACATTTGGGTTATCATCTGATAGATAACTGCAATTGCTTCTCTGCTGGGGAGGACAGGCTCCAGTTGAGAGCACGTTGGAAATTTCAGTGAATATCTGTTAACTAGAGAGAGGAGATATAAGCGACTTAACCACAGTTACGTTACATTTTTCACTTTTGGGAGAAGCACTTCCTTGCAGACAAGCCAGTGGATGTTGAAATCACACTTTGTTTGCTTTTGATGTTGGTGTTTGATACTGTTGTCTTCTGTGCTACCAGACAGGTGGCATTTCCTCTATTTTTTTTTTTTTTTTTGTCTTTCACATTTTCAGAGTCCTGAGATTTCTAGGTGTGTGTGTGTCCTTTCCCAGCTTCACTACTTTGTGATCTCATTTAATACAGTATGGTTCAGGTGCTTTCTTTGGTTAAAGCTTTGCCCAGAGAGTGAAAGCGTCACTCATCACATTAGATTTTTTTGCTGGTGATTTGTTAAGCTGTGAGCAGTGGCCTTGGACCAGGCTGCCTATGGGTTGGATGGGAGAATAGTATTATCTCAGCTACCATTGTTAATTCAGCTTTGTACAAGACAGCTTTCATGTGGCTGGGTTAAATAAAAGATTGGTGTTCATATAATGATGAATACTGTTCTTACTAGTTCACCAAGAAAAGCAACTTCCCTTGGTAGAGGCAAGTAAGCAAATGGATTTTTCAAGGCCCGGCAAGTGGATTATATTACATTCTGGAAACTAGCTGATACTTTGCTCTGACAAGTTTGGACTATTGTGTGATTCCCAGGGCACTAAGAAGATTAAAAGATCTTGCCTTCTGCTTCATTTTTTAACTTGGCTTGATTATTTTTTTTTTCCATGCTAAAACAACAGTGAAAACTAATGACACTTAATTAAAAAGTTTGCCAACACAAAATACATGTTCTACCATGGGAAATGGAGATAGGGGAGCTGAAAAACACTGACTTTTCAATGAATGGGTCACAAAGACAACAAAACTAAAATGTTGCCTTTCTTATCTTGTTTCAGACAACCATTCCCCAATCTCTTACTAGATAAGTGTGAGCTTGTCCTGGGCAAACTGTTTTCAGCATTAAGAAATTCCTTGTTGTTGAGTCTGCCAGTTCTGCTCTGAGCTGAAGAGCCAGGAATAGGGAGTTAATAGTTGTACCTGCATCTTCATACTGTTCTGAGTTAGGGCCTGATTCCCTGGAAAATACCACAAAGGTGGGGAAGATTCTTGTTCAGAAAGGGCCTGGAAATAACGCACACTCCTACTATTCATTGGCATGATCTGCTTACGGGTTCTCTGAGATTATAAAGATGAGCCTTGTGATAGAAGTAGCTCCAAGAAAGCTGCATGACTGAGCTGTGTTTGTGCCAGAATGTAGCAGTATCTTAGCCTTGGGGTCTCTCTTTAAGCTACTTGCAGAGCTATACAATTAATGTAGCAGGCTTTGCTCTGGAGTAGGTGGGGAACATGCTCATGGAACAGGATCTACTGGCTCGGTTCTAACAGCCATGCTCAGCAAAACACGGGGGAAGCAGCACAGCCATATTTTTGCTGTGACAGCTTGACACCTATGATTATTGAAATAATCATGCAGAGCCTCGAAATACAACGTTTGACTTTGATCAAGTCTGGACAATGCCCTACAATCCATGTGCCTGGAAACACACATTTTGTGCTAAGGCATTTTTTAATGCTAAGTCACAGCATCAAGGAATAATAGAGAAGCCTGTATGTCATGTGGTTCAACCTCCTGCTCAAAGCAAGGCAAACTGAAAAGTTAGATCAAATAGCTCAACTCAAAAATCAGCTGAGTTTTAAAATAAGAACAGAGCCATAACAGCCCCATTGGATAGCCTGTCCCACTGCTTAAGCACTCTCATTATTATCACTCTGTTATAATAATGAGCAGCATCCTCACAGGTGGCCACTCAGACTCATATTTTGGTTTTGTATGTTCTCAGGTGAATGTCACCCATAGAGTAGATGAGCTCACTCTAAAATAAAAAAAACGTAAGCAAAATAGAACTTTAGATACAACAAGAAAATAATTGGAATTTGGAACTGTTTAATTTTTAACTTGGTTGAAATTCAACCTTGTGCTAAGTTCTGTGCTGAAGCATGTTTAAAGGAGTTCTTGTTCCAAAGAGTTTCCCATCAAATGAGACCCTGGCAGACCTAGGCTCTTTTCATGCTTGGCAATTAGTTCCATCACATGCTGGGATTTGCAAAGGAAGTAGGAATTCTCCTTAGCTCTCCCCAGTTTCCAATGGGATGCTTTTAATCGCATGGCCATCCTTCTTCCCAGAAGAGATGGGGACAAAGGACCCACCTTCCTTATTTTCTGCTCTCAACACTAGTTCAAGTCTTAGGAGTTATTTTCTCAGAAGAAGAAATGTATGTCTGTCTTAGCTACAGACTTAAGTCCTTGGACAGATGGAAAAATTTTAAATTCTTCTGCTGTCTTATCAGGAGACTGCCTGAAAATTAACTAATCTCACATAGTAACTGTAGCTTTTCATTAACACTATATTTTCTATGTTAAAGCATACCAACACCACCAGCCAATTCCATAGTGCGCTGCAGAACTGTCAGGTAAATTGGACTAATAACTAAAAAGGGAGTATCTTGGTTTTATTTCAGCAGTCACTCATAGTATCAGCCCTAGTTTACCTGACTTTATGCAGATGACTAAAAATACTTCATAATTTAATAACTGCAGTATTGATCTAGACAGCTTTAAAAAAAAGAACCCACTCTGCCTCATTATGTTAACTGATGAGCCTTGAGGGGTCTTGCGGGTATGTGACATGCAATTAAATACTACCTAATTAAGAATTTTCCTGATGTTGTGAGTAAACGCTATTTGCATGTCTCCATTCTTATCCAGGAACATCTTGTATTTTACTGATTAGCAGCTTTTCCCCTGTGTCTGCCGTACAGTTTGGGAGAAGAGGAAACGTGGGGGGTGGTGAAGCATTTTGTAAGCTTTCATGAACAATTAAAAAAATTAATTAATAAAAATATGTCTAAGCAGTGTTTGAAGTTACAGCAAAGTCTAGTGAGTGCTCAGCAGCTGTGATGGGGCATTGCAGTGAAGGAAGAGCAGGAAGTAAGACATTTGCCTTGTGGTGTCATGGCAGAGCAGTGTGAGCCACAGCAGCTGGGCCACCCCTGTGCTTTCCTGACTGTGCTTTGCTTATGTCACAGCTTCACTCTCTTCTCCAGCAACTAGTTTTGTTTTAAGTTAGAGCATGGAGAGATGTTTTAAGTCAAGGAATCTAGCAGGGTGTCAGTAGATCTTAATTTCTTTTTAGTGTCTTAATGGTCCTATCTGCATACAGCTTTCCTGTATCCACTGAGTAACTTAGGCTTTTGCAACATACTCATTTCCCAATTTTGTTTTTGTTCCTTTTGGGGGGAGTGTGCTTCGGAAGGATTTTGGTAATGTGGGTTTGGTTTTTTTTAGACCAAGGCCAGCATAAATGCCAATTTAGAGTCTTTCTCACAGCTAGGAAAAAATGGAAGCGTGCCTATATCCCATGGATCCTCTGATATGTCCAGGCTTCAGCCTTTCTTTAGTGAGGCTGTTAATAGAGCCTGTCTTCCATATTCTTGTTTTCACAAGTGTTTAGAGAGCAAATATGAGTGATCTCCCTTTGTTGGAGTGACCAGCAGGCTACAGATGTAGAAAAAGCCTGAAGTGATGTATTGTTGTTCCCATTTGCTCTCTGAATAAACATGTAGGGTATGTTTCCTTGGTTACAAAAATGGTGAAGAGAATCCTTGTATCACTTATTACAGTATGATCTTTTCTCCTTGGATTTGTCCCCTTAAGCACAAGGATCAAGATCATTAAGGACACGTGCAAAGTACAGAATTTGTGGCAGCATTATCTTACTGCTACTCAGGGCACTGTTGGCATTTGGACCTGGTGGCTTCATTGGGAGTGAAAAGAGCTGTGTGCTCTGGCAGGATCAGGTTCATAGAGTCCTCGAAGAAGCCTTCAGGTCTGTTAATACAGCAGTGAGGTTGGACCACTGCTCTGAACAGACTGGAAGGAGGTAAAAGGATTTGCTGAGGACTGGAGTGAAATTCTGGGAGCTGCAGGCATGGCTATCCATGGGCTTTTTGGTAATGGGATGCCAGATTGGTCATGTATAAACTGTGCTAGCATAGTGTAAATCAGATTGCCTGGCTTTCTGTGCAAACTCTTCTGGAGTTCCAAAATCAATAACCCATTTATAAAAGGCTAAGTGGTCCCTGAATCAGCTGTTGACAGAGATGACAAGAAGAATGAATGACTACAGTGTAGCACCACAGGAAATATTCAGCAATAGATGTGGAGGAAAATAGCTTTGTCTTCACTGTCCCAGTTGCCTCACCATCTTTCTGCATTGGTTCATGGGTCCAGGCCACTCTTCCACCCATCCCTTGGGGACAAGATGGTGTCATTTAGTGTTGATCCTCCCAGAGTTCTCCCAACATGCTGACCTGTCTTCCTGTTTTGTTTTTTTTTATAGGCTATCATTCTGGTACATTGGCTGCTCACGGTGTGGTGAGTGATTAGTGTCCAGCCTGGGGGAGAAGAGGGTATTCCTTCAATCTAGGAATGGGATGTTCTCTGGGAATCAGCACTCCCTGTTTGTGCCTGTGTGCAAGAAGATCCTAAATCTAAGAGTGAGGTGTTTGTATGGGGACAGGGATGAAAGCAAACTGTTGCAGGCTTATTGTGAATGTGAGCTGTTTTTTTTTGTCTCATTTGGCAGGGGATGCATGAATTACATGTTGCCACTCTCCTATGCCTGGGGAAATTTCAGCGTCCTTGCAGTGGGGATCTGGGCCATTGTGCAGCGAGATTCCCTTGATGCCATAACGATGGTGAGTGTAAGAGTATTGGTCTCCCCAGGCTGCTCAGGAAGAGGGTGGAGGGCAGAGTCTTTGAGCCAGTGATGATTTTCAACTGTTCCCAATACAGCAGTGAACAAGTCAATCCCCTGTTTGGGTGAGTTTGGGGTTTTTCTAAGAGAGCATATAAATCTATGAGCTCTGTAAACCATGAGAAGCATTCACTGTCAATTATTTTTCTTCTCAGAGATGAGACATACTTGATTCTTGTTTTTTTTACCTGCTGTTGTGACTTGCAATGCCAGATGAGGACTCAAAGTGTTTAATATGCTTGATTTGGAGGGGCTTTGTAAAACGCTTTTCTGAACACTGAATAGATTGGCAAAAAAAGGAAACAATTCTAGAATATATTATGAGAAGATACCTGACAGATGTGAAGAAAAGGCATGAAATACAAGATGATTCTTCCAGGAGTATCTGTCTGCCTGGGGCAGTACCAAGAGTGCTGTGTGATACTGGGGTGAAGGATGATTGTGTAACATAGATCTCGCAGGAAACAGATGCTGACTGTTAGTGTCAGTGGTTAAACGCTAGTACTGTTCATGTCCCATTCTCTCTCCTTGTTTCCAGTTCCTGACTGGCCTGCTGCTCACAGTCCTCACAGACATCATTCACATCTCTATCTTCTACCCTTCACACGACTTCCTCAGTGATGCGAAGCGTTTCAGTATAGGCATGGCCATCTTCAGCCTCCTCCTCAAACCTGTGTCCTGCTATTTGGTGTATCGAATGTATCGGGAGCGTGGAGGAGAGTACACCTTTAACATAGGTAGGATGCTTTCTCTGCTTCCATGTCAGTGTGGGCCACCTCCTCAGGTGTTAAGGGGACTGCCTTGCACTTTGGACCCTTCAGCCTGACCTCTTTGCAACTGGTTTCTGCCCTCCTTTCCAGGCAGATGGGGTGCTTGCTCTCTCTTGCTCATATCTGTTCTCCCATTTTGTTGTTCTGGTGTGTTTTTGGCCTTAAATTTATATTCTTCCTCTCTCCCCTTGCAGACCTGAAGTTTTTGACAGCCACTTTTCCCACAATGGTGTTGTGAGAGGCTTTCCTCTCTTCCTCCTCCTGCATTTGTGTGTGTTTGTTGGAAACTTTTGGGTGTCCTTTCTTTGTCAAGACTTTCTTTTCCTTCTGGGGGAAAGTAGAGGCAGTATTTCCTCAGGCTGGATTATGAACAAGAGGGAAATAAAGCTGGATTTCTACCTCCATGCTTTCTGTGGGCCTCACATGTCCTATTTACCTCGATTGCTTTGGACATTGTTCCTCGCGTGAAAAATGGGACTGATGTTTACCTCATGGGAGTTTGCTTGGAGACATTTAATTTTTCCCCTAGTTGTACTTGATAATGATAATGTGGAAGATTTGCCAGAGAGGATGGGCTGTGGCTAGATGTTCTGGGTCTTGGTCAGCTTTGCCAAGCATGCCTGGTGCTAGTTCATGCCTGGGCAGCTGCCAGGGATTGATTGTTTGCCAGGGATTGTTGTTTGAGTTCATGCTGGCAAAACCTGCAGCCTGGCAGAGTTTGTTTGTCAGCCTAAGAAGGCTGTGCAGCACAAAAGATGGTGTACCTGCATTACAGTGTCTGGAAGCTGTCTCTTATTCTGCTTTGCTGGTAGCAAAGATCACACTCCTGTGAAAAGAGGTGGAAACCTGCAGAGGAGGAGAAGCCATGGAAGGAAAGCATGGCTTAGGGCACTGTGTGCTATTTACATCTCTCTGCTAGTGCAGTGTGGATGTCATCTCTGCCAGCTTCTTGTGCAAATCCAGACAGATAGGTCTTACCTGGGTCAGGAGGCATATGAGTCACCTGCAGTGCCTTGTTTGTGCCAGTTTTTATTAGCTGCTCACTGTGCTTTTCATTGAGATTCAACGTGTGTATCCCATAGAAAGAGTAGCTATCACTGAGGAGTCCATCTCTGCTTGGAAATTGGGAGCACTTCTTTTCAACCACACTATCCCAAACCAAGAGTCTCCTCTCATGCACAGGTGGGAATTCAGACACTTTGTAGTTTCATATCCTCTCTTGAACTGTCTTTCTTACAAGATTTTCAGTACTAACTGTGTGTTGTTTTGTGCTGAATGTGCTTGACAAATTTCCTCTCATTTTCCTGCTATCTGGAATTTTCTTTTGAACCCAGCAGTGTTGAAATTTTTCTGGCCTTTTCTGTCTTGTTTTCCTTCTACACGAAATGCCTCTTTGTTGCTTGAGTGCATCCTTGCTGCTCAGAACAAACCCCTCATAGTCTGGTGGCTACCTGTGATTCAGGTTGCTTTCTCCCCATGGCAAATGCCTGGCCCATAGATAAAGATCTGTCCATGCACATTCTCTGCCTCCTCTTTCCTTGCTCATCCCCTGGACAGTAACATGATTTTGCAAAGACAAATTGTTCATAGTACAGTTAGGAGCACTGTTGGATTCAAATTTGGTGCCACACTAGAGGCATAGCTGCATTGTTCATGGATGTATCATGCCTTTAAATCTATGCTGTCAGCTAGCCACAGTTCCTGCAGCTTCTGGCTCTGTCTGTTCATTTTTCCATGAACTCTCATACACTTTATCTTGGTGAAATACACTGTTACAGGAACCTGTTGTGCTGCTATGGGGTATTGTGGGTCTTGCTTTCCACACAGCCATGTGGCTACTAAGAGGGCAGTTCTCAAGGAAAGAATAGGCATGTTGGAAGGATGACTTTTCTTACCTCCTGCCTGTTTAGTGAGGATCACAGATCACAGGTGCTGGGAGCTGGTAAAATGTGTGCTCCTGAGCCTTTGGTTTCTTCTAGGGCATTCAGTTCTTGTGCTTTTGCCTTTGTCCCAAGCTTGTTCTTTTTCATCTCCATTCAGGTGTCACCAGTGCAGGCCAGGACCGCAGTACCTACGAGCCCATCGATCAGCCAGACGCGCCTCCACAGTGGCCTTCCTCAAGCAAGGCAGCCCAGCCACCATACTGAGGCACCCTGCAGCCCAGGACAGACACTGCCCTCGCCCAGCCGAGCCTTCCACTCTTCCCATGGAGCAGCACCTGCTACTGGGCAAACATGAGAAGATCTGATATTTCTTTTGCCTCCCTAAAGGTTACATAGATGGGTTCTGCAGTAAGTCCAGAAGATCCTGGAGGTGTCATGTTAAGCACTGTGACTCCCTGTAATCCCAGTACTCTCCTTTCCTCCTTCCCCTTAAACCCCTCCTCTGTACATGTGACTGAATGCACCTTCTGCAGTCTTCCAAGTCTTTCATTGTGCTTCCTCTTTGTTGTAAGAGAACCACTCAAAGTACTCCTGGACAAGCAATCTTTAAAAGGCTTATGGACTGCCCTAAAACAATACAGTGTAGCCTGATTTTATTCAGATATATTTCCAGGAAACATCTGGTGTTACGATAATGAGCGACACAGATTCCCCAGGCAGGTGCAAAGGAAAGCCGCTTTATTGCAAAAACCCGGCCTTTTTAAGCACTTAGCCAGTTGTCTGTTTACATAGTTTTAAAGCACAACAAACGTAATTCAACCACCATGATGTCAGCACATGATGGTCACGCAGCATGTTTTTCTACCCTTAATTCAGATGTGTCTCTTTCCCACAGTCCTTTTCTACTTAGCTGAAGTAACAGGCCTGAGCATGATTTTACAGAGGCAACAAGGCCTTCATGCAACAATCTGGGAGTTCCCAAGAGCTGTTTTTGATGGCATTATTTAACTTCTTGTGCTCCCAGTATCTGGTATTAGGTTTTATTAACTGATGCTTTTACGCAAGTTGAATGTCCTTCAGGATACTTAAAATGACTGTTGAATGTAGATTATAGATCCTTTGTGCCTTGAAATATCCTTTTGCCTTCAGCTGCCTGTCTTAACAGAACTTGAAATGTTACATTTTTCTAAGAAAACTACAAAATGAATACAGTTTTTCTGTGTTAGAAAAAGTTACACTGGTCACTTATGTCTCATTTTCAAAATGTAGTTTTTCCTGAGGGCTTGGGACTGTAGCCAGGCATTCTGGGAGGTTCATTATGGGGGAAGGTTTACAGGGGTCTGATGGCTTTTAGTCTAAGCTTTACTCTGAGAAGTAGAAGATACTGCTTACAGTTGTGTGAGTGGGAAGGTGGGCTACTAAAATGGAGATTAGGGAAAGATGGATTTATTTACGCTGTAGACTTGAGTTCCGTTGAGTGTGACAAACTATAGACTCTGTTGTTATGCACAATAAATCTGTCCTGCTGTGGCTTTCAGGTAAGATTCTAAAAAAAAAGAAAACAAACAAAACCCCAGAAGCAAACAAACAAACAAATTTCAACAGGATTCCTTTACAGAAGAAAAAGACTATGTTAGCTTTGGCAGAATTCTAGTGCTAGGAAGATATGTATTTTCCTGAAGCAAGTTAATTTTCAAAGTTTCTATCTGTTACTTTACAACTGCATTTCTCTTGACAAGACTTGCTGCTGTGTTGATTCTTTAGTGACCAAGACCCCTGTTGACTTTGCTCTAACCTCCAGAACCATTCCATTTGTATTTTTAAAACCAAGCAGTTTTCTCCCAACTTTGATCACTTCAAACATAAGCAGATGCTTCCTCTACTCTGCTGCACAAGCACTACAGTGGCCATAGAAGGGTGGTAGTTAGCTTTACTCTCTCAAAAGGAGTGTTGTGCATTCATTTTACAGGTGTTACGTATAATAGGGCACAAGAATAGGAATCGGTCTGTTCTTGTGATTAGATGGCAAAGAAGGAAAGAGTAGCCAGAAATTGCTGGGGCTTGTGGAGTTGCAGAGCCTTTATGTGAATGGGTTTTTTCAGCTCTTTAGAACTGTACAGTGACAGCACAGATCCCTGAACAACACATTTAAATGCTCAGGTTGTTCGGGTTTTTTACCTAGACCTATGTACCACAGACTGAAAATAACTGCTTTAAATGCTGTGAGTTTTGGGTATTGGCACAGACAGTTATATCTAGGGAGGCCTTCCCTGATGTTGTACATTGGAAATACCTATCTAGCTGTCCTGCCATGCGTTTTTCTGTGGAAAATTTGGTACATTTGGGAGCTCGGGGAAGCAGGGCAAGGCAGGAGTAACACTCAGCTTACAGTGCCTCAAGGATACCTATTTTGGGCAATAAATCAGAGGTGATGCTAAAAACAGACCCCTCCCCCGGCTGAGGAGGAAGAGAGTGTTTGTACCTGGTTCAGGGGGGCGTGAGGGAATTCACGGAGCTGCTGTGCCCTCGCTGGCTTCCCGGTGGGACTCTCGTGGGGTCTCAGCGAGATCTCCTCACCCAGACAGGTGCGATGCTCCATTCGGCTGGTTTTGCTTTGTTTTTTAAAAATGCTCGGGTCCTGCCTGAGCCCCGGGTTTTGGTGGAGAGCGGGCAGATCCCCAGGATTAAGCCTAGCCCGCCCAGGGCAGGTGCCTCCCTCAGCGCTGGCGGCTTCTGGTGAGGGGGAGGAGGGGAAGAGGGAGACGTGACGCCTGTCCTGAGGCGCTGCCCGGGACAGGCACGGCTCCCGCCCGGGATGAGCCCCCCTCTCCCCGGCCGGGTCCCGGCTTTAATTAGCCATGGCCCAGAGCGGCTTTCCCCGGCCATCTGTAGCCCCGGTCACCGACCTAATCTCAGGGATAAGCTGCTTACGGAGCCCCAGCTGGAGCGGGCGCGGGGCGCGGGGCGCGGGCTTAGGGGGGGCCGAGGCTGGTGGTTATCGCCGCGAAGGAAGTGCCGGCTCAGACGCGTGTGGTCAGTCCCCGGGGCCCGGCGGTGCAGCCGGTGCCTCTCGGAGTGCGTAAGTGGAGTAATGGGGGTTGCTGAGCGGGGCCTGGACCGTGGGCGAGGGGCTTCTCGCTCCCACTACCGCATCCCGGGACACGGGCCGGTGCTTGGATGGCAGCACTGGGGAGGGAAGACCACCTGTATGTGCCTGTTGATCTCACAGGCGTCATGCGACGGCAGCGATGGTTTGTTTGGTTTGTAACGCTGAGCAGTGTTTAGGAAAAACCTGCTTTTAAGGCACTTGAAGTGTGATCTCGGAGTAAACACTGGCCCCTACTTGGAATGTGAAATGGATCAGCCTTGGTCTGCAGGGATGGGGAAATTAGCACTCTGTGCAGCGCATATGTGTTTATTATGGGTCTGGCGTTGTTACCGTATTGATGAAATGGCATTTGCTTGAAAGAGCTTGATTTACTTTTCATGAACTGTGCTATTTACTTCTTTTTGCTTGTAACAACAGAAATAGCTTGATCTTAATTTTTATTTGCTTAATTGAATTTGTTTCAGGTTTTAATGCATTAGTGTGTTGCTGCGAAGTGTGTATATTGTAAGCATGCATGAAACGTTTTAGTTGGAATCATAAGAACTAATATAAAATCCATTGGTCATGGATTTTGCAGTTCATAAAATGTGCAATTTGCCTTGAGTATCTCTTCTGGCCTCAGAAGAAGTTTTATAAAAGTTCTTCATAAAATCGTGTTGTGAGTGAGATTAACCCTACTGCTTAAAAGTGGTTATGTTAAAGTCCTGAGCAGCAATATCAGAAGGCACACAAACCTGATTTTGAAAGGATGCTTTTTCTTCCAGATCTCAATGAGACTGAAATTAGGAATGAGTGAGGTGAAGGACACCACCTGAAATAACCATGGTGGTGTGTTGAGAACCTGGTACCTAGCACAAAGAGCTGAAATGGAGAGCTAAAAAAAATCACAAGTTAAAAAAAACCAAACAGATTATTATCAAGAAAATAGATTACGTCCAGATTCTTGAGCATAAGGTAGTCCAGAGCCAGGTTTTGGGTGTTCACAGAGCAAAACGACACTGATAAACACGGTGGGTTTATGTCCTTTTGCGATTTAAATCCTTTGTAACACCCTTTTGTGATACATTGCTTGTTGATTGGATATTTCTGGGATGCAAGGAGTGCTTCCATGGAACACCAGCCCACTGCATTTTGTGGTTATACTTCATGCAGTGATAGGCACCCTAAGGAAGGCAGCTGTGCTTTGTCCGTTCACTCTGTAGTTGCCACCTTCAGCTTGTCTGGAAAAAATAATGGGATCTTTCCGTTCATGGCACCCTTGGAAATGTATGAAAGGCAGTAACAGCAGTTCCCAGGGATAATTACAACACTGCCTGACTGTCTCCTGCTGCTTTAGGAACTGTGTTTGCTTCCCAGATTGTGGTGATTACTGAAGGAGTTTGCATGTGAGAGGGAAAAATGAGCTGTTACAAACAGGGACAACTGAGCCTCAAATGCTCGCTTAGAAGAGAATGAGATAAACACATCTTGGAAACAGAGTGCAATTTGACAGGAGGCTTTTTGGGATTAGAGTGTGTTTGAAAAAGACAATGGACATTGATTTCATAGGCCGCTGCTGTCTCTTCTCAAATTGACTAGGGGGTTTTAAGATGATAGAGATGTGTGTGTCTTTATACAATACCATTTTCATTTTTCAAAAGAGGTGGAAAAGAATGGTGGTTAGAATGACAGTGATTGACAACTCGCTCTTAAAATCTGAGGGAATAGAAGCACAGTCCCCTCAAATTGCACTTACTTGTTAGCAGCAACTTAAGAATCTGTTCTCAGCATGAGTGTTATATGTATAACCATCAGACTTAGTGGCTAGACTGCAAATTAGGTCTCTCAGCTATGCTGTAAATCTTCCAGATTAGGGGACAGCGTGGCTTCTCTGGTTATGTAAACATGGTTTCATCCTTTAGTGTGGACAAGAAGAAATAAGTCTGTGTAGCCTTGAACCTTTGCAAGGCTGTAGCATGATATGTGAACAAATTTTCACTTGTAAAGCAGTTAAAGAGAACTTCAAGTCAAGGCCCTACCTTTCCTACAAGCCCTGGAGAAAATATGAGTGTGGAGGAGATCTGAGTTGGATTTCCCACAAGTGATGAGGGGTAAGCATTGTACTCCAGCTGGAATCATGTTGCTCTGACTTCTGTGAAAACTTTTTTTTTAGACCTGTTGTTGGTCAGTGTCATGTAGATCTGGATATAGAGCATCCAGGAAAAGCTGCTACACACTACCTTGTCTTGGCAACAGGATAATTCAGCCTTGCTAGCAAAAAATTCTTTCTGAGGCTGCAGGTGTATAATGCTGGAAGTCTTTGTTTTCCAGATTTTTTGTTGAGAACTGAATCAGTCCCTTTCAATCATTCCTCCTGTGCTAGATATGATTGTCTGCTGAAAAACAGGAAGAGAATAGTGTCCATAACACTTTCAGGACTGAGGCTGGTGGATCAGAGTCAAGAAATTCACAAGGGAAGTACCCAAAGGCTTTAGCAAACTAGGCAAGATGAGATAGGAAATACACATGGTCTTTTGCTTATATTTCTTCTTCTTTTTCTTCAGAGCAGAGAAACATTCAGAAGAACATGAATTTCAATCTGTATTTGGGCACTAGAAGTCAAGTAGACATTTCTCATCCCTGGCCTGAGGCTGCAGCATTCGATGTAAGCCCAGAGACAGCAGCACAGAGCTAGCTGTGTACCACACCTCTGTCAGATGGGAAGAGATCCCACTCTGAGACAGACTAATCTCTCCTGCCCTTCTCAGCTGTTCCCAGACACTGCCAGCCAGTTCTCCAGTTCCTGTTTGCTGCAGCAGAATATAATCTGTGCCCTAGGCTGCAGCAGCACAGCTCTAAGTGTGTGGCTCATAGAGTCCCCATCTTGCTTTGTCAGTGCTCCCTGCCATGAATCTCCCCCAGAAGCACTTGCACCTTGAGGCTTGTGGTTTAGAAGGGAGGAGTGAGAGTATTGACTTTCCTCAACAACCCCATCAGGAAGCAAAAGCAGCAAAGGTAGCTGCTCCGTACACACTGTTCATCATCACTGTTCAGAAAGAAGGAACAAGAATTGTGACTGTCCAGTGGAAAACAAACAGCATCAGCCTTCTGCTGCTTCTTGTATGGATCCTGTGAACCCTTTACTGGTCAATGCACGTTTGTCATCTCATGCTGCAGATTCTCCTCTTAGGCATGAATTAGTGGTGGGTCCTTCTTTAAGGAGCTCAAGTGAAAGTGTGAACACTTGTGACAGTTCAGCCCTGACCCTGGGGAATCTTGGTCCATCTAATTTGGAGTCTTTTGAGTCTCTTTTGCAATCTTCATGGATTTCTGCTAGCTTGTACTATTCAGTCCAGAGGCTTAAGCAAGAAAGTGCTTTGATGGGAATACGGGGCTCCCTCCCTCTGGAGCCCAAGTCTTCTCCAGTCATTGGCCATTCAGGCTTTGCTCCTGATGATTTAGGTCCCAGTATCCTGACCATGGGAGAGCAGCTAGCTGCAGTAAAAACCAGTGCTGCTCAGGCAAGATTGAAATGGGGTGTCCCATTTGCTAAAGTCTGGAGCCTTAGCACAGTGACAAGGGACTTCAGTCCTGCTGAGCCTCTCTCTGTCTCTCACAGATATGGATACATTGGCTCAAACACATGGAGAACCAAAATTTCAGGTGGCATCCAACCACAAACCCTTGCTTCTGGAGTGGGCTCTGGCAGGCTGGTGGATACAGAAGCAGATTCCTCCTTCAGTTGTTCCCCTTTCTTCAGATGCCAGTCCCTGATAAAGCCATCTCTGGAAACTGGTAGTCTTTATGTTCACAGAAAAAGTAATTCTCCTGAAAAGGTTATTAAAGGAGAAGAAACATCTAATGGGGCGTCTCCATGTGTTGAGTCTTGGAAGAAAGACCTTTCATCCAGTCTGTACCCAGAGGGACTGCAGGTGTTACTGGAGACAGATTTGGGGGGGGCTCAGATGAATATTGGTGTAGGCATGTGTGGGACTCCTACGAAAGTGTGTGTGAGCATTGCTTCTCCTCCTAGAGATAAAGAGTTTAGACCAGGCCAGCAGCTTTGTGTTGAAACTGTAGAAGTCAACAACTCTCGTGTTAAGTGCAGCAAAGAGTCAGAAGAGGTGTATGACTCCAGACCACGAGCAGCCAGAAGAATGGCTGCAGTGGGCAGCAGCCAGTCCAGTCCTTTGGGTACACTGGCTGAAGAAGGTTTTAATGAACATTCTGATGTAGATTGTATGAACGAGAGCAGAGAAGGAAGGAGAAACAAATACTCCTACCAAAGCAGCTGGAGGAATTTGGAAGCTGATGGCAATCTCGAGCAGTCTGAAGAATGTTCTATAGAAAGGAATGCCAGAGAGCCACGGTGCTGTGAAGAAGGGAGCCAGACACAGAAAACTGTGCCCAGAGAGGTGAGGTTGTGCTCACTGTGAAGCATCCCTGTTCACAGGTATTACTTGTGCTTGTTTCTGCCACTTACTAGAGGTGCAGAGTTGAGGTACAAGTGATGGGGATGCTTGTCCTATTGTTTTATCTTGTCACTGAATGGCCAGAACCTCGTCTCCTCCAGTCCTGCTTCAGCCCAACGTATGCATCTTTCCATCTCACATGCTTCTTTCTAAAGACCGGCTTGTCAACTTGGTTGGTTTTGGGAATGTAAACACCTGTTTATATTCTCTGATCTGCATGCCGAGGGAAAGCGTTAAACTGGTTTTTACTCTGTGCATTGTTGCAGGGCCCTGAGATTTCAGGCTTTTTGTGCTTTTTCGTGTCTGAAGTATGTAAGAATATTCACAGAGCAACGGTGTGGGAGCAGTGTCCAAGGCATCTGACATAATACACGACCCTGAGGCAGCCCTGCTCTGGGTCTCTGTCCAAAATGATGTGTGCCACAAAGACAAATTCTTCAATAGAGTGGAGCAGTGTGATAATTGTGAATTACTGTCTTTTGTCTGTTTGCAGATCTCAGAGAACAGCTTCTGGTCATTGAAGGTGAATGAGCAAAGGTAAAAAGACTCTGTGTTTGAGTGTGCTGGTAGTTAACAGAGGAGCACTTCTGGAAAGTGGCTAAGGAGCCATGTCCCTGGGAACATTTGGGTTTAGGACTTAGCCTACATTAATCTGCCGTGGTTGGCCGAGGGGCTGCATCCACTTTTTTTCAAGGGGTTGTCATTTAGAATGGGACATGATCTAAAAAATAACTTCTGTATTTTTTCAATGCCTTGGTTGTTGCTAGCAATGAAGAAGTGTTGGTACCATCAATGCTACTGTTCAGTGCAGCAAATTCCAGGGTGCTCACTGCACAGTTAGTGAAAATCAAGAGCTAGACTTATCCATGAGGTGGAATTAAAATTTGTGGATAAGATGTGAATGAGGTTGCTACCAGTTTAGCAACACTGATTTCTTAATTTGGTGTGAGATTGCATGTTTTCCGTTCTTAAGAGAGAATGATTTGAAATAACCTCTTTACAACATGATGGCTGAACTCTAATTGCCACCTCCTGGCTGGTTTAACTTTCCTTTCTGTTAACTGGAACTCACCTCTGCTTTTTGTTTTTAAGTTTCCGGCACTTGTGTGACAGACAAATCCTAACAAGGTGTTTCCAAGCCTGGAGGAGACATATCCTCTGCAGGAGGGCAGCCAGGAAGCTTTACAGACACCAGCTGCTTCAGAAGGGCCTTGGTGCTTTGCAGTGGGCTGTGCATCAGAGGAAGACACAATTGGAGGTGGGCCAGCAGAGATGTCCTTCAATTCTGCTAGCTGCCAGCTTCCAGAGGGTGAGCACTGGCTAGGGACAGTGGTGCCATGAGCTTCCTGCTGTGCACTCAGAGAAGGCACAAATCCTGTTTGGATAGGGAGGAGGAAGGGGTACCCTGTGTGAAATTCAGTGATGTAGACCCTGGTACCAATACTCTGTCTGCAGGTTGTTCTAATCGTGTGGTTTCTTCTTCAGTGGAAGGAAGCTGTGGCAAAACAGAGCAAGAAGGAAGCTCTGCAGCCTGAGCCTTACTCCTCCTATACCCAAAGTTCATCAGCGGGGATTTTTGGAGTAGGAAGATTAGCAACTATGACAACCTCAGCTCAGCATCAGCTTACAACAGAATACTCAAAGGAAGCAGAGCAGGCTTGTAGGTAAGCAGAGAGCATTCTCTTTCTGTTATCTTGGGGAGGGGAGTTTTACAAACACAGGGAAATTTTTTCTCAAATGATGGCAGACTTGTTTCCATGTCCTTGGATGTATTGCTGTGGATAAACACTGCAAGAATTAGTAGTTTAATGTTAAAAACTAAACAATCCTATTTCAGAGCTTCTGTGCACCAGTGTTTGCAGTCTGATTGGAGTGTCTGACAGAAATACTCCTGTACTAATTCTTGGCTTCAGCTATCACCTGCATATGTGATACAGGTGTAAATGAGGTTGGAATGAGGCAATACTACAGTCTCTAGCATAGTAGTGTCTCTACTGTGTGTGGAGTGAGGCAATACTACAGTCTCTGGCAGTAGTTTGACTTGAGTAGAGGTGTCAAAAACCTTTTGTTGAGCCTTCTGATTTTGAAGGCAGAAGAACAAGTCAAGACAAAAAGAGAGAGGAAAGCCCTGGATTCTGTTCTGTGAGTGCCTCTTTGGACAGCTGGATGTTAAGGCAGGCTTGTGGCTGTTTCAGGATGGAGGGAGAACTGTGGACACAGCTTCGTCATAGGCAGAGAGGAGATGAGTTCTGCTGGAGAGCTGAAGCAATCAGAGACATGAGACGGCTGGCTGGTAAGCACACATTCCATAGCCTTGGAACAGCTTGGAGATAATCACTGTTTTATCAGTTTTTTTGGTTTGTGTCTAGTTGTTGTTTTGAGCTCTTTCAGAACATGATCCTGCAAGTGGCTGGGCCAGTATCTGTGATGGTGAGAGGATGGCTGCTCACCATGTCATACACCTTTTGCCTTATTCCTTGTATGAATTAAGCTGCAGCATGTGTTGCTCCAGCAACGTGAGCTGCCTTCCTTAAGTGTCCTTTCTCTGGCAGCTTGGAGTTAAGCCAGGGAATGTTTGCTGTGTGACGCTAAGTTGTTTGAAGTTCTTCTGTTATTTCTCTTCCTGTCAATCTCTTCCTGCCCTGCGACACAGCAGCTTTCAGACTGTGGCGCCTGCAGAAGGAGCTGCTGAGCAAAGAGGAAGCCAGGCTTTTGGAAGCCCGTGCTCTGCTGGAAAAGAAGAAGCTACAAAACATTTTCTGGTTGTGGCATTCCCAAAGCTTGGAAATGAAACAGATTCTAACACTGACAACTCAAATCCAAAGACACTTGGTCTCCCGGTGAGTTGATGAGGTCTGTTTTTCATGTGAAAAATACGTTTGCTGTGAAAGTCCAAGGAATAACAGAGCCAACCCAGACAGTAATAGTTGTTCCATCTTAAAGGTATCTAGCCTTCTGTTTTAAGAGTTAATAAAGATGA
Organism: Ifrita kowaldi; assembly: GCA_013398055.1. NCBI lineage: Eukaryota > Metazoa > Chordata > Aves > Passeriformes > Cinclosomatidae > Ifrita > Ifrita kowaldi. Next base: position 49,743 of record VZRS01002474.1, read on the forward strand.
AAGTAGGGGTAGAAACATGGAAAGGAACTCCTGTGGCTAGAGATGTTAAGATTTGCTTTTAAGACTTGCCTACTGTGCACTGCCTAAACTTTTTTGTCCCGACTTTTGATGTCCTGAAAGACCAAACCCGAGACCCGAGTCACTGTGCTGCTGTGCTCTAGGCTTGACAGTGGCTTTTTACTGAAATAAATGAACAGAAGCTCAGGGGACAGCTTCTGTCTGTCTTTCCTGAACTAAACCCAGCCTTGGGAAGACGCATAAGCTTGTGTAAGTGTTTTTCAATATTTTCTTTGTATATTCTCAGGTGCTTCAGTACATGGAAGGAGACTGTTGAGCAGAAGACACTTGACAGGTGCAACCTGGCTCATCTCAGAGCAGTATCACTGAGGAAGCACTTCCAGCAGTGGGTTGAGATGCTGCAGGTCAGAGGAGGTGATAAGCAGGCAGTGGTGAACCTCTTCCTCCTACAATGGAGGCAGCATTATGGTGAGCAACTTGGGGTCTGTGCAGAATCTAAGCTTTGGAGGTGCTTAGGCTCCTTCTTCCTCTTCTTGTACACTGAAAACAGCCTGAAAACAGAGGGGCTCAGACGATACAGGATATGAACAAACCAGAGTGGGCTAGTTCTGGGCGTGTCAGTGAAGCTACAGGGAGCTTTGTCGCTCTGCGACAAAACAGAAACTCTTAAACCTTGCTGAAAAGAAGCAGTTTGAGGGTTGGGCTGGGCTGAGTTGGAATGCCTTGAGACAAACAGTCTCTTGTTCCTTTATGTAACTGGTTAAGGAGCAGTTATAAGCTCAGTAGCTGACAAGACTGTGACAAAGAGGCATGAAGATCAGACATCATGGACTGGAGAGAGACGGTTTCTGGAGAAAACAGTCTGCTCTTTTGATGACTTCTGCCAAAAACTGAAGCTGCAGAGAGTCTATCTGCTGTGGAAAACAAGGCTGTGTGAGCATCACAAAGCTGAGTGAGTGCAGAAGAGCCAGTCCCTAGAACCCTGCCCCCATTATTAGTGTCCACTTGACTTTCTGAACCTTTTGCAAGAACCCCTTTTACCCCATCTATTGTCCATCATGTCTATGCTAGTCACTCCCGCTGGTGTTCTTCTGTCACTTTACTGTCTCAGTATCTTTTGTCTCAGTTCTTTCTCTCAGACTTTGGAGCAGTGTAAACTCAGAAAAACTCTGAAATTATGGCACCAAAAGTATCTCACGCTGAAGACAATTGAACAAAGTTCTAAGCAGTTGCATAGAGCTGTCTATGAGGAACCTCTTGCCATGCTGTCTTCTGAGGACCTCTCAACATCATCTGGCTTTGACAGCAGTGCACCAGCTACTCTGACCTCTCAAAGCTCATTGGAAAAGGTGAGAAGATCTTGGTACACCCAGACTGCTCTGAGATATTAAACTGCTGGGATTTTTCAGGGGAAAATTTCTGCTTCAACATGATATTGTCATCAGCAAACTGTGCTTTAAATTTAGTGCTGAAGAGCACTGAATCTGTGGGGTCCTGAAGCTGAAATGTAATCTGAGAGTGTAAAGTCAATGCTCTTGTGCCTTTTCTGGTTCATCATTTAGAGATGTGGGAAGGTGCTGAGCTAGTGAGGTTCCCTTGTACACTCGCTTCTGTTTGTGGCTGCAAGGTGGAAGGGATGAGATATAAAGAGCTTCCTCACTGAGGTAGTGTATATGCCCATTTCCCCTTTTCTCAGTATAGGAATACATGTATTTCTGCATTCAGTATGGAAATTAGTAGTATAGAAATAACTTTTCCATCACTTACATGTTCGCACTCTAGAGGTGTCCTTGCTAGTCTGCAGTTCCTTTGGATGCATTCTGGATTTGCCTGAGTCCTTGGTGAAAAAAGGGGTAAATGGCATGGTCAGAACTGTTAGCTGAGTGCTTGCACTGTGAGGACACTCACCTCACAGCGTGTTCCTCCCTTCATACCTGCAGGAATGCGGTCTTAGTGACAGCAGCCAGCATGGCTTCTCCTCCCTTCTGACTGCTGAGGATGTCACTCACATGTTGTGTCACAGTTCTTTCCTGCCACTCCACCAGTGCACAGAGCTGCCAGCTGAGCTGGGTGGGGAGCTGTGCTTGAAGACCTCCTTCCCTGGATCTGGGTGAGTTGGAGACTGGTTTTTTGGGATGCTGGTAGGAGTGACCCCTTGTTTGGACTGTCTGAATCCCTTGCTTCTGGATAATCCCTCATGTCATGTCACACCATCCTTCCAGGGGACTTAGTCTTGTTCTTTCTTTCCCTCCTCACCTGACACTTTTGTCTTGCAGAAGAAATTGGTTTGTGGGGAATCAGTTCCAGTCTTTGGTGCTGCAGAGTCCAGATAATAATTCCCAGCCTCTCACCAGTTACTCTGCATGGGAAGAGGTGAGGCTCAAAGTGTTGTGTAAAATGTAAAGATACAAGTGTTTTCTGCATAGCCAAGTTTGGCAAAGAGCCTTTGGGTTTCCATATTAGCATATGGAAGGTCTCACTGCTATTTTGTCTTTTTTGTTCTCTCTCAGCCAGAAGAGTTGGGAAATTGAAGCTTTTTTCAGGGTAACTCTTCCCTGCCATTTGTCATCTGAGTGGAAGTGGGGCAGGTGTCAAGGATTTAAAAGGGATGTGTTAAAGCCTCATCTCTGGGTGTTCATGTGGGGTTTGTGGGTTAGTGACAGAGCTGGGCAATCACAGAAGTCCCAGTGGCAAGGAGAGGCAGCTGAGCTGTGTGGAGTAACTGTGATGTAACAGCAGATCAAGGCGCTTCTTGGCCTTTCTGGATTACAGGGCTGCAGTTCTGACAAGGAGGTGAGGAGTTGCTGGCAGCAAGCAGAGAAATACTGCCTGCAGCAGTGCTTCATTGTCTGGTCAGCTCGAACTCAACATCATGTAAAGGCCCAGCAGTACTGCAGGCGCATTCGGCTGTCTCGGTAGGGATCGTGCTTTCCAGAAGTTTCCTAAAGCTCTCTGTTTTGAAAGCTTTACACTTGCTTTAATGAAAAAAAAAGGAAAAAATTCTTCCTCTAGCTATCCTTTTGTGTCTTCAGTGGGAGTTTTGCAGCCCATTATTTTGGGGTTTTTCCAGCTTCAAAATGACTGTGTCAGAACACAATAATTCCTGTTTTGATGGGATGCCTCACAAATTAGAGCACGCCCAGCTCTGCTGATAGCAAGTCCTGGTGGTTTCCTATCCACTGAACTGGCCTTGCTCTCTACTGATTCCAAAGATGAAGAGCACAACAGGCTTGGCACAGCCAGGACAGAGCACCTTACTCCCAACAGCTTGTCCTGTCCATCATTTCTCCTGACATTTAAAGGGGAAAGGATGTTAACAGATCAGATGTGTTTCCAAAACTCCCTCGTGCATATGTTTGTGGTTATATTTTCCGTTACCAGGGTGTGTATCTCTGTTAGTTGTTCCTACAGTCAGTGCAGTGACCTTTGTCCTTCTCAGGGCCTTTCTCAGCTGGCACCACTGCATCATGGAAAATAAGAACCAAAAAGCAGCAGCAGCCCTAACACATGGAGTTCATTGTTTCCAGATGGCTTTCAGCCTGTGGAAAAGGAGACTGGCCCAGAAAGTGGAAGTTGACCGGAGATTCAGGTGTCATGTTCACCAGATGACTGCTGATGCTCTGTGGCACTGGCATTCTTGCTGGCAAAGTGAGCTACCCCATCCCACTGCATCACTTCTGTCTGTAGAAGAGGGAAGTTCTGGGAATGGTTGGGATGGAGAAAGTCACACTTTTGGCTTTACAGCCAAATGTGCAGAGCTCTTCAGGAAAGGCACATACTACTCCAGGAGTCAGTAGGTGCATGTGTCACTGCATTCTTCTGGCTATCAGCAGGACCCATGCCCTACTGTTTTGTAGTGCTTTATATTGGGGAAGATGCTCCTTTGGCACTTCTCTCTGCACTACCAAAAGAGTGTTCAAGCAGTGTATTTTAGCAGCTGGGGAGTTAAATGAAGTTCCATACAGCATTCCAAGTTTGAACACGTCTCCTCAGACCAAGCAGTCAGGTTTTGCTCCAGCAGGAACAGGGTGTATCTTTAGGGGTGGCTTAAACAGTCCCGATCCCTCAAGGAATTCCATATGCTCTAAGTACTTATGCTGTGCCAGGGAAGAAAAACTCCCAATTTTTAATGGAAAACTGCCTTGAAGATAAGAGTGGAAGCAATCTGTGATCTCTTGCGGGGAAAATTTAAAAGAAGGTCTGACTGCCTTACAGACAAAAAACTACAAGGTGAATTGAAAAGTCTCTTTAGCTGGTAAAGAGAGGACAGGAAATCTTAGCAAGATTGGTCCCATTTGGTGTTTGCAGGAGATGTATTCTTTGCTCTTGTCTGGACTCTGCAGTGGAGAAACAGTCATTGGGTTGAGCTCAGGAAGGTGTGCTCTCTCCCAGGGAAGCGTGTTCTGAGAGAACTGCAGCAACGATGGGCTCGGCACAGCTGCCAGGAGAAGAAGAGGCTGGTCCTGCAGAAATGGTATTACCAAACATGGAAGCAGAAATACGCTGTTTTATTCTGGGAACGTTTTCTCCTGCACAGGTTTGTTTCTTGCTTTCAAAGCACTGCCAAGGGAAGCTCTGCGTGAAGGGCAATTTATGTAGTAGTATCCACTGTATTCAGAGCAGAGCTTGGGTTTGAAAGTGTGCATAGCTCATGTGTAAATGGAGCTTCTGTAGGAGCACTTCTCTGAGGATATGTCTATTTTAAGGGATCTTTTACCTATAGCCTCACACCCCACCTCATTTTTCTCTTTCAAAAATTCTTGTCTTTCCAGAACTTGTATTCAGTCTTAGTTCCGCAGGGTGGTGTTTGTACGCTAAGTGAGGGAGAGATGCAAACGAATTTGTGTAGTTCAAAAATTGAAAGCCTCATTTTCACTTCAGTATTTGCTGAAAGGAACAGTGGGTAGAGGTCTTACAGAGATCTGATGTTTACGAATCTGAGTCTTTTAGGATTCTGGACACAGTGTGTTGATTTTATTTTTAATGTGAAAATTTGAGTTCAGTTTGTTCCTGCAGCAAAGCAGTATAAAGCTTATGAAGAGAGAACCATGATATTCAACTCATTTTGGTGTTATTACAATATAGGTGAAGCTGTAGTCTGTCTTTGAGTCTTACATTATGTTGTAGATCCCAAAACCACAAGAATCTAATTTCTTTTCTCTCTTAATTGTGTTCAGTGGCTTTCTCATTGAAAACGGTTTTGTTTGTGGTTTATGTTGTATGAGGCCAGTGCCTGCCTGAAGTGCAGAGAAGTGTCCAGCTGTAGTGAACCAGGACTGTTGAGGTGTTTCTCTGAAATAATTCAGGAGGGTAAGAATGAATAAGATTATTTATGCCAAGGGTTCATTTGAGGCATGAGAAGTGCAGATTTGGCCCTAGCAGGTTTTCTTTTGAATTGCAGGTTCAGACTGAGAGGACATAAAGATCTGCAGAGGAAAGAGCAACTAAAAACCCGTTAAAACTTTGGTGGCTGTGATGTTTAGACTCTGCACTTACCCCACCCAGTTGCATTTTCCTCTGCAAATCCATCTGTGTGACTCCCTCGTGGGAATTGTATTTGGGAGAAACCCTTTATGTTGCTCCTTCCTGTTGAGTCTGCCTCCACCATTAATCTTCCTTCTGAGTCTCGTTTGATGAGAGAGTGCTTCTAATTTCTCACCTGGATATGGTACAGGCTGAGCCCTGTCTCTTCTGAGGGGGGCATTTTTCATGCTAGGATAACTTGCAATAGCTTCTCTTGATCTTCCAAAAAGCCTGCCAGGCACAGGATATTTACACCTCTGCCCTATGGTGCAGTGGGGTGATTTGCATAATGAAGGTCCAAATGGAGCAAGGAACCAAAAGGATAAGCCAGGAGTTAAAAGCAGATTGGATTCTCTGGTTGCAGAGGAAGACTGGCCTCTTGTGCATCAGCCTGCAAGATACAGAGGGATTATTGTGGGTGCAGATTTACAGTGCTGGTAATAGTAACTCCTAAAGTTGTTGATTTTTTGGAATAAAATTGTCTCCATAAAGATTCTAGTTGTACATCCCACATACACAGGGCCTTAGTTTGTGACAGCCAAGAAACAACATCTGAATCTTGACAATAAGCTGCTGTTGTAAATGCTGCAAGCAGACTTAAGGAATCTGCTGGGTTCCATGCTGAAGGAGATTTTAGCAGTTTTATTCTCAACCCATAATGAAAAAGCCTTCATCAAACACCATCTTTCAGGTCAGCTGCTAGCACAGAAATAGATTGAAGACTGACTAATTAAATTTTTTTTTTCTTTTTTTTTAGGGATCCAGTATATGTAGTGGCAAGGCAAGCTAGGAAAAGCATAGTATAAGATTGGATTCAGTTTGCAGAGGCCTTTGAAGAGGAGGAAGTGCTAAAATGGCTAGAGGGAAGCAGACATTCTCTTGGGGTTTGAGTAGGTGAGAGGTAACAGTGCTGGAAACCTGAAGTAAAATGAGGGCAGGTTTTCAGCAGAAAGACACTGCAGCTGAAGAGTCTGAACTTGCACCTCCCAAAGATGAGGCACTGGAAAAATAAGTGGCATGGGGAACAATGCATAAATCTTGATTGCAGAAGGAATAATAGGAACAGGCTTTTTTCTTGTTGAATGCTCTTTGGCTTGCTTTGACCATTTATGTGGGGTACTGCAGGGCAGGGGAGAAGGTGGAATTTGGTCTGACATGGAATTGTGACTTTAGGCATCTGTGTCTTTTCTGCGCTTTTAACTGTTTTTCAGGTGCCTCGTCACTTGGGCCCAGGTCACTGCGTGTAGACTGAGGCAGCACGAAGCTCTCTCTTATTTTAAAAGAGTCAGAGAGCACTGTCTCCTTGCTGTGAGCTTTACTAAGTGGAGGGACAAACTCTTGAGAGCTGAACGAGTGCCAGGAGGGAGAAACCACAAGTGGCAGGAACTCTCTCCAGGTAAAGCCTGTCACCGCTGGCGAGTGGCTGCAAGAGGACAGCAAGCCCTGCGCCTGGGATCTGTGACTACTGTCAAACAAGTAAGAGAAGATAAAGGTGCCTATGAAACAGTTACTATTAACTGTCTGTTCCCTCATGAAGACTCAGGGAGTCATGAGGCACTGAGAGAGTGTGACAAGGCTTATATAGAAACCTGTTTTGATTTGTGGTGACTGCTTAGTCCCTGCTGTGAAATTCTTCACAGACTGTGCACACAACTTCATCACCATAATCTGGCACTGATTGCAACAACCATATGGAGTACATCAATAAGGAAGCGAGACATTTTGACCGGAGAGATGAGAGCACTCCTTCCTCTCTGCTCAAAGATGAGATGGGATAATCACTGTCCCTGCAGAGCAGAGTGAGCTGTCATAGTTGCAGCTTTTTTCAAAAGACTCACAGCTAGCAAACTACAAAGAGGCCGATTGATTTGGAAGGGCCAAGTCAGTCCTGCTGGGATCTCATCTGTGCAGTTTCCAGCCTGGGGTCTAGCACATTAAGCTACCTGCAGAGCTGTGAGCCTAACTGTCTCTCTAAGACTGGCTTGTGTGAGTGCTGTGTGCATTGTGTTTACTCTTGGCTGCAGCTGTGTTATTTCTGTTTGCAGGCGTGCAACTACTGGACCAGAGCAGCTGCCTTTTCCCAATGCTTACGGCAGCGCAGTACCCTCATAGGTGTTAGGAAAAGCAGGAAGATGTCTCTCTCTTGGTCCATGAGTAAGAAGATTTTCCCTCCTCTCATCCTTTCACAGGGCCGTGTGGGGAGTGAGTGAGGAGGGAAGGGGATTAGTGTTTATCAGCTAAATGACTGGGATTCCTCTGTGGAGCAGGAGCTCATGGCAATCAAACTCAGTGGGTTTCTTCTGTGTTCAGGAGTCAAAGGATTAAGGGCTCATGGCAGCTTTGATCTCTCCTTCTCTAGCTTCAAGGTTAGCTCCTGTGTGGTTCCTGTTTTGTTTCTTAGAATGCAGAAGAGGCAGAGAAGAAGATTCAGCACCAACTGGACTTTTTCCCAGTGCCATTCAGCGCTGGCTGGTGATCTACAGGAACCAAAACAGGGCTGAAAGGCTGCTGGAGAGACCTGATGTGGTAGGACCCTCTCGTGCACATGCAAGGATCCAGGAGAACACAGCAGAGGTGGACTTGGAGGAGTGGGATAAGAAGTGGCTTGGGTAAGTGGAGTGGAGGGCTCTAAGCATCCTCTTGGTGATATCATCAGGGAAGGGCTTCCTTGTATGACTGGTAAAGCTTATTTGCCTCCTTTGCCTGCAGGAGGAAATATCTGAGGTGGTGGCATCACACAGTGGTACTGTACCGGTGCCAGCATGACAGGAGACTGCTCTGTCTGGCAAGGGGATGGCATCAGTGGAGGGAAGCCAGCAGGGTGGTGATACTGGCTCAGGTGTTGGTGAGTGTCCGGTGCCACTGGGATGGCAGTGATGGGTGTTACTGGGCAAGCCTGCTCTGCCTGTAGCCTCATACATCCTGGGAGATGAGACCTGGGGGTTTAACAAGTGTGCACCAGAAATCCTGGTTTGCTGCTGTGGCTAGTTTTTCCATTGTTCTTTCTGAAATGCCAGCTTGACAGACTGGCATATCCACAGATTTAGTTGTGCTTTGCTCTTACAGATGGGAAGCTGAAACAGGATTTGTCTAGATTGTCTGTAGACTGTGCAAAAAGTTCACAGGAATTATTACAATCTTTGTCCTCATCTGTGTTCCTGATACATCCCACTGGTGTCCACAGCTTACCAAGAGCTGTCATTTGGCTTCCCCTTCTGCTTACACCCATGTTCTGCCTGGTTCCTGGGCATTAGCTGTGTGAAGTGTGCTGTAGCCTGCCTAGGTAACAAGATGATGCCTATATAATGTGGGCATCTCCACAGTCACTGAGGAGCTGTGCTGGAGCACAATGGGACATTGTCCTCTCCACAGGGTACTCGGACTTAATTAGCCACACTATCTGCAAGAGACAGTAGTTCAGCAAGAGCTCTGTTATTAGTCACCTCTGTTTGTTACCAATGCAAAGTCATTTAAGAGGGACCCGGGAAAGCAACTGGAACAAGGTGGAACTGGAGGGAAGTGAGGTAATTTGCCTGCCAGAGCCCAATGAATCTGAGCACTGCCTCTTTTCCTGGCAGCACCAGGAGCTGCTGATAGCAAAGGCCTGGAGGGTATGGAGACGAAGATATTTGCAAAGCTGCGTGGTGCAGAAACTTTTGGAGGAGGAAGCCAGGAGCCTCCTGTCTCAGGTAAGCATTTATGACTGCTTCAATTCAGTGGACCTCAGTAGTACAAAAAGCACCCCAGATGGACAACTGGTGTTCCCTGTGTCTCTCTCCCTGCACACTGCACTTGCTTAGGGAGAAGTTGAATACATCGAGGAATGGGACTTGCCAGTAAAAAAGGAAAAAAGCTTCCAGCTTTACATGGGTTCATCTATGGGTGTTTTTCAAAGCTTTGTGTCAGGAGACAATTTCCCTGACACGTGCCCCCTTCCCTGCTGTTATTAGTGATGTTAATCCCCTAATCCCCTGCCTCTTGAGACCCCACTCAGGGAAGAAACAGGCTCCACATTGGTGCAGGAGGACTGTGCTGATTTGCACCCAGGGGCAAGCAAATCACTATGAATTTGAGCGAGCAGGCAAAGCCTTAGAACTCATATCCAGTTTGCTCCTCTGCCTGCCTCTGGAAGATTCATGCAGGATTAGGTCCTCCTTTAAGGAGACAGGAGCAGGTACTGAAATTAGAGGGCAGAGGGAGCATTGGTCTTTCTTTTCTCACATTGATTTGTACCCTGCATGCCCCGTATTGGCTCCAGGAGAGACAGGGAAGGGTTTTGAGTGAAGGGTGAGGCAGCTGGCAGAGCCGTTTCTAGAAGGAAAGCTATGTTTATGCATTCTGGAAGAATGGCTGCAGCCCCTCAAGGGCAACTCGAGTGTTTGATTTGTCCACTTTCTTCTTTCAGGCCTTTGGAAGGTGGCGGCAGCTCACAGCATTCCAGCGCAAGGACAAAGGATCCTGCTGAATGGAGTAGGCCTGCCTGCAGCTGCTGCTCATTTCAGGACACGTGGCGGATACGGCTCCTGTCACAACAAAGAGCTGGTCCTGTGCTGTCAAGAAAGAGAACACTCTGCTCTGCTCTTATTATAAAAGCAGTGCTGCAGGCCAGAAGGATGACAGCCAAAGAACAACCAGGAAGACCTAGTGAAAGGCCCTCTTTAAAGGACCTTAGCAGCACAAATGGAGAAGTTACTCCCAGTTGTTGTGAGGTTGCATTCTCTTCTCCTCTGGACCCTGCTTTTGCTGGAGTTCTGATTGAAGGTCAAAAAAACACCTTATAGGCTTTCCTTTTACTCAGTGTTTTTTCCCTGGACAGGAGCTTGGTGTCAAGGGGGGAGTATGCAAATACAGTCCTAGAGATGAGCAGGAATTTGTGGGTGCTAGGTCCTGTTGATTCCAAAGTCTGGATTGGGTAGGTGCAAACACAAGGTCTTTATTTTTAGATTTGGCTTTTACCCTGGGGGAGCAGATTTCCACATGGCTCCCTCCTCCTCCCCCTGTCTAGGTCCATCAGCTCTTCATTAAGCCTTTCAGTGGGTGGCCAACCTCCTGACTGCTTCCTGCTGGTTCATTTCTGTGCTGAATGGGCAAGGGATGAAGAAACCTGCTGCGAACAGCTGAGCACCAAAAGCTTTTCTGAGGCGAGACAGGCGTGTCTGATCCCCAGCCTTCCCATTACTTGCCTCTGTGATTGATGCCCTGTAATTACCCTGGATATATGAGCCCGGTCTCAGACAGCTGTAACAAGAGGGTCTGAAGAATCTGGAAAAGGCTTTTCTTCCTTGCTTGTTTGAAAGAGATGCTCACAGCATGGTGGGGATCTTGAAATCCCACTGGGAATTGCCCCGAGGTCGTTTTCCTAGCCTGTGGCAGCTTCGCAGGATTGTTAAGTACACAAAGCAGCCGCAGTAGCTTCCCCATCCCCTTATTCCAATGCCATGAGGCCTAAGGCTGTTAAGAGTCATTAGGTCAGGAAAGATAGGTTATCTTTCCTGATCTAAGCTTATCTTTCCCTACAGGCACTGGAAAAGGATACCACAACTCCTGTGACCTTGCAGAACTGAGCCAAATAGTGTAGCTGGTTACTTTTGGTAAATTCTAGACTTTAAGCTTTCTCTGCTCTACCATGGAGCTTTGGCCATACTCTGGGGCATGCATTGAAAGTGAAGGCAGAACTGCCCCAGAAACAATAGTTTTTCTTAAAATTTTCCCTTGTGCCAGGTGATTAATTAGCAAACTACATGAGTCTCTGCTAGAGCATGGCATAGTACAAGAGACGTTTGTATGTGTGTATTTTATTGTACGTAATCTAGGAAATAGTGTGATTCCTACTTAGTCTTATCCAGAATGGAAATTCACATAGTCCTATTAAAAAGAAAACAGAAAACACAATTCAAGGAGAAAAGTTAGGAATAAAATTTGAACCTTCTTCTGGAGTGAGTGCAAAATAGCCTGATGATCAGCTATGAAGAAATACATTTTAGGAGTGCAATATAAAAGCAATTTGACCTTCTTTTCCAGGTTGGTAACTGCTGAAATAATCCCCTTGCATAGGTACAGCTGACAGGAGTGTTTCTGTCCCCATGCCAGCATTTCTGGCGTGGGAAAGTTACCAGAATCTTGTGTTCTCCTGTTTCTGTAATTAGCATAACCATGATTAGCAGCTCTTCATTCTGCAGCCCTGGCCTTTGGGCTTAGTCTGGAGCCTCAGCTCAAAGGTTCAGGCAGTTCTGGCTATTGTTCAGTGAGAACAGTCAGGGTGCCTTTGTGTTGTGGGTAGATCAGAGCACCAGTGTGGTCACTGGGTTTAGGAGTGTGATCAGCACAGGAGCTGCTGCTTTCCCCGAAGTCAGTGGATGGGAAGAGGAAGTAAGAGATTAGAAGAATTTTCACTGCTGAGCTGGAGAGTTCAATAGCTCAAAAGTGTCCTCCACAACCTGCCAGAGGCAGTTTTCTAGCGGGAAGTCATTGTCCACCAGGTTGACCAAGTAATAGTTGTCATGGATGTACTGGATGATCATCCGAGAGGGTGACTCCTCTTCATACAGCTTGGCCCATTGCTCGATCCACAGTGCAAAGGCCTCATCCTGCCATGGGAACAAAAAAACGTTGGCAGTTGTGTAACATCTTCATGTTACTTAATTTAGGATACCCAGTGTTACACGACTGGCCCTAATGTGGCTTGTTTCTTCTCAGTAAAAATGGCAAGAATTGAGCAAGGACCCTTGTGCTTTGCAGTCAGCGGGACCTGCCCAGAGCTGAAAGGAGACACATTTGCAGTACAATGGATGGCTCAATGCTGCCCGTGTGTGCGTAAGAGGGGAGGAAGAGCCACTGTCCAGCACTCTTGAGGCCTGATACAGTGACGGTAGTGGCTCTAGATCCCTGTTACTGGGTGCTTTGTGCCTGGGAACAGCTCTTGCTGGAGCTGAGGGAGCAGGAGGAACAAGACCTGTACCTCTGCAAGCCAATATAGCGACAGCCCTCAACTGTGAGGAGTGTCAGAGACTAAAACCAAACCAGACACTCTGAACTTCCAAGGCATCACAGCAATGTATCCAGCAGAAGGGAGGACTCACCTTCCAGGAGAGGAAGCTTACAGGATCCACCACAGTGGGCTGGATGATCTCTCTTCCTGGGAAGATGCCCCAGGTGACGGCATTGGGTTGCAGATCTGGAGCATTGGTGATATTCTGGCCCTGCCAAAGGAAGGAAGGAAAACCTTTCTGAAGCAACTGCTGGAGGAGGGACTGAGTGAGTTGGAAAAAGTGTATTTACCCTCTCCTTGTTAAGGGACCAGACAGCTGCTGCACACCGCAGCTGACTTGCTTTACTTTCCCTTCCCTTCATCAGCCCTCATGTCTGAATATTTGGTATTTGTCTCTCTCCCAAGGTGGTGAAAGCAAAGTGTCCTGCAAATAACGGCCTACCTTGACATTGACAATGTGGTAGTTCACTCGCAACTCGTACCTCTTCAGCACTTTGAGCAGTGCTGTGACAATCTCACTGGAGGTGAAGAACTCTAGGTATGCCTGCAGGGAGGGATGGAGAAGGAAGAAGAGAATCAGAGCCTTAAATCATGGCAGAACTGAGACAAATACAGGTAAACAAGGACAGCTGTAGAGTCTGGGCTGTCGTGTATGTTCATCCCCAGAAACACGTACTACAGAGGCTTGAGCGAAAGGCAGAGCAAATTAGTAAGCGAGCTAGGGAAAAAAATAATTGGGGAGAACAGAGGGAACAGCCCAGGAACAGTGCACTCAGGAAAGCTACATGCTTCCTGTTTTGCATCCACACAAGCAGACAAGCGGGAATGAACTCCAGTGTAACCACAACGGCTGCACAAAGAAGCAGTCTGTGCCAGAATGCTTGGAAGAAGCCTGAGCTTAACATTTATTTTACAGCAGTGTCTTGCCAAGGCAGCCCAACCTGGTGAATGCAGAACTCGGGGGTGTCAGCTGGGCTGTCCCAAGCACCACTCCCTGTCCTCATCTTTTGTTCACAATTCTCCCCATGTGCTTATACAACCAAATTCTGTACTTGCTCTGTGCTTGGCTGCTCCCAACAACTGCTCCCCCTCCCCCCATTTCCTGGGTATTGTGTGAGATGATGGATTTCCCTCACCTCAGGGGAATTTTTTCCTTTGAAAACATAACTGCATTTGCCATCTGCTGGTCTCTGGCTTTACCGGTTTGGATCCCTTTTGAACAAGGATGCTTTGTTTTCCAGTATGAGCTACTTCCCTGGCATTTACCTTGATGGGCTATTCCAATCATAGCCATTAGTGGCAGGGCTCTAGGGCCTGAAATGCCTGACAGTGGGAAATAGGCATGGCAGGCACAACTGCTTGCAGGCCAGGGAAGGAATGTGACAGTTGTCTGAACAGCACAGCATAGTACGTGGGCTGGGGGCAACTGTGGAGAACTCTGCCTTACAGAAGGACAGAGGAAATTTTTAAATACCCCTTTATCACCATGAGATGCTGGGTGGTGGAGATACTACCTCACTGATTCCCATTTTATGAAAAATCTGGGTGCTTTGTGCATCACTAAATCAGATGCAGGGGGCAGGCACGTGTATATATAAAATGTCACAGCCCTGCTCTAGAAATAAGTTACCAATAATTACTTGCTGAGAGTAAAACCATTAAACTCTACAGATGTTCAATAGATGTTCTGAGGTGGAGGAAAACAGCTGTGAAGTCAGCCATAGAGATGGCATTGTGGCTCTCAAGACACCGAAGGAGCTTTGCCTCATCTCACCAAGAACGCATTAAGATAAGGAGCAGGCAGAAAGATTATGTGGATGTAAGCCTGGGATCCACCTCTCAACCTAACAAAGACCAAACTGTGTCATAACTCTTTACTGCCTAGCCCAGAGTAATACAGTACCTTTTGGAAAACGTAACCTCCACTGGGCCCCCAGCCTACAATGGGGTCTGTGGATGGTTTGCCATTGATGTTTGGCTGGGAGTTAATGGTCAGGATTCCTCGTCTGTTGACCTTCTCCAGCTGGTCCTTCAGAAGGTTGGTTTCAGTAGCCAGAGGGTCATCATTCCAAGGCATACACGTAACCTACCATGAGGAGAAATGATGGCTCACAATGGATGTAACAACCCTTTGATTACCATCTGGATGTTGAAGGAACTCAGGAGTGCCTTAATGGTCTCAAACACACCTGCTTCAGGACAGAATTCCCATGTTTGGTTCAAGGGTTAGGATATGCTCAACTGTAAGAATGACTGCTGAAGTCAATTGATACTGGTCCTGTCATACTGTAGCACCTTTCCTTTTAGGCTGAGCCCTAGCTCTGGCTGCTGGACCCCCTTCAACCAGTGTGCCAGCAATTCCTTTTGGATAGAGAAGTGCCAATTCTTCTTTAGAAGAACAGTGTGGTACCAGGAGCAAGAGGAAATGTGCACTACCGTTTGTGCCACACTGACCATCCCTTCCTGGGCTCTCACTCACCTTGTACCCATTCCTGTTGGGTTCTCCAGTGATGTAACACGTGAACACCTCAAAGACACTTTCCTCACAAGTAAGTTCTTCTCCCCACATCTTCAGAAGCTCCTCCCGGGGAGACTTGCTCTTCAGGTAGAAGAGGTAATAGTCCTTCAGTTCCCCAAAAGCTGGAGAGGAGGAGTTACCCCTGTAAGGGGAGAAGAACTGAAGTCAGAATTGAAGTCACCGAGGAAGATGAGTTGATTTGGTGATACAGGAAGACAGCCAACCAGCAAGAGAAGTACACAACAAAACCCACCTAGACGCCAAAAGTCTCAACATCTTGGCGCCATTCGCCTCACGTCACTCAAATCCAAGCAACGGGGAACCACCTTGTTATGAAGCCACCTGAAGTGTGCCCAGGACACCAGGCTTTCCTATTGCAGCTCTGCCTTACTGCAGGTGACAGCTTACCATCGGCCATTGGGGAAGTCATCCCACTCTTGAGTTCGATAGATGTAACTCTTTGGCCTGGAGGCCCAGAAGATTGGCCGGACATCTTCCACTCTTCTCTTGGGGTGAGCGCTGACTGCCCAGGGCAGAGGCCGCCTGCATGGGACAAGCAGATGTTAACACAGTTCCTCTGCTGACTTTCCAGTAAAGGCCGGAAGCCTTTCCCATGGTGCAATTTGCCCCTGGGGAGAAATAACAGGGGGTGAGAAGAGTTCTGTTTGTCAAGAAGTAGGACAGGAAACTCTTCTTCCTTTATGGAAAATATTTCCTACTCAGTTCCCTCACAGGATGCTCAGTAGGGGTCTATTTAATGTTAAGGTAAAGGACTGACACCTGAAATTGGAAAAGGTAAGGGCAAAGCACTATGGGAAGCTACTTCAAGGAAAAAAAAAAAACAGCTGTCAACTTTCCTTTGCTTACTCTTGTCTGTGCTGAAGCCTGTGGACTCAGAGAGGAGTCCACATTCCCTTTCTCAGCTGCAGAGAACCCTAGAAATCCACATTAGGAGCATACCCCTAGCCTGTAAGGGGTTGTTATGGGCATCAAAAACATGCTTCTTCCAAGTGGCAGCTCTAAGCTCTGGGTTTTTAAAGTCCCAGAATCGCTACTTTAAAGCTACTTGACTAAAACTCCTCCTTTGACTGTCCCCTCTATTCCTCCCAGCTTTTGTTGGAGATCTGTGGGAAGGGTGAACTACTAAATGCAAAAAAGGTGATAAAAGAAAAAAAAAAAAGGAAAAAAGGAGAGTAGAGGTATTAACCCATCCATTGTTTGTACCTTCAGTGGATGGATGGATGGATGGGAAAGTGGAACTAACAGAAGCCAACACATTCTGCTCACCTGGGGTCCTCCTTCCATATGCCCAGGCGCTTCAGGACTTCGGTCGTAGCCACTTCCCGATTGAGGGTGTAAAAGTGGAGCCCATGCACCATTCCACTGTCCAGCAGCTCCCGGCACATGGACACTGCCAGCTCCACCCCATAGTTCCGGATAGCTGCATCGTTGTCCTTGATGGGTTCAATCACATCTTTGATTTCCTGAGGCACTTCCAGCTTGGAGAGCTTCACCAGCTGGCGCAGAGAGTGGTAACCCTGGATGAGGATGCAGAGTGTCATTTCTCCAAGACCCTTTTTTGCCATCCCAGTAACACAGGTACTTGATCTCAATTTTGTGGCAGGAGATTTAGAGCTGGGGCTCCTGGAGTCTACTCCCAGGCCCCACCTCTAGGATGGTAACACAGTCCAGGTCATGTCACTTTAGGTGACTTCTCCCCACAGCCTTGCCTGAGCCCAGCATGCTGACAGTGACCTCAGGACTGGCAGGCCATTGTCCTTTATATCCCTTTTTGCCATATGGGCACAAGAAACCTTTTCAGCTTATTAGCTGCCTAAGAGTTTAATTTGGCAAACCACCTACAGATTTATCACGTTTGATGCCTTGTGGGACTACCTAAAAACAGAGGCTAGACAAAATTAAGAGAATAAGAAGCAGTTATATTTATTGAAGGGCCTTCAGGTACATTAGGGCAGTCAAAGCCCACCCAGGGCCTACACCCAAAATGGACGACAGGTCACGGGGTTTTCATACTTTTATAAGCTTGGACCATTTGCATATCAGGGGTTAATCCTCCAATTACAGCTTCAGGTAATGAAGTAATTTACCCCAAGTGTGCTCCCCCCAACTCACTTCTGTTTACATTTCTCGGGGCCTGAGACAGTACAGCGTCCTTGAGTTTCAGGCCTAGAGAGGAATTGTTTTGTCTGACCAAAATGGGAGAACAATAGCTAACAGTCTATATGGAGTTTAGAGGTACACCAAAGAATTGCAGAACTACAAATATACAAAAAATACAAAAGCTAAAATCGTAAGGAGTCACATTCAGCACTCTCTCTTCCCTGAAATTTTGTCGAGGACATTTACAGACCTCTCTGAGGCCCTGACCAACAAACACCTAACACCCTAGATCCTCACTACCTCCCCAAATCCAAATTACTGGATTTCACCTGTATAGGGAAGATGCCAGGAATAATTGGGCAGGTGATGCCAATGGCTTGACAATCCTTCATGAACTTGAGGAAGGTTTCTGGTCGGAAGAAAAGCTGTGTAATGATGAAGTCTGCTCCAGCAAAGACTTTCTCCTTCAGGTGCCTCAGGTCTGCCTCATAGCTCTCTGCTTCAGGATGACCCTTGGGGTAGCCTTTGGGGAGAAGAGGAGAAAAAATGAAAAATGTGGTCAGGACAACATGCAGAAATCAGGAAGTATCCAATCTGATTGTACTGTCACAGCCCAGGTCCAGGGAGGGACTGCTGAGCTGATTTCCCTGTCTCAGACCCCACTGCATACTCTGCAATAAAAGCCATTTACCTGCCACACAGATGTCAAAGTAATCATCAAATTCATTGCGAATATGCTTAACCAGGTCAATAGCATAGTTGAAGCCATCTACTTCTTCCTCCCATTCCTCACCACCAGGATCTGAAAAGACAAATCCACAGCTCTCTCCAACTGATTGCTGAACTATGATCTGCTAGGTCTGTAAAAACCTCCTGCTATCAAAAGGAAGACAGAGATTAACTTCCAAATCTGCAGTTTTACCTATGAACTGGTTTTGTCTGCCCTTGAGCTGGAGGGACTGCTAAGAAACACAGTGTCAGCATTTAATTCCTGCAGAAGGAGCCCCTAAATCTTACTTCTCTGTTTTTACCCTGGAATTGAACACAACAGCAGCACAGGCTCCACACTACACATCACAGGACAGAAGGATTCACCTCCACGGAGTGCCATGATGTTCTTCAACCCAAGCCGCTTGGCCTTCTGCAGATGCCCTGTGATGTCATCCTTGGCCTGGTTGCAGCATGTCATGTGCAGGATGGTCTCAAGGCCACAGTAGTTGACTGCAGTGTTGGCAATAATCATGGAAGATGTTTCCTTGTCAGATCCTGGGTCCCCTGCAGGGTGCCACGTCACATCAATGAAAAGGGGACCACCTGCTCCCATGCGGTCAAACCTGTGGGGTTTTGAGCTGTGTTAGCCTACACCAGGTAGCCAAACCCCCTCCCTGTGCCTGGAATATCTTGCTCACTGCTAGAATAGCAGCAGGCAGAGAGAGCTTGGATGACAGCAACAGGATAGACCACAAAAGTGTTGCACTGAGAGTTTAGAAAGTGGCCAATGTAAATAAGGAAAGCCGTCCTTTAAGGCTCTACGGGAAAGAGCTTACAATCTCTTTGAAGAAGAGGCAACTGAGGTGTTCTGTGTACAACAAACTTTCTCCCTTCATGCTCTAATAGACTGATACAGCTTCTGACAGACAGCAGTGCAACTCCCATTCCTTTTGAGATGGGACTGTTGCCAGTTCGAACTGTAGAGGCCACAAATACAAAAAGATGGACCAGAGCTCTGTTGTGTTCCTAAGTGTGCCTAAAAGAGGAGACAAGGGCTTCCCTAACTTGTCTCTCTTCTCCTCCAAGGTGGAACAGGCCCTTCTGTTTAACATACAGCATTGGCACACAGCAATTACAAAAAGAACTACAAAATACCCTCTTCTCCTCCAGGTAAGTACATGGTGGCTCCTGGGGCTCCAGAATAACTCCTAGCTCTGCTGACACCTATCAGCTTTCATTTAATATGTAGATGGGGACACCTCTGTCAGAGGCTAGAACTGTAATACTGAGGCACAAACCATAGTGGCTGGATGAATATTGAAAGGAAGTGGGAATCTGTTTCAGATATTTTGGCACACTGTCCATCAAGGAATATTTTCTGCTTTTACTAGGTACTTTCTGCCCCAGCATTGTGCTTCAGACCCAGAACATGACCTTGGGGTTACTCCATCTTCCCAGGGCATGGGAGAGGGGAAACAGCCTGGCCCCTCAGTAATCCCACCGTGACACTTAACTCTTCGGGGCCTCCAAGGAAGACAAGTTACCTGGCGTCCACTACCCTCCTCAGCAGGAAAGCACAGCCCCATTACCTGCTTTGTCACCTGGAAGGGGAGACAGAGCACGGGGCAGAGCCTGCCTCATTAGCTATTTCCCTGCCCTCCACCACAGATACTTCCCCTCTCTCCTCTCCTACCCTGCAGCGCTCACCTGGAGATGAGATTGACAGCACCATTGGCTGTGCGTGGAGGGAAGAACTCCAGGGAGAACCACTTGTCTCCAGCATCCTGCCGGCGGCGCATCTTGTCCCTCAGCCGCTCATGTCGGTCAGCATCAAGGACAGGGGTAGAGCAGCGTGAGTTGTCCTTGGAGCTCTCACTTCCACTGCTGCTGCCGCCATCAGACCTGGAGCTGGAACTGGCACTGCAGGTATGCTGGGTCTCATTAACCATGGTGAGAGCTCTGGAGAGTGGAGCAGAAGGAGTATGGTTGGTACATGGGTCTCTGCAAGGAGCAGGTACTGCTGGGGTGTGCAGCAGATGATAAAAGAAGCCTATGTCAAGACCCAACATTCCTCACCATCAAGGAGTCCCTTTTGCCAGCTTTCACTGTAAGCTGTAGTGGGGGATCTGGCAGAAACACAATAAAAAGCGTATGTTTAGATAGTGCTGAGAGAAGTAACACAGCACTTGGCTGCATGCCACTTTGATGCAGCTCCTCTGTGCCTGCTGGGTCAAATTTGGCTCTCAGAACTGAGTCAGATCAACATCGCTTTTGCCCTGATTACAACTCAGCAAGCCAGGATGCCCATGTGAGTTAGGTGATGGCCTCTGTCATCTTGTGGCCTTGAGCTGGGCATGCCAGCAGAAAGTTTTTTTTGTCTACTGCAGCTGCTTCTTGGACTGTATCCATCTTCAGAGTTTCCATTCTGTTTGCTCCCAAAAGGCAGCACTGCTTTTTAGTGTAGGTTGGAAAGTGAGTGCTAATGGGGCAGGTACTCAAGAACGCACAAACTGTTACTACCTCAGAAACAAAGTACAGAATCCCCTCTAACCAGGCCATCCCCACAAACTGTCCTTTGTTTTCTTTGCTGGCATCACGGCTCCATTTGCAAATACTAGCCTTCTCCACAAGACACACCATCTCCACACACAACTGTCCCCTGTGCCAGTCCCATTGCACACACTCAACTAACTCTTTACCAGATACACTGTTCCCTTTGTCACCAATTGTGGCTGCTTGGAAACAAGGCCAGCAGAGATCATCCTCATCTCACTGCCTTGCAACAAGATCAGCTGTGCTTGCTTGGCTTTACAGAAAGCAAAGCAGCACTGCAAGTCAGTGGTACAAGTAGGTTTAGGATACCCAACTCCACTTAGCTCCACAAAATGTCCCATCCTGTGCCTTTAAAACAAGGTAGGGATTACAGACAGTTACGGAAGAGCTACCATAAAATTTGGATCTGCGTTATTTGCTTTAGTACCTGCCAAAACTTAAAATTGTCACTGGGAAGCAGCATGTTGTCCAAGCATTACATAACTTTGGAGCTTGTTTTGGAGGAAGCAGTTGTGTGAGCCAGCACACACTCTCAGTCCTTATCACGAGCTCTGTGGGTTTAGTTCAGCCAAGAAGACTTTGAACTCGTCTTCTACTGTTTACACTTGAGTTGCCAATCAAGCAAAACCCTTTGGGAGAAAGTCTACTTTTACCACCTGAGGAACCTTTCCAGCTGGCAGGAGATGTGAGAAAGAAGCACAGGCCTTCTGCTGGCAAGAGGAACTGGGAGCCTTAGATCTCTTGTGTACCAACATAGTGGCTGTGGTACAAATCAGCAGCACAGACCTACTGACAAGTGAAGCAAAACCAACTGGGTGCACAGTCACAGCCCTGACCAAGCTCAGAGCACTTTGCTTGACATCCACATGCACTAATCTGGGAGAATTATCCCCAAGCATGTGTTGGTGATCAAGCTAGCGGCTCACAATCACGTGTTGTCAACTCCCAATATCTCATTCCTAGCAAGCATGGCACAGCACTGTAGGCAAATCAAGGGAGCTTTGTTTTGTGACTTGAGATTTAACACCCATCACATAGAAAAAAGGTTCATGTCTTTATGTCTCTACAAAATGAGATTTGCTGTTGAGGAAAGGCCCTTATCTTACTGGCAATATCAAATCATGAAGACAGGAGAAAGGCCCACTTAGATTTTTGTCTACAGGCAGCATTTGAAACAATTTCCTTACCATGATATGTATCACAGATTTGCTGGCAGATACTTCTAGTTATTGTGAAGAGAAAAAAGATAAGCCTAAACAACAAGAACAGCAGCAAAGTAAAACAATTTTAACACCTGTCAACACTCCTGCTCCTGTCTTTGCCACATTGCAGAGCTCAAAGATCCGTGCCTCAGCACATTGCTGATGCTCTGCATGGATGTACCTCCTGTGTTTTTATGATGCTGGTGGTATTCAAACTCCTTCCAGCCCTGAGCTGACACCAACACACACAGCGTGGAGTCTGCATCCCCCTAAGCTCAGTTTTACCCTCAAAACTAAACTCGGCTGCACGAGATGCACACTTCACACAGGGTGCACACGCTGCACGGGGCTACTCCAGGGCCACGGCATCAGGCTGACAGCCGGGCGGGCAGCTCAGGGGGCCGCGGCTGCATCCACCGCTGGAACGACTAATGGAGCAGCGGCTCAGCCATAGGGACAGCCAGGGGGAAGGGCCAGAGGGAGCCCAGGTGCGAAGGGAAGCAGCAGCACCTGCGGTCCCTGGTACCGAGGGGAGGGTCGGGGCCAGGCAGGTTACTGCAGCTCGATCGCCCCTTCACCTCAGCTGACCCC
>VZRS01002474.1:72006-140669 GCA_013398055.1 Ifrita kowaldi
GACGCGCGGCGGGCGGGGCGGGGCGAGGCCTGGCCGGCGGCGGAAGATGGCGCGGTGCGGGGCCGGGCTGTGCTGCTGCTGCTGCTGCTGCGGCGAGCGGGAGAGCCGCACCCCCGAGGAGCTGGTACGGCCGCTGCCCTGCGCTCCCCCAGACGCGCCCTGACCCCCGCCCCCACCGGACTCGTGCGTGCTGGCGGAGCCCCTTCACCCCGGGTCTCGGCCCGGCCCCACCCGCCTCTGGGGAACGCCTAAGCGCGGGCAGCTAAGGCGGGCGGTGAGCGGTGCTGTAGCGCCGGGCCCGGCGCCTCAGGGCCCGGTGTCGGCACCTCAGGGACGATGCTTTCAGCCAGCGGCTCCTGGCCCAGCCTCCCATCCGATGCTTGTCCCGGCGCCATAGCCCATTCCTACTCGTTTTGCTGCTGGGCCTGGCACTTCACAGCCAGTGCCGGAGCCCCGCGCTGTCCCTACCCCGGCCCGCATTCTTTGTCTGGGCCTCGTACCCCAGCCCCTGAAGCCGCTGCCCCTCGCAGCTGTAAGGGGGAGTGATGCTGGCAGGGGCTCTCTTTAACTCCAGCACTGCAGAGTGCTCTCTTCAAAATTGTTGTCCTGTGCTCCCCTGTAACCCGTTGCTATGATGGAAGCGGGATATGGGTTAGGACTTTGCTGTTGGGAGCTCCTATACGGAAGTGATGTGTGTTCTGGCTGAGGGACGAGCTGTAAGGTCAGACCCTGTAGCCTTAACTCAAAGTAAGTGGTGATCTGGTAATCCACACTCTCAATTTATAAGCAGCAATGGTATAGGACTTCTGTAATTTTGGGTTTGCTAGCAGTGTTCATGACCAGCTGTAGATGCATTCATTCCCTTCATGATTTTCCTTTCCTGCATTTGTTTGTTTTGCAGACGATCCTAGGAGAAACTCATGAAGAGGAGGATGAGATCCTTCCACGCAAAGACTATGAGGTGGGGAACTAACTAATAGCAGCTTCTGATATTAATGTGAAAAGAACTGCAGACAGATTTTGATCTGTTTGAGTTTGTAACGGAGCAGATACTCAAAATGGATCATTAGGTTGCCTTGGCATCACCAGAAATACCAAGAGTTGCTGTGCTTGCAAAGAACTGTTCCTCATCTTTGTATGTTTCTGGGATAAAGCCATGTTAGTAGTTTGAATGTCTGTTCTCAAGTCAGACTCTTGGTGAGAAAATTCATTTTCAGAGTCTGGTGCATTTTTCCACTTCTTCAATGTGAGATTTACAGGCTCTGGTGGCCTTGTTTCCTGGTGACTGTAGAAAGCATCTGCAGCTACTTGGTCACAGTTGCCTTTCTGCTGTCTATGTTGCCATGCTGGCTCATGGCAGATCTTGCCATATATCAGATTCTCCTGCTTACAGGAGATTTTTGTATCTCAATATGGTGGCCCTGAAGTATTTGGAGCAATTGCTGTCAGTATGGGTGTCACCAGCCCAGGCTGTTACTGCTTGGCTTGAAAAGGTGAAGATGTGGATAGAACTAGTGGAGTTTTGTGAGTGTGACTGGGAAACTATTGCTGTTAACTCCCTATTGTGATAAACTGAAGAATTGATGCTGTTCCTCTGGAGAGGAGTTCCTAGCTAGCGTTCCTGTTGTAGTGAGAGGGTGAATATAAAGATGCAGTGTTATCCCCTGCACTGTCAAAGTGGAGACACTTAAAGAAGTCTAAAACTGTACGATGCGACTTCTCTATTTTAAAGATGTATAAAAATCAGTTGTGCTTCTGTTTGTTTCACTGTCTCTCTCAGCTTGGGCAGTGAAATTGTTCTGTTCTTTCACTTTGTGATTTTCAGGGTCTGACTGATGGAAATACTTAAATTAAGTTGTTTTCAGGAGTATTTTCTCCTACTATTGTTTGCAAAATCTACTGGGGGGGGTAGTAATGACTTCTGTAGTCTTTAACAAGGTCTTCTAGATATAATTTTTTTTCACAACCTGTTGCAGCTGATTCTCCTAAATTGACCTTTTGGCATTTCAGAGCTTGGATTATGATCGCTGTATCAATGACCCATACTTGGAAATTTTGGAGAGCATGGACAACAAGGTAGGACCTTGTTCTTTCATTGGCTAAAACAGTGGAAATTGTCCAGAGAAACTGTGGCTTGAAAGTGTTCAGAGCCTTTTTGGATGTGGCTTTGACCAACCTGGAAGGAGAAGGTGTTCCTGTGCATGACAGGGGGGTGGAATGAGACGAGCTTTAAGGTCCCTTCTAACCCAGATTCTAACTGTGATTCTAAGTATGCTCCACTGCAGGAAGTTTATGGTTGTTTTCTTCTTTATAACAGAAATTCTATGTGTTCTCCTGGTTTCTCTATTACAAAAAAAAAAAAAAAAAAAAAAAAGGTGTGGAGATTATAGCTCCCAGTATCTCTTGCGATCCTCAGGTTTATAGTGAGCAAGGTGTTCAGTCTTTCAGTTTCCTATTTTCAGTTTGCTGTTGTCACCACCTTCTGTTGATTTATCTCTCTGGCTGTAATTGAGCTGTGGAGCCTAAACCTGCCTTCCAGAAAATCCCTGTTTCTGTGTTGCTTTTATTTTACTTTTTGGTTTGTTTTTTTTTTAAATCCTCTTTCCAAACAGAAAGCCCAGAGATACGAAGCAGTGAAGTGGATGCTGGTTTTTGCTATTGGAGTCTGCACAGGACTGGTAAGGGTCATGCTGTTTGGGGAATGAGGAAAATTCAGGAGACTAAGCAGGAATAATTTAGAAGTCAATGGCTAAGGAGTAAAGAAGAGGAAACATTCTCTTTCGAGATGATGAGAGCTTAGTAGCTGGAGTTGTCTTTTGGGAATTATAGTATGTTGTTATAGACAGTTTTTCAGGGAGCCTTTTTTTTTTTTCAGAATTCGCTGTGTTTTCTTTGTAAAGTAGTCTGGCAAATATTTTTATTTTGCGTACAGGAAAACTTGTCCAAAGCAAACACTTAATAAGAAAGGATGCCAGTTTATGGCTGAACTGTGAAAATTAGCTCAGCTGACTGTATGCCTCAATTAAACACCAGTTTTCTTCTGTACCCTTAAGTATGTTGAGGGTGTTAAAAATGCTGCCAGATTAGTACTTTAATGGGTACTAATCAGATGCAGAAATGTGTCTCTTCAGGAATAATTCTAGGATGGATCTCTCCCGGTGAGAGAGAGGGAAGAAATCAAGAGTTTCCAAAGCTGCTTTACTCTGAATGATGCTTTTTTTGTCTTCTTCATCTTCTGTTCTCCCCTGTGTACATATTTCTGGTAGGACTAACTAGAGGGTGGTCTTTATTATTTGTATGTAGTAATTCCTGATGGCAATTCTGTCTTCTTTTTCCCAGGTGGGCCTCTTCGTGGATTTCTTTGTGCAGCTCTTTACGCAGCTCAAGTTTCGGGTGGTACAAAGCTGTATCTTTTACCTTGGGCCTTGTTAGACTCGAGTGACCTTTTCCATTCTGTTTCCATGTTTTGCTCAGAACAGTTGACTCTCACACTTCTGCCTTTGGTCATGTTGTTCATGATTAGGCAAGTTTTCAACTTGCTTATGTAATTCAGCCCTTGAAACCAAGAAATGTTTCCAGTATCAGGTACATAAGCAGAGACTGAAAAAATTAGTGGTTTCCCTTCCTCATAATTCAGTGTTGAGCTTTGAAAAGGAAGCTTGGCTTCCTGACAGGTTGTGTTAGGTGCTCTGGCTGGATTAGGAAGCACAGGCTTGGCTCTTGATGCCAGTTGGAGGCCCAGGTATTACCAAGTGATTGTGTCTTGGTGTGGGGAATGTTGTTTTCCTTGACCATCCCTACAGCGGTGGAGGAATGCACTGAGAAAGGCTGCCTTGCACTGTCCTTGCTGGAGCTGCTGGGGTTCAACCTGACCTTTGTTTTTCTTGCCAGTCTTCTGGTCCTGATCCAAGTAAGACTTCGGTCCATTGCTGCTCCTTACACAACCTTCCTTTCCTGTCACACAGGTCCTTGATATGAAATATTCTTGCTAGAAGCACTTTCTGCCCCAAAAACATCAAACTAGCTTCACAGTGCTGTTTGATTTAGCTAAGCAGGGTCTCTTGGTCCCTTGCTTTCTGATGTGGTGTTGTTGGTCAGGTATGAAATCTGTGCACCATAGTGTCAGTGTTTCTTTTCCGCAGCCTGTAGCAGCTGGGTCGGGAATTCCTGAAATTAAGTGCTACCTCAATGGGGTGAAGGTTCCAGGGGTTGTGCGACTGCGGACAGTGGTGTGCAAAGCTATGGGAGTGCTCTTCAGTGTGGCAGGAGGTAAGGAGCGCTCTGATGTGTTGATCTTTTTGGGGGAAGGAGTCACTGAAGGGGAAAAAATGCTGTCCTTGCTTACATAGGGCACAGAAGGCCCTGTCTTTCCAGTAAAATCATTTTGGTGGCTTGGAGCAGAGTCATGAACCCTGAGTGCATTTATAGAGTAGAGAGTAAACAGAAGGATCAGGACTATCAGGGAAAAAGGTGATTTTCTGAGTGGGCTAGTCAGATGTGACTCTTTGTGGCACAAGAGAGAGACCTGAGAATGTTCCAGGACACATTGTGAGGAGCAGCCTGAAGGCAGCAGGGCAGAATAACCTGGAGAGTTCAGAGTCCTTGTAACAGTTGTTTTTCAATGATTCCACCCACTTGGAGTGCAAAATCTGTGCGTCTTCACAAACATTTGGGGTTGTTGAGGGAGCAGGGTGCCAGCACCTCCCTGTGAGGAGCTACAGGCTTGGCACAGAGAGCTGCGCCATGGCATGGGAGTGGTGAGCTGATCTCTTCTGGCATTGTCAGCAAGGGAGGGTGGCAGTGGGGAAAGTGCGTTGCCTCATGAGCCCTGTTTTTCCAGGTCTCTTTGTCGGGAAAGAGGGTCCAATGATTCACAGCGGTGCTGTCGTGGGTGCAGGCTTGCCACAGGTTAGTGCTGGCCTGAGTCACTGTCCTGGTCACGCCACTGCTTTGTAAGAGTAAGTTTCCATCTCCTGTGTTTCTAAATCTTTACTTTGTTTGTAGTTCCAGAGCATCTCTTTGAGGAAGATCCAATTTAATTTTCCCTATTTCCGCAGTGACAGGTACTGTACCCAGGATGTGGAGGAGGGGAGAGGAGGATGAGTGAGCAGACTTCCTTCCGAGAATGGTGGTGGGCTGGGGTGAACCAGTCAGTAGTTTTATCAGTTTCTTTCTAGAGTCCTGCAGTTTCATTCTGCAGCAAGACAACACCAGGATGTCACTCTTCCAAGCTCCTCTGGTCTCCCTGTTCATAGATGTTCTCTTGTGCTGCTCAGCAGATCTCTACCCATTCAAACCTTTAATGTGGATGGTTGAATGGCTTCATTGTTGGGAAGAAGCTCAGTTACTCACCCCTTATGATTAGGATATACTACAGAGAAGGCTAGTTCACCTGGATGTGAACAAATTCTTGCCTTTTCCTCTCTCTAATTCTTTCAAGTGATGTTGGAGTCCATGGTTTGGGATGGTTCCTCACACACTGGGCAGTTGTGTAGTACCAGAATTTTGGTCTGTGTTCATGCCCTAGAGAAAGAGCACAATGCTGCAGCTTAATGAACAAATGGTGGTGTCTGCCATGGCCAGCTTTGCTCCCAGCTTTCACTCCTGAATCCCTGGGATATATCCATAAATGGGGATGATCTCTTACTTTTCAGAACCTAAGCATCTCCAGAGCTCTAATTTGCTAATCTGAGATTGTTTTTCTCTTCATTTCAGGGATAAAAGGGATTTTGTATCTGCTGGAGCAGCTGCAGGGGTTGCAGCTGCCTTTGGAGCCCCAATTGGAGGCACTCTTTTTAGTTTGGAAGAAGGTTCCTCCTTCTGGAACCAGGGACTTACATGGAAAGTGGTGAGTGATGACTCCTTCTGTGTGTCTCTTCCTTGAGAAGAGGGCTCCCCTTGGGAGGGCTTGTCCATTAAGGGTGTTCAGATTATCCTATCTCTTCCTGAGCTGTCTTGGCAGGAGGGAGATTGCCTGCTCTATCAGTGCTCCAGAACTACTACAGATCAAGGGCAGAGATGAGCCTGGTATTATCTGGAGCTGTGGGACAGCTCTAGGCAGCAGATTTAGTGTACCTGGGAGAGAGGGCTTTTGTGCTTGGGCTCTCTGCAGTCTGATCCCTTCCACAGTAGTTCCTTTCCCAGGCATAAGTCTCAAGGAAGAACTGACTGTGCCAATCTTAATTTTGGGAACCTTTGCTTCCCCCCCTTTTTTTTTTTTTTTTTTTTTTGTCCTACTTCAACAGCTTTTCTGTTCCATGGCTGCCACCTTCACCCTAAATTTTTTCCGCTCTGGGATTCAGTTTGGAAGCTGGGGGTCTTTCCAGCTCCCTGGACTACTAAACTTTGGGGAGTTTAAGGTAAGATTTATTGTTCTTTCCCCACTCCCCAGTCTCTTGTTAGTCCCATGTTTCTGTCTGTTAGTTTGGAGGTTTCTTTTGACACATGCTTGTATTTCAGTGGAAGGCACTTGGTACTTAGCTGCAATACATTGATATCCTCAGACAGAATTGTTCCCCTTTGGTCTTAGCTACTCTAAATCTCCAGCTGTGGAGACAGAAGTGTTGATAGGAAATTGCAGTAACTACTGTAATGCTTTTTTTTACACTTTTCTATACAGTGCTCTGAATCTGATAAGAAATGCCACCTCTGGACAGCTGTGGACTTGGGCTTCTTCATTCTGATGGGGATTGTAGGAGGCCTTCTTGGAGCCACCTTTAACTGCCTGAACAAGAGACTTGCCAAGTACCGCATGCGCAATGTGCATCCCAAGCCAAAGCTGGTCAGGTATATGTGCTCTCTTGAGTTTGTGCAGGGATCTCTGCTCCCAAAGCAAAAGCATCAGTCTGGAAGACCCAGTGAGTAGGCCTGGAGGAAATCCCAGACTGGTTATTTTAAAAATCATAAAATGAAGCCTCCACAGAACTAAAAAGTGAACACCAGAAACCAAATGTTACAGTCCCTGCAATTTTTTGATGACTCCAGTGGTTCAGAGAGAATTGCAATCCCTCTTGTAAGGGCAGTGAAGGGAGAAGGCTGAACAAACCCAAGCTTTGTCTCCATGCGGGATTTTTTTGTGTCCTTGTCCAAACTGATGTGGAAGGAATAGCTGATCTCACTTTTGTTTTTTTTTTTTTTTAATTATGTTGGTTAATTAAACCCACAATATCTGTGCTATTTAGGGAGGGGACTGCTGTGTTATTCTGAAAGTAGCTGTTTGTTTGCTCTAGACAGCTCCTAAACACAAAGCCCAGGTTTAAAAAGAAAGAGAAGTATATTTTAGCAGTTAGAAAAGAGATTGAGAGACTGTGCGTCACCCTGCCCAGTCCTATCTACCCTTTTACCCTGTAAGGATGTACAGAACATTGTTTCCATGCGAACAGCCTGATTACTGAACCCTGGGGCTTTTCATATGTGACTGCTGTGTGCTCTCTGGGCAGAAATAGCTTCTTTTTGGGGCAAGCAATTAAAAAGGGGAGCTAAGGCAATCCCTGGGAACCAAGTCATAATTCAACTTGATTTGCAGCGTCCCTTGTTCTGATGCTAAGCTATGGTGACTGCTGCTTCTCGCAGCCTTATCAAAGTCATGTGCAGAGCTGGGACTAGGTTACAGTGCTGAGTGTGGCATCAGTGTATGGTTTCTGTTGTGTCTTTCAGAGTCTTGGAGAGCTTGCTTGTGTCGTTAACCACCACCGTCGTGGTCTTTGTAGCCTCCATGGTTCTGGGGGAATGCCGGCAGATGTCTTCCAGCAGGCACAGTGGCAATGACACCCTGAGCCTGCAGGTGAGGGATTCTTATGTGAAGATTATATTCTCTGTCATATTGTTCACCCTGCAGAGTAGCACAGGCATGTAATGAGCTTTTGACAGTGTGCAGTACATAACGGAACTGCAGTGAGAGCCTGTGGAGGGTTGCAGGAGCTTAGGTTAATAATGAAAGATACATTGTGCTTTTGTACAAAGCAACTCAGGCTCTGAGTCAAGGAGCCCATTGATGTTGTAGGCCCTATCTCTGCTGTTGATGTTTGGTCTGAACTTCCCAAAGCATGGCTAATAGTAACAGAAGTGTTATTCCCGTTCTGCCCAAAGGCTAATGCAGGAGACAGTCAATTTTAACCCTTTATGTCTTTTGTGTCCTGCATTAGGATATATCAGAGGATGTAAATTCAAGCATCAAAACATTTTTTTGCCCAAATGAAACGTACAATGACATGGCCACACTCTTCTTCAACCCTCAGGAGTCAGCTATCCTGCAGCTCTTCCACCAGGATGGTGAGTAGTTAGGAGACTGCCTCATCCCATGCTTAAGCTTCAGAACTTCATCTTACCTGGAACAGCCTTTTCATAAGCACCACAAGTCTAGGAGCATCTTCGGGCCTTCATGGCTCTGGAGGACTGCTAGTACAACTGGTGAAAGTTTCCTTGATGGGAAGGCCTGCTATTCCTCTCTTTTCACTTACTCATTGTCTGCATGTATGTTTGGACTGGGAGACTCAGTAGCTGTTGGGAGATGAGCCTGCTGTGAGCTGAGGGGTGGATGGTGCAAGACTCTATCTTGGACAGACCTGTGCCCCTTTAGTCACGATTCTTCTTGTGTTGCAGGTACTTTCAGCCCAGTCACCCTGTCCCTGTTCTTCCTTCTCTATTTCTTACTCTCCTGCTGGACATATGGGATCTCTGTGCCCAGTGGTCTGTTTGTACCATCACTGCTTTGTGGGGCTGCCTTTGGACGCCTGGTCGCCAACCTCCTCAAAAGGTGCATCAAGTGTGTGTGTGAGGGATGTGCTGCAGGTGCACCATGAGCTCTCAGGCAGGTTTTTCTAATCTGAAGGCTCTGTGCTTTGCTCTAGTTACATTGGCCTGGATCACATCTACTCAGGAACCTTTGCGCTGATTGGGGCAGCAGCGTTCCTGGGAGGAGTGGTCCGCATGACCATCAGCCTGACTGTCATCCTCATCGAGTCCACCAATGAGATCACCTATGGACTCCCCATAATGATCACTCTCATGGTGAGTGCAGGGCCTTAGCTCTGGCTTTCTGCAGACTGCTTGAACATGTGCTGGCCCTGAATCTTTGTTACTCCAGGGCAGTCATAAGCCGAGGAGTCTTGTACCTGGAGCAGCAACTCAGTAGACCTTCCATTTGCTATGCAGGTAGCCAAGTGGACAGGAGACTTTTTCAACAAAGGCATCTATGACATCCATGTGAACTTGCGAGGAGTGCCTCTTCTGGAGTGGGAAACAGGAGTGGAAATGGATAAGTAAGAGTGCTCCTCTTGGCCAGGCTGTGGGTTAGAGTTTGTGGTAAGGGTTCTTGCTCAGAAATGCTTTTATGCAGGGGGATGATATTTTATCTCCAACAAACCTGGTTGTTTTGAGGAGCAACTGTGAGGGCTGCTGTGAAAGGAGTTGTGCACCTGGCCTGCGGCAGGAAAGAGATGCTGAAGCCCTTTCTGAGGGGGTGGATGGATGGAAATCTGCAGGGTGGATTTGGGAGGTTCATCAAGAACTCTGTGAAACATTCCATCTGACTTTGCTTCTTGTGGAATGTCATCTTCTTCCCACCTGTTGTCTCTTCCCAGCAGTGTTTAAAAACTTTCTTTATTTTAAGTTAGAACATTCTACCTTTCCTCTAGTGCATCACTGATACAATATTCTGTTATAAAAAAAAGAATCAATTGTGCCATCGCTGCTGACACCACAATGAAGGTGAGCACACAGGTACAAGAAGCTAGCAGAACTTAACTGCAGCAGACTCCTTCAGGTCCCCTTTAGGGACTGTTTTGTTTCCATGTTTGTTCATCACCAGCCTTCTGTCACTGACGTGATGCGTGCAGCAATCTTGGATTTCTGTTTCTTCAGGCTACGAGCCAGTGACATCATGGAACCCAATTTGACATACGTGTACCCGCACACCCGGATTCAGTCCCTTGTTAGCATCCTGCGCACAACTGTCCATCATGCCTTCCCTGTGGTGACGGAGAATCGGGGCAATGAGAGGGAGTTCATGAAGGGCAATCAACTAATAAGTAACAACATCAAATTCAAGGTAAAGAGTTGCTTGTTTGATAGGTTGAAGAGTAGAGAGCTTTGTTTTGCATGTGAAATGGCCTTGCTTTAGTGATTTAGGCTTTTGGGCAGAATACAGATCAGAGATAAGCACCTACTGCAATACAAAAATTTTAAGAACTCCATTTCATTCCATGCAGGGTGGGCTGCATTCCTAGAGGCAAAAGTTAAGAGGACAAGGTAGTCTGTTTAGGATAGACATGGAAAAGTTTGGATTTGTTACTGAATTGCAGTCCTATTGGCTATTCTTACAAGTCCTGCAGCAGCAGTGGCTAATGAGCATGTTACGTGGTGGCACAAAGCTGTGATCAAGTAGTTCATAGTCACTCTTGGATAACTGTTGACTTGCTGAATGGGTATCTGAGAATTGTTGTATCCAGAAATCCAGCATCCTCACCCGAGCTGGAGAGCAGCGCAAGCGTAGCCAGTCCATGAAATCCTACCCTTCGAGTGAGCTGCGTAACATGTGTGACGAGCACATAGCAACAGAGGAGCCTCCTGAAAAGGAGGATCTGCTGCAACAAATGCTGGAGAGAAGGTGAGATCCTGGTAGGCACAAACATATGGAAACAGGGTTTTTCCGTATGTTGAGATGTGTTGTAAAGAATGCTTCATACAGTCTCTGTCATTCCATATGTCAGTGGAGACAGCGCTGGTGTCCATGTTTTAGAAGTGATTTGTCAGGTGTCAGGAGCCAGTGCTCTGGCTCACACCTGCGGCCGAGTCCCAGGCAAGTGATGTCCAACCTCTTAAATTTCCTTCAAACACCTACACAAATATATTTCCTGGAGAGGATGGAGTACCTGGGAAGATCTCTGCAGAAATCGATGTCCTCTTGTCTGCAAAAATGTGAGAGCTCTGGAAAGCTCACTTATCCTAGCTAATGACCTGGTGCCATGATACTGATCCCACCTTTCTGGTAAATGGGCTGAGTCACCAGGCTTGCGTTGCTGTTGCTTCCAAGCAGAAGGCCAGTCTAATGAATAATTTTCTAAGTTAGTGATTGTGACTTTCAGGAATGGCATGCTGACCCTGACATTTTGCCAGATGCTTTAGCATTTATTAAAATCTTTATAATTTGGCACCGAAAATTGCTTTAATAGCAAGTGATTTGAAATTGAGTTAGGAGACTGTCCTGTTCTGCTGCTCTGACCACATAATGGCTCTTGACCACTTTCTCCTATTTTGTTTTGTGAAGACTTGCTTGTCCCTAGCAAGAGTCCCTGAAATGTTCAGGAGAAGGTTGCAAAGAGCTGAAATAGCTGCTCTTTTGGGAATTGGGGTATGTGAAGCTTGTAACACATGGTGTTAAATCCATCACAGATACACTCCTTACCCTAACCTGTACCCTGACCAGTCTCCCAGTGAGGAGTGGACCATGGAGGAACGCTTCAGACCCTTGACCTTCCATGGCTTGATCTTGCGCTCACAGCTGGTCACCCTTCTTGACCGGGGGGTTTGCTACTCCGAGAGCCAGTCGGTGAGTCTTCTGGTTCAGGAATTCCAGCAGAGACATCCCTGCCTTCCCAGCTGAGGAGGTTGGGAACAATACTCATGGGCTGTCAAAAAGAATTTACCTATTTTTACACTTTAAGGAATGCAGGTATGTTTTAAAAGTTGCAGACAGGTGATGTGAGTTCTCCCTTGCAGCTCTTAGAGTAAAGGAAGCTGAATTTCTGTTTAAGTATCCCCAGGAAAAGGACAGCCACTGTTTAAAAAGTAATCCAACAGACCCGTTTGTTGCGTAACGATGTCATCCTGTCAGAACTGGAGAATAGAGGGCAGATGTTAAATGCAAATAGAGCACCCAGTTGCGTATACTGTGTGTTCTACTGCTGTGTGTTGAGGTCTTACAAGAACAACGTCAGCTGTGTCACTGAGATCAGTGAGAGTATCTGAGGCCCAGCTCCCACAAGGCTGATTTCCTGCTGCCCTCTAGTGTCAAGTGTAGATTTGTCAGAGGTTGGGGGGCGGGTCCATTCTCTGTCAGCTAAGGGCCTGCATAGGTTTGGGTAACAGCACCTCTGCAGAAGGTGGATGTGTGGGTGTGGGAGGAGGAGGAGATCTGGGGGAGCAATTGCAGGGCATGGTTTCCTGTGCTGCTTGCAGCCTCTGTGTTGTCTGGAATGGTGACACATGGGTTCAGTGGGGTTTGTTTTAATTGCAGAGTGCAAGTCAGCCTCGTCTGTCCCACGCAGAGATGTCAGAGGATTATCCCCGCTATCCAGATATCCATGATCTGGACCTCACATTGCTGAACCCTCGTATGATAGTGGTAAGATATGCACTGCTGTGTAACAGTGTCTCCTGATACATATTTACGACTGTCCAAAGCCTTTAAAAATCATTGAGAGCATGCTTAATACACCCTTTGGTGCAGTGACCAACATCCTGTGCTCCTCAAGCACTTAGCCTTCTCTGCATGTGGAAATCCCCTGCTAAGAGGTAAACCGTGTCTATTGTTGCTTTACTTCTAGAATAAGGTGTTGCCTGTCCAGTTTAACTTCGCAACAAACCAAACCAAAATAATGTCGTATTTGCGCAGAAATAGAAGATGATCACAGTCAAATACCCTGTCCAGGCATCAGTGCCATGGAGGACTTGTAGGAATTGCTTGTTGGTGATTCCAAGAGACAGTGAAAATGCCTCTTGTAAATAACATGATTGTTTTTCTTTCTTAGGATGTCACCCCATACATGAACCCATCACCCTTTACTGTCTCTCCGAATACTCATGTGTCACAAGTCTTCAACCTATTCCGGACAATGGGACTCAGGCATTTACCGGTTGTGAATGCAGTTGGAGAGGTGAGTCCTTGTCTTGTCTTAGCTGAGCAAGGAGGCCACAGTGTTTGTGCAACATTTTCCATCTTTGGGACAATTAAGCTCTCTTCTAACATCAAACAGAAATGCTTTACAGAGATCAGAATGTGATCTTTTTAGGGCCCTGAAGGCTTGTTGATTACTGTGACTTCGTTGCCATCTTTTGTGTCCCAGCCTGCTTCCCCTTTACCTGCAAAGAGCAGGATGTGCATCTCTCCTGTCTCAGGCGTGCAGCCTGTAGAAGCTGTCCCATTCTTGTATCTGTTGAGAGGCCTTGAGCTCACTCAGAGGCCACTAATTTGCCTTTCCTTTCACAGCTTTATTCAAGGCCAAGAGCAACATTTCCTATATGTTGGGGGAAGAGGTTTGTCTGTAGAAAGGGAATTGTATTCTGTTCCTACTCACAGGAGCAGCAAAGCAAAGGACTGTTTAAATGGTTTATGCTTGACTCGCTGTCCTTGTCTCTTTGCCATCTACAATGCTCAGGAGCAGTCGGTAGATGTCAGCAACCTCCTATAACCACAATGAGAAACTGTTTCCTTTGAGCCTGACCTGGTCTGTGTGAGGCAGCACTGCTTTTTCTGCCTCGGGGTTCCCCGTAGTTACTCTGCAGAGCCTGTGAGTTGCAAACAAGAGGTGTTGGCTTGTTCCATTTTAGTACAAGATGCTCTTGCAGTACTAGAGAACAACCTAGTTCTAAACTCTTTCAGTGTG
Organism: Ifrita kowaldi; assembly: GCA_013398055.1. Lineage (NCBI taxonomy): Eukaryota > Metazoa > Chordata > Aves > Passeriformes > Cinclosomatidae > Ifrita > Ifrita kowaldi. The sequence goes on from VZRS01002474.1 coordinate 85,611, forward strand.
TAAAATCAGTGAGGTGTTTCATCAGCTGAAATGTGTGGTTTGACTGCTGCACAGCAGGCTGGGAGAGGGTCCCTTTTGTCACCTGCCAGTGTGTAGTCACCTCTTAGCTAGTCTTGACCATTTCTCTGTTTTGGCCTTTAGAGCTTCCTTGAATGTATCTGATAGGAGCTATCTGAAGTCATGCCATGTACAATACCAGAAATGTCGTGAATGAAGCCATAAAAGACAGCTTTGTTATTTCCAATTGCAGTTTTCACTTCCTGAAGGATTTAGTTACATCCTTATGCCATCTGATGTGGAAAGGATTTCCCTTCCTAGGCAGGGGGTCCTGCTGGTTCCACCACAGCAATGGTTAAGCTGTTTGTTTGAGTAGTTAAATCAGCATTCTTGTCTGGAGAGTAAGTGTCGGGAGAGGAAGGGATGTTGTTTCTGTGAATTTGAACTTGAATCCACTCTAACTTAGTACTGGTCAAGAACTGCTTTCAGGTTTCCTCCTTTCGGGGGGTTGAAAAGAATGACCACTCTGTTGTGGATGTCTCTTACTGGCACATCTCTGGTACCGACTTGTATCTTTTCTTCCTCTTTTCTTCCTGTTTAAGGTTGTTGGGATAATCACTCGGCACAACCTGACCCATGAATTCCTGCAGGCAAGACTGAGACAACACTATCAGACCATTTGACACCCCTGCCCCACTGTCAGTGTGACTTCCTCCCTCCTCCAAGCCTGCACACACGCTTGCATTCTGCTGGGACCCCACAAGGCCCAAGACTTGCCGTTTGGCTTCTCACATGCATATCAAGCCTGGGAAACTGGAAAACATCTTGCTAGCCGGAGAATTAGAGGAGCTGCCTGAGCCCAGAGCCGTTGATTGGCCTCAGGCACTTGGTTTGACAACCCTTGATCCAGGTGTTTTCCCTTGTCCCCCAGTTATCTCTTTCCATCAGATGTTGTCCTGACACTGCGTGTTCTGCCATTTTGTTTTGGGGTTTTCTTAAGAGTTGGAAAAAAGAACCATCTCCACTGTGTCCTGGGCAAAGAACTGCAGCATCTTTCCCTTCCTCCTGTATGACTGCCTTTTTCCCCTCCTCCCTTGTTTCTGCAACTGTTGCCTTATTTGTGTGAAAAGGGGGTCGCTGTCACAGCTGAGAGGAGATGCTGAAGTTTGCAGATATCAAATAGCTGCTCTGGAGGATGTTTTTTTGCAAAAGCAGTATTAAAAAATCCAGCGTTTTGGAAATATACCTCTCTTTGCAAGTGTCCCCCTTGGCCCATGTTTTTTCACTGTCTTCATTTGTTCTTAATTTCTCTCCTTCTTTCATGAGGAAATGTTTCTGCTGTGATGTTTTTGACAGCAGATGACTTTTGAGAGCAGCTCAGCAGATTTGGAGTTCAAAATGGTTACATTTCAGTTACTGTTTGGGTTTATAAATAAGTTTATAATGTGTTTATAAATATGTTTGCAAATCATCTCAGAGAAGGGAGATCTCTCTCTTGTTAACTGTTGCTATTATCTCCCTGTAAGAGACTCTTCTAAGGTGCTTGGTGGCACTCCACTTTGACATTCCTGCATTTCTTGGCATTTGTAGGCACTTTGTCCTTGCACTGCTCGAACGGTGAGAGCCTGGGGCACCTTTCCAGCTGGAGTCAGAGACCAGGGAACCTCCAGGGCTTTCTGGAGGCAAATAGAACTAAGGGTCTATGGGCTTGGTTGAATTATCTCTGTGCCGTGAGAGGAGCTGCTGTAGTTTCAGGCTGCTGTAAGGAGGGATACTTGGTGCTGGTGACTAAAGCAGGATCTGCTGCAGGTGATAAGTGGGGCTGTCTGTGCTCTAAAAATGCTTGGGATAATGTTTGCAACTGCAACAATCTGTGGGGGTAAAATCAGCACTTGGGAGCCAGTTGCAGCCAGTTCAGTGCTTTAGCAGGTACCATCCTGGCCAGCACCTGTATTGTTCCAGCAGGCACCTGCCCTCCTGAGTTCTCTGTGCAGATAACCCTCAGTGGGAAGCCAGTGCTGTGCCTCAGGGACTGCAGAGCTGATTGGCTTGATAAAGCACAGAGCATTCTCTCAGCCAAGAGACTGGGCCAAGTTACATGGATAGTGTATTCCAGAAAAGCTTCTACACAGCCTCTGAGCCCTCCAGTTAACCTGTTTTCTGCCATAAGGGGCTAGCTAGGTGGGAGCTGGGGCAGAAGGAAGGCAGACTTTGTTGATTTGCTGTATTTCCTTAGAGCATAGGAGTTGGCATCAGCTACTACTGTTGATTTGCGAGTTCTTTCCCTGTAAGTAGAGTAAGGATGTTTGTTCTGTCTGGATAGTCTCTGCAGGTGATGTCTAAAATGCCTGTGCTCCCTGAGCTCTGGTCTTACACTGAGCTGTTCCAGGAAACTTGCAGCACCCATTTGCACTCCCTGAAGCTGAACTCTAGGTTTGAAATATGCTTATGTTAGGCTACCTTTCATTCAAAGGATTTGTGCTCCTGGGTAGTTACAAATCACAGGAATCCTGTTTTTATGGGATTTCAGATCACTCAAATGTGGAATTGGCAATCCTGTACTGTTAGAGCACCTGTCAAGAATGTCCTGTACCTCTCCATGTCAAATGTTTTTCCTCTTGCTCATGTTGAGTGAATGTGTGTGGAAGGGAAGGTTCCTTCTCTTCCTACACATGAATAGGGCTCCTTAGGTCATTTGCCTTGAGCTGGTCCTGTTTTATTTCTGTACCCAAACAGCAGGATATTTTGCTGTCGCACTTGGACACAAAAAGAACCACGCGGACTCAGCTCCATCAGGACAGGACGCCAGGGCCGAAAAGCCCTAAGCTTGTTTATTTAGTCTTTTATATACGTTCTTAGAAACCACCGTGGATTGACGGATGAGGTTACCACCCCTCAATCACACTGGTCAAAGGAAAAGCCCATCAAACTTCTCCACCTTAGGAGAAAGAATGAAAACAATAAGGAACGGTGAGCAAAATATGGCTATGTTTACAGAAAATGCGTGAGAATTCTATTACAGGAATGAAAAACATCGAAGGCCTGCAAAACTCAGGGCAACATTTTGCTGCAGGATGTCTTTGTCATTGCTGCTGAGGCTGGAGTTGGGCAATCCAGACAAGTCGGGCTGGAGAATCTTGTCAAGGTTTTTCTGGGCACCAAATGCTTCCCCATGAGAAGGCACCTTGCCTTCAACCTGTTGGCAGCACTGTCTGCTCTGCCTGGGCATCTTATTCAATATTTCAGCTAGAAAACACACCCTTTCATTCTTTCAGTAAAGAAGTTTTCAATGAGGATGGTGGGTGACCCTGCCAGCTGCTTTAAAGGGAAATCTCAGCATGCAGTTATTGTTCTGTGGATTGCAGAAAAGGAATTACGAGTTCACCTGACATTTAGAGATGCAGCATTTCCCTTCTGATGAGGACTGATGCCAAGGTACTTGTGTTGAATCAGTCTTGTTTTCACACTTTAGTTACTTAATTCCTTTCTTACAACACACTTACTGCTTCTACCTGGCTCTAGTTGCTTAGTGATTTACCAAGAAACTCACTCTAACATAGGTGCCTGTAACATTTTAACAGAGCTCCACTGAGGGAAAAATAATCCAGAACTGGATTAGTTCTGATGGCAAGGTTAGGGGGTTAGTCTGGGGTCTTCTCCCTTGCCTCGTGGTTTCCTGTGCAGTGTTAATTACGCTGTTTTGAACTATTAATTACTGTGAGCCATTCCAATGGTAGCAACTCACCTTTCCATTTGGTTTTTTTTGCACTGTTTTTTGTTACAAAGTGATGTAAGCTAATTCCATGGTGTGTGTATATAAATTGTATTTTTTTTAATTTGTATGAATATATTTTTATTTGAACTATGGCACTTGGGAAGTATTCATGTAACTGTAACATGTCTGAGAGTAAAATGTTTGTGTGTCTCCTTCAGCACTTTCAAGACCTTTTGATGTTTCTAGTATTATTTTATTTTTGCCCTTTTGATGTTTCTAGTATTGTTTTATTTTTGCCCTTCATGATAATAAAACTAGTAGAACATGGCAACCTCCAAGTGCATGATTTGAGGTAGTTGGGTAGCTGCTATTTATGAGCTGTCTGGATCTAACTGTTCATGCAGAAGGTGCTCTTAGACTAGGCAGAGAGGAATGGCTGTGATCCTTTAGGTTGTGACCACTGTAGTTCTACGTTCTCTCACAACAGCTGTTTCAAAGGAGAGAATTGCCATGTTTGATAAGGCGCTAAACTGTGCACATTGCGCTGCTTTTCTTACCTGAGAACTCACCTTCTTCCCAGTGAGTTAATGAAAGAGGTTTAGAGTACAGTGTGGCACCTCTTGTTTTATAGTTGGCTTCTCCAGGATGTGGAAGATGTCAATTTCATCTTTAATGTTTATTTAGTTTGTGGCTATCTTTTCTACTTTGTCCTGCTGTCTGCCTTACAGAAAAGAATTTATGACAATTTTTGAGCTTTCATCACATGCTTACAAGCCAAAAATGTAAGTACAGTCTTTGAGCACTGTAGAAATATCTGACCCAAAAAGCTCACTGCCTTTCTGTGTTTCTGTGGATCAGGGGACTGTGTTGTACAGGATGCATGCAGTAACTCTGAGGCACTCTAACACAGTTAGCCAGCAACTTGTCTGGCTCCTGCCCTCTGGCTCTCCCTTGGTGGGTATGTAATGCCAGGGACAGCCTGAGACAGGTAAAACCATCTCTTGGGAGGTAATGGCAGAAAATCTGTTTTGGGGAGCTAAGCAAGTGCCACAGTGGTCTTAATTAAGCAAGGAATTGGAAGGATACCTAGCAAGGGTAGGAAGGAGTCATCAGGAGAAAGGACTGAGGAACTCCGCTTCAGCTCTGTTCTGCCTTTGGTCATAAATGCAGCAGCACAGGAGGGAATGGGAGAGGTTTATAGACTGGTTGAGTCCAACAGTGTGTCATTGTCCCTGTAATGGCACACTGGGGCTCTAGCAGAAAAATTTAGTGGTGTTCAGTGAGATTATTATTATTTTTTAAATTTTTGCTTTGCTAGCAGGATACAAGCTGCCTCTTCAGTGTGTGTACATTGCCATGCAGGCGTGTACATTCCCATACAGGTGCGTGCATTCCCAGGTGTGGATTGTGCAACATGCACTGGAAGGAGCAGAGGATGGCTGCCCAGAGCTTTGGCTGTGCAGGGCTGTAAGGAGAGAGTGAAGCTGCTCTTCTTGTCCAGGGTGCTGAAGGGCTTTCCAGCAGCGGTAGGATACACTCAGTCTCCTCTGCATTCACTGTTTGTTCAAATGCAGTGTGTGGAAAGGCTTACTGGGGGCTGGGATGAGATGTCAGTGAGCTCCACCGCTGTCTGGGAAGGGAGGGGAGTTGGTCGGTGAGGTTCAGACATTGAGATCACGGTTTAAAAGCGAGTAGGATGTCCCTTTCTTCAGGCTGTTTCAATTGCTGTATGGGCATGTATGGTTTAACGCACATCTTACTGATCCTTTAAGAATTTTGGAGCAGAGACTGGAACCCATATATGCCCATTTCAGTAGAAAACAATACAGTGTTGAAAATTCATGACTAACAGGTAAGACATACAACCTTGAGACCTTTGTTGACTCCCCCAGCAGCTCTTTGATGCCTGTACTAGAGAATATCTCTCTGGGATGGCCAAATTAACACACCAGTTTTATCTTTCTTTTCTATCCTCCCCATTCCCAGCATAGCAGGCCTGACTCTAGCTGCCTTCCCACCACCTTCTGTTTTCATAAACTTCCCCTCCTCCCCATTCTGCTTTTTCTGTACAGGATTGTGCTGGTTTTCCAAGAGAGCAGTCAAGAGATGGTAATAGAGGGGGAAGGTCTTACAAATCTTCCTTCCTTCCCATGTAAAATTGTGGGACACACTTATCAAGCAGATGTCAATCAGCAAAGGCCTTTAGGGGCCAAGATTCAGGGTAAGTAAATCAAGCAAGCTGGCTGTGGCCAGACTGAGATATCAACTGGCACAGCTCCACATCTCCCTGCAGCAGTGGAGGGTGTGTGCCCTGTACTTCACATATGATTTTTTAGAGAAACCAAGCAATGCTGACAGCTCCTCTTGGTATTACTGCCTGCCAACTTGGATTTAGGTGGAAGCATTTAGTTTAGTGGGAAGCTGGATAGGGATAGTGCTGTGTCTGAGGGGCAAAGAAACCATCAAATCTAATTTGCAAGTATACCCCACGCCAAGCAGACCCCTATTCCAAACAAAGCTCATGCCTTACAGAGTGCATTGAGCACGCTAGTGGAATTTCTGTGTTTCAGAGTCCAAAGGAAAGCAAGCTGCTGAATTATGCACAGCCAGTCATGGGTACTGCCAAATGCTGTTAGGAAGTTAGAATGAAGTCTGGCAGGGGAGGAGGTGGCAAATGTCATTATAGCTGTCTGGAGGGTGTTAACCTGGTCCTTCTCTGGTCCCACTGGGATATTTCTTCCTTTACATGATGGCTGTTCCCAAGATTGTTCCCTACTCTCTCTGATCCAGCTCTCACAGCAACAGTGGCAGCTTTGCCTGTCGGTGGGGGTGATGTTCTTTGCTTGTAGAGCTGACTAGTGTCGAGTTTCTCCCATTCAGCTTTTCGAAGTGCTTGCTCCTGAGTGCAGCACTATTCTGACCTGGCTGTGAGATTTCCCTGAGGGTGATTTACTGCTCAGTGTGTGTATGGGAGTAGCAGTAAAAATCCAGTCAGAGATGCTTTTTTCCTTGACTGCTTACCCTCAATTAAGTTCTCCCAGACCGCGTGGTCTATTAACATACTGTCTGCAAGCCAATACAGACTTGTTCCACCAGAAACTGGCTTGCTGCTAATACTGGACCCACCTGGCTTTAGGTCAGGCAGCATTGCCTCTTCTTGCCATTTTTAGCACATACCACTGAACTAATCAGTGTTTTGTGCCTTGAGGGGCTGACAGGGAGGGACAGTTTACAGTGTCTGTGCAAGTTGTGCTTGACTGGGTAAAATTCAGCTCCAGCAAGAGCTATTGTTAGAGTACCTGGATTGCTTTTACTTTCAGCAGCACAGGGGAAGTTAGGCTGTTGCCCATTGCTGGTGTGGAGGGATCCACCTGCGTGTTCCTATTGTGCTGCAGTGGGTGTGTTTGGAAAGCCTTTTTAGAAGACAAAGCCCCATTGCCCCCACAAGAGCTCCCCAAAGGGTGACTTCACACCCCCTTGATCTGTGAAATTGAGTAAATGCGAAGTCACTGTAGCGTTCACTGCAGAGGTGTCTCATGGATGCTGCTGGGAATCTTAACCTGGGAGTTTATTCTCCTGTCAGGGATACCTGTGTGGACACTATTCCGCAAAGTATTTTATCTGTAGCTGGTGCTACTGGAAGGAGAGGATATGTATCACACTGTCTGTGGTTTCCTGTTGGAGTGGAGCAAAATTATTCCCTCAGATTAGACTTCTGCCCTTCTTCCCTAGGAAAGAATCACAAGGCCCGGTGTGGAGCACACAGATCCCTCTTGGAGGCCATGTCAGCAGTGCAGGGAGTGACTGGGAGGGTGGCTTGTCAGAAATGCGATGTGTGACATGAGCCCTAATCAAGTGTTGCAGCAGCCTTAGCTGTGACTGGCCCTGTGCAGGAGGGGTGTGCACTTGAATTTACCCTTTCCATGGAGCTGTGGTCCCTGAGAGCTCTTGTCAGCAGCTCTGGAACACCTGCCTTCCAATACCTTATCCTCACCAGGTAGTATTTCTGTTCCCATGTGCATTTGCATAAGCAAAGTCAGAATTGGACTGTTTCAGCTGAGTCTGTCCTGGTGCTGCCTTCTTAAGCCCTGAACAAGCTTTCCAGGGTACTCAGGTACATGGGAATGAGACTGAGAATGCACTGCGATTCTGGGAATGAGACTCATGAGGTGCTCAAAATAACACAGTCCTAGCAGTACATGCAGTCAATCACAGGACAGTTGTGTTGAGCTGGGCTTGATGCCATTGCCAGGGCTCACATGGGGATCCAAGCTCTTTGTTCCTTGGGATGCTGACTGAATGTGGTTTTGGCAATATTAATTTCTTTGTTGGGGTGCTAGAATATGTTTTGGGTCAAATTCAGCTCCTAGTTGTGAAATCTAGCAACTAAGGTTAAGTAAACCTTAGTCAGGCTTCCAGTGTTCCTATTAGCCATGTTAGAACAGCTTTGTGAGGGGCCACTCCCAGAAAGTGATAAATGTTCCGTACAAGCTGCTTTGTAGTTGAGTTACCCCACCTGCCCATGAGGAATATCATGACAGTATTCAAACCCTTTGAGGAGCCTTCAAGAAATTCTCGGAATCAGCATCTCAGCCACGTGCAGAGTGAGACAAGACACAGTTAATGATGTATCTTTCTGTTGATGCTCGTAACCTTTATTTGGTCACTGCTAGAAAGCATATACAATGAATTCCCTTTCCTCCCTCTGGTTATCTTGAAACTTTTGGAGTGTTATGATTTTTCTTATTTCTTTTCATGTAAATTTTGCTTACATGAGGCATTTATGGCAATTCCCATGACCGAATAATCTAAACCAGTAAAAGGACTCTCTTGTTACTGAAACCCTGTCTATAGGAAGATTCGTGATGGTCTTTCAATGTTAAGCAAGTTTTTTTTCCCTGCTAATCTGTTAGCATTTCTTAGTGCAGAGGAAAAGCCTCTAATGAAAAACTCATTTTCATTTTTACCAAGTTCATGCTTTTTCTGTCTCATGTAAGTAAGATCCAGGCTTGTGGGTACCAGAACATCAATAAAACTTAAGATTTTGACTTTAGGAAAATACAAGAAAATTTAATGCAACAGACAGGCAAGAGGTCCAACACAAATGTCTAATGTGTTAGTTTTATTTAAAGATGGTCTTTTGGTGCTAGCGTAAGAAATGTTCTTTAAAAAACATCAAATAAATAAATAAATAAATAAATAAAAATAGGAATAACTTTCTGTTGAGGAGCTTAGAAAGCATCTGGCTTTCGTCTTGGGAGGAAGGGGTACTGTAAAGCATTCTTCAGAGCAGGGGATAGGGAGGTTGATCCTAATTTCTCCGGGAACCTGCAAACCAAACATGAAATAAATGTTACTAGAATCTGTTTCTGTCTTGGTATGTGTCACCATTGTCAGCAGTGCTTTTAAAAAAACAGTACTACCTTAAATGCTAGGCTTAAATTAGTTCCATTCTCAAACTGTGTCTTCTTAAAGACTTAAATGAGAAACTGCTCCTCCCCTGTCCCATGGCACGGACATGGTCTGTGCTATTCAGTGAAATGGCTTAGACAAGACTCACCGTTGCAACCCATCCCACTCAGGGAGCCAATCCGATCAATCCTCCTCCCAAAACAGCCAGAATCTCTCATCATCCTGGGCATCTGCAGCCCCCTCAGTCTCTTGAGGAAGGGGTCCCTGTAGGACAGAGGAGTGTTGGGTACAAGCCTGCGTTCAACCTTCTGGTCGTCACTGTCATCGACGAGTTCCGACAAGATCTCCTCCTGGGTTTTGGGTTCTTGCAGGTCAGGATTGGGCTCCAGGGCTTCGATCATTGCAAACTTATCCTCCAGTCTTTCCAGCAGAGCCTATAAGAGAAGGATTAAATTAATAAGACTCCTTGTTTTGTGGTCATTTGCTAACTCTTCTAGTCATTCTGTTCTGCATTCATCGATGGTCCCATAGCCTGCCCTAGAGAGACTGACAGGTTGGATCCCAGCCTTACTGGTGGTCGTTGGGCTCTGTCCTCTGCATTATATCCCTGTTCACAGTAATTCCATCTATGGGAAGATACAGCTTCAGCTAGTGAACTGAATGAAGCTTCTAACCTTACTGGCAAGGTTAGAAGATACCTTGGCAGAGAAGAAAATGCAATATGTGGGTTGCACAGGGAGATACCACTCAGCCCACCAGTGGTGCACAGTCTGAGACAACCTCTAGCCACATAGCCCACTCACATGTTCTCAGAAGTTGCTGCTTTGTCACCCCTGGCTATTTCAATGGACATCACTTGGAGAAGCTCTTGGTGTTTTCACTAATCTCTGCCCCAGGGGTTACAGGATTGCTACTCCTTAAAGTAACTGAAAATACCTGTATGGTAAATTCACACCTGCTGTGTGATTGCTTCCTGGGTACCATTTTTTTGTAATTTGTAAAGCTTTGTGTAACTGGGTTCAGATAACCTCCTCAAGGGCAGCTCAACCAATTAGAGGAATGTAATTCCCCATCTGTAGAATTTGAATAGAAAGGAATGAGCCTTATGGCTTGCCCGAGAGTGAGTGCATTTGGAAGCCACTCTTTCTAGCTGCTGGAAACAGCCCAGAGGAAGCAGTTTGAGCTTCAACTGTCCTTACTAGCTCCGGGAGTTTGTTCTTAGGGCCTGAGAACAGCTTTGAGAAGCTGGTCACTGGTACCAGCCCAAGGAAAGGTTCGAGCTTTTAGATTCCATCAGTCTCAAGCTTGTACTGTGCTGTAACAATGGATTTTCTCCATTATTCATTAGAATTCTTAGCTGGTAATTTTATAGCTCTGGAAGCTTTTCTGGATGAGCCACACTAAATGACTATGTTATTCCTCTAGTAATATTTCTAGAAGTTTGTCTTTGGGTGCTCCTTTTTACTGCCTCATTGCTCATCCATATGCAACCAGATGTCTCAGATGCAAAAAGCTAGAGCCATATGGCTGCCCTGTGTCACTGTTCTGCCATTCAGTGGGATAGACAGGACCCCATGTCAAAGTTTTCTATTTGTTCTCACAGAGCTACTCTGGTTTTTTCCTTCCCTGGAACTTTGCTCCCAGGAAGATGTATCTTTAAAAGAAAAAGAACCAAAGCCCCAAAGAAGACATCCTACAACATCACAATTTTGGTTCCCACTACTGCCTAGGAGCTTGGGTGAACCCAACACAGGAGGATATTGCCCTACAGAGCTTCTCTGAACCCCTTCAAAGACCTGCGGCTTTGTCCCCCAGCATGTGATGGCTGATGTGGTTATTGCAGTGCGATCATGCAAAAGGAAGGCACAGCGCCACCTCACACTCTGCTAAGCACCCCAAAAATTTAACCTTGCAAATTGAGAGTCCTCACCTCCATGCTGGCCAGTTCTTTGGCAGGGCTGAGGCTGTAGATAGGGTTGGCTCTGCTGGGCTGGAGCTGGATAAGCAGCAGCAAGAGGAAGCTGTAGAAAAATGAGCCCTTAGTGACCATGGTGCTGACTTCACTAGGAATAGGGCAGTTCAAGCTGTTTCTTCTGAAATGTCCCTTCAAGTCTCTCTCTTCCTTCTCCTGTCGTCTCTCTTCTGAAGCTTGTCTTTTATACTCTTTGGGTGATCCCTGCTTCCTAGGTTATCAGTGGGTTTATCTTGAGCACATTCCAGTCCCACTGTAGGCATGCAGCTCCGTCAAGGGAAGATTCCCTTTATTAGCTGTCATTAGGCAGCAGCTGCTGTTGCTGAGGAATGTATGTCACAAGTCAGTGATTTCATGTCACTCCCCCTCCTCTAGATACCAGGCGCTGTGATTACATAGTCCAGTTGGAAATTCTTAGCAATTCTCTTTCAAGAGACCCCTCTGGTCAGATTTACAGAGATGGGAAACAATCCCAAAACTGCTCTAAACTTTGCTCAGTTAGAAGATTTCCATAAGGAAATTGCCTTTCAGAGGGGAAACAACAGGCTTTCAGATGAGTATTTAGTGAAGAGTCAAGAATGAAGATAAATCGACTTTTAGGACACCTAAAATATTGTGCACGCTTTCCCTCTATATATGGAATATGCGCGGCCACCACATACCACGGAGTGTGCTGAAAATCCCAGATTTGGGCCACTTCTCTTTTCCCATTACAACTGTGGTGATTTCACCATTGAGGCTTTGTATTTGTGTGTTACCAACAAGAGCAGCACCTTGATCTGACCTGCAGACTGACTGTGGGGACAGCGAATGCCTCCAGCCCTCTGCGACAATCGGCTTCGGCACCACTGGAAAACGCTAGTGTTTATTAACAGCCAAATGTTTAAATAGTGGGATTTCTTTAAGCATTGATGGTAAGGCTTGACCCTGCATCAATAAAATTTTAAAAACAGGCAGCCAGATTCAGCAACAATCTTCTTTTACCTTCATACAAGAAAGAAACTTGCTCGATAAGAACTTAAATAGATGGCTTTTGGTGTTATTCAGAAAGGTATCAGAATCTGTCCCAAAGGAAGAATGGATGAATTTGTGTATATTTGTGTTTTGTGAGGAGTTAAAAATCTTTAATTTAATATATTAAAAACAAAAAGTATTTATTTGTTTCTTTAAGTGCTGAATGTCTTAAAATTAGCTAGAAACTGCCTATTCTTAAATGAGAAATTACGAAAGTACAGAATTGCTTCAAATTCCTCTTCCAATGGTGTCTTTGTGCACATAGTACAGCTAAAAATTAATCTTTTTACAGAAATGCAAGAGAGTTCTAAATCATGAAGCAATGGCTTTTCTTGTGTTTTCCTAATATTTCTTGTTACTTTAAATTGAAACAGCAGCAAATGTATGAGTAAGTTGAATGTCAGTCTAGTAATAATTTGTTGACTCTTCATATGAACATAGATCTTGAAAGAATCTCCTGAGTACACTTTCAAAATAATAATAGAATGATAAAGTATTTCCCATGTCTTAAATGTCTAACATGGTGTTTATGTACAAACATGTGCAGATACTGTTCACATGATCAGCTACCAAAGTTATACTAGAACGGACATTCTCAAGGTTGTGAAGTCACGCTCAAACGCTACTTTTTCCTAATATAGCCCGAAGTCAGCCCAACTCTGTGTATATTCTGATGAAGCCCTTTATTATAAGAGCTCTCTCTATTTTTCCTCAATGCTTTATTTTTTCAGAACATGGAGGCAATACTAGTTTTTTGTATTATTGTGTGCTCCAACACTTTCTTATTTTGTGCTTGTAAAAAAGAACTAAGATCCTGATAGCTTCTTTTTTTAAAATTAACACTCTATACTGCAGTGTCTGTATAATTGATTAATTAGTAAGAAGTATTCTCTTCCTGCTGCTCTTGGTGCGTGTATGTTTGTTTGTGCCAAGGTGTAACTTTGTTCTGTAAACTGCAAAAGTGGGAGAAGATAAACCAGAATTATTCATTAACTTTGAGTGTTCAATTTAAGGTAATTAGAATCTGTTATTGTTGTATTTTTTGTTTCTTTCCTTTCACATCCCCCCACACACTAAGTATTCTCTAGTGCTCTGTCTGTACAAAAATATTTTGTAGCTTGCTCTGAGTTTTCCTTTGTGTCTGGTTTTTTTTTTTTTTGTACAACAGCCCCTGGGGCACAAACTCAGCAGCAAGAAATTGAGGGACACAATATTAATCTCAGATGTGAAATATTTTGCTTTGAGTGACCTGTCCCTGTGAAACAATCTAATTTTCCAGGATTTTAGTCATTAAGTCAGACCCTGAGATACTCTGTTCTTTACTGGTTTGTTCCTTTTCATCTTCTGTGTTCCATGGCAGATAAATGAGATGCAGCAGCATGACTTCAGCCTCCACAGTACTTTTCTAAGACAGGGAGCTTTTGTGTTCTATTTCGTGTGCAATGTAGTGAAGTGTAGAGATGGGATAAAATGGCTGCCTGTCATAATAGCTGTTGTATTTTCACAGCCAAATTCTGCCCTCAATTATCCATCTTGCAGTTCTGCCAAAGCAAATGGGGTGTGAAATGTCAGAACTCAGTTTATCATTAAAGCTATAAAACTCGTTTGTTTATCTCAGTGTCATCACCCTGGTAAATGAATATGAACTTTAGGCTTTATAGTCCAGTAGTGGAGAGTCAAGATCTCGGCATTGCCCATGCTCAGCTGGGCATTTCCCTAGTAAAATGTCTGTCTTGACAGGGCAGCAGGTTCTTCTAAAAAGCTTACTGTGGCTGGTTTTAGGGCTGGGAATCTGGCACATTTTCTTCTCATCCCAGGCTATGGGATGGGAGGTGTGGGGACACAAGGCTCCATTAGAGCAGTTCTGGTTACTCAGATCAGAGAGGGAAAGCACCGAGGGTGCTGCTGGCAGCCTGTGTGTAGATCCTGTGGTGAGGAGGATGGGCAAAGCTCAGCTGAGGTCACATTGCCCCTTCCCCAGCAAGATGATTCTATGTCCTTGTTTTTCAACCCTGTAAGGCTAAGGACCATAAACCTGGGGGCTGGTGCCATGTGGGTTCCATCTGCTGATGGATAGACCTGCCCTAAGTGCTGTCCTGACCTGTTGCACATCCTTCCGGTGATGTCCATTCTCCTACTGCCAGTCTGCACTGAAGAGTGTGGGCTGGTTGTACAGAGCCTCCTGTTCTGAGGAAGAGCCTGGATTTGTATTTCTTTCATCTCCCAGTGACAAAACCTTTGACAAAACTATGCCACACCCCACCCAGGCTCTCTTTCTCTGCACTTCAGTTAGATTGAGAAGGAAATGAAGAGATCAGGCCATCAGACAAAAATCAAAACAGAAATGTAAAAATGTCTGGAGTGGCCATGCTGCAATTAAGTGGTGCCTCACTTTTCCCAAGGGGAGAAATTAATTTTCATCCTAAACACGGATTGTTTCTCCTCGTGATCGGGATATATGATCTCTGTGTTGCGGCTGCCCCTTCCTTTGCTGGACTTTCCAGGCTCAGTGCAGGCTGTAGGGAGCCCCGGGCAGACGGGGGGAGCCCGGCGGGGCCGGCGCTCGGCGGACGGGGCCATTGGCTTCTGTCCCGGGTGCTGAAGCCCTCGCGGCCCTTCGCCTGCACCGGCAGCCGCTGCCAGGTATATTTTCAAAGCGATGGAGCCCCTCTGTTCTTAGAGGTCCCCCCATGCCAGTCTGCCGTGCCAAGCCTGGGCACTGATACCAGCGGCTTAGCCCATGGCACAGGGGCGTGTGCAGGGCACTACCTGGAGTTAACGCCGAGCCCCAGTGCCCACCTCAGGGGAGGATTCTCTGGTAGCAGCAATGAAGCCATCGGGAAAGGCATCCCGGCTCAATGCCACAGTCCCAGAGCTGGCAGTGGTGCCTGGCAGTGCCACTTCAGTACAGCGTGGAGGGTTACTGACATAGTCCTGGAAGGATGCAACCACCATCCTTCCTGCTGCTGCCACCCTCCAGCAAAAGGTTTGTCCAGAACGTGTGGGATGTTCTGGCCAGGGTCAGGACCGTGCCCTTAGAGCAGAGGGAGAGGAGCGCTCTGGAAGGGATTTCTGTGTCCTCTGACCGTTTGCTAAAACGTGACCGAAAAAAACCCCCCACTCAAAAAAGGCAATGTAGGCTTTGTAAAAAGTTTATTGCTCCGTACCCCACTGCCATGGCGGGTCCGAGGGCAGCCTGGTGGTGTGGCTGCTGAACGCCGGCCTGGTGACTCAGGAAGCTCTTGGGAGCCGGTCGCGGATTCAGCTTCTCCATCTGCTCCAGAAACCTGTGAAAGAAGCACAGAGAGCTGCGGGGGAAGCCTCTCCGAGGCTTTCAGCCGGGGACAGCGGCAGCTCCCGGCGGCTGCCCTGGCCTGCCCTGCTCCGGCACCTACGGGCTTTGTGCTGGTCGCATCCCAGCCCCGTCTGCGTGCCGGTCCTCTCCATCCTCGTCCCAAAGCACCAGGTGCAGTGCCTCCGTCTGACGGAGGACAGGAGGCTCCTCCACTTGGCTCTATCCCTCCGCCGGCTGGGGAGGTCTAGGGCCAGGACCGGAGTCCCCGCCCGGCCGCTCTCCGCCCCTCGGGAGCTCCCACTCGGAGCCGCCGTCCTCAGCCCCGGCCACCGGCTTGTCTCCCGGGCTCGGTTCCCCTTCCTCTTCCCGGAGCTGCCGCAGCGACTCCAGGAAGTCCTGGAGAGGGGAGGAGAGGAGGGATAGGGAGCCTCGCTCCTGTCGCTTCGCCCCGGCGGGACGGGTGCGGGTGGACGCCCAGGGAGTCCCGGCCCCGGTGTCTGCAGGGATCGCAGCTCAGCACTGAGCACCTCACGGGCCGCCTGCTCTCCTGCCCACGGCATAACGAGCTGCGGCAGCGAGGCCCCGCAGCAGAGAGCCGGGAGCTGCATCCTATCCCTATCCCTATCCCTATCATCATCTCGATACTGTATTTCTTCCTTGCCCTTGGATGCCTCTCCTTATATCCCCACTCTGCCCCGCGGAGGGAGCCTCCTGCCAGATCCCTGCAGGAGCCGAAGTGCTGCACTGTGCCCTCTGGCTTCGATAAGGGAACTGGTTGCAACTGCCCCACAGGTCATCCTCCAGGAGCTGGGGGTCTTCTGAGTGCAGCAACTGCTCCAGAGGGAGAGAACTACCCTTAGTCATCTCCCCTCCTGGCAGCGCCTGTTTTCCCAGTGCTTTCCTCTCCCTCCGCTCTCCATCACTGTTAGGTAGGAGTTGATGCAGTGAAAGAACATTGCACTTTCAGCCTGTTTGCTCTGTCTCGGACACACAGGAGCTGAGAACTGCGTTGATTTCCCCTCGAAGGGGCTGAGGGAGGGATCATTTCTCTGTGGGGGAGACAAGTAGGAGGAATTGAAAATGTTCATCTGTCTGCAGCAGCTCTTGGGATAACAGCTTTTTCTTCTCTGTATACAAATTTTTGTGCTGAGTAGACCATGTCCTGAGACTTGGGTTTAGGAGATTCTCCTTCTTCGAAAGTTCCTCTGATGATGGTTCTCTGGCATTGTCACCAAACCCTTACCTTTGTAACCCTTCCCTCTGTAAGAGGCAGAACAGCAGATAGGGTCCTTTCATTCACCACCTGGGTAACATTAAAGCAATTTCACTAAGCCTCTGCCTTCTGCCCTCTTAATTTGCTTAGAATGGAAGCAAACCAGCAATATCAACTGGTGTGGGACAGTGATTTTTGCATCCAGCTGTTTTAACAGCTGGCAAGTGGGTTTGTTTAAAGCAACACAGCAAAGAAGAACCTGGCAGAGAAAGGGGATGTGTGTTTTGAAAGCATGGTACCTGAAGGAAGGAAGATCATGTCAGGTGAGAGGGTTATTGTTGATAGAGAGTGAAAGCAGGTCTGGATGAGGATGTACATTATCCTCAATTTTGTGTGTACTGAAGACAGAGGGGAGTGGAAAGGGATGAAGCAGTGAGACTGAACAGGATCTGTGTGGTGATCAAGGGGAATAAATACAACTGGGCCTCTGTTAATAAGCTAGCCAGAAGTGAGTCTTGGATGAGACCAAATCTTGATTGCTACCTAACATCACTTAAAATCAGGTACCCCAAATGCACACATATTTAAGAAAGATATCTGTATGTTTTCTTTCCATGTAGGAGTACTTTTATTGGAGGCTTTTCTCCTCAGCAACTTCTGTACCCCTGGTCTGTAAATTCATGCACTACTGCTTAGCAAAGATGGAAATGGCACAGTTAGAGATGAGCTTCCCCCATCTGACTGGCATCCTCACTTCAAAGCTTAGCTTTGATTATTTAAATGCTAATAGAACTCAGAAAATTACCTAAAGTATAAACACACCTGGCTTCAGTCCTGAGGATCTAATTATAGAACCTTTTATGTGAAATAAATTGTTCTTGCTTTCAGGAAAGTGCCTTTTTAAAATGTTCCCACAAAATGCCAGGTGATGGGATGGCACATTACCAGCTCTACCTCTCTAATTGCAACTCTTACCTATTTCTTGTTCATCATCTGTAGGATTCTGTTCACAAGTTCTCACAGCTCAGACTTCAACCTCCTCTGACCTCTGTTATTTTTCTGCAAATAAACTTCAGTAGCACTTGTCCTTCACTGGGTTTTGTGAAATTTCAACATTAAGAAGCCTTTATGTCTGTGAGAACATCCCTGCTCTAGAGTTACTGGGAGCTGGGAACAAGCTTTAGACTCAGAATTATTAGAAAGGAGGCTGTAACCTTCCCATTAGCACCAGCTGTCACAAGATACTGGCTCTACGTTGTTTGACACCCTGATGTCCATGGGCTGTGTGGATTAACCTTTCCACCACATGGGCTGCACCTGGGCCAGCCCCGGGGTAGCACACCTAAAGAGGGACTCTAAGAAAGCTGGATGCTTTCTGTTAAGCTCCCCCAAGCAGGGGGAGCAGGTGTGCTTCTTCTTAGCCTAAGTAAATAGTTGGTTTTAAGCCATGTATAGACTAGCTATTGGTATGGAATTATGCTGGAAGATGAAAGAATGACACAGTTTTCATTCTGGACTTTAATTCTTCATTTGATTGGTGGAAATCTTAATTTTCTTGTGATTTTTTCTTAGGAAAGGCAATAGAGAGTGTAGTAAATTCATTATGGACTAATCTGTCATTGGAGAGCTTGTACTCGGGGCTGGCTATGTAAATGGCAACAAGTGTCTGTTCCGGGCATTTTCACGGTTGCTGCTGCTTTGTTATTAAAGTTAAGTTTAACAGATTAACTAGCAAACAAGGTAAGACCTAACCAAAAGTGTTAAAAAAGAAGCCTTCAGGATATGTTTTTCAATTTTCTTCTCAGTGCTTTGAAATACCTGGATCTGCCTATGGAAGAGTAGGGTGCCTTCGAATTTCCTTCAAAGAAGGGTAGCATTGTTTTGGGGTTAGGTTTTTTTTTGTTTGGTTGCAGGTTTTTTGTGTCTTTTTTTTATTTAATAAGATGAGGTATACTACTAAGAAAAATTTGTTTTCCTCTGTCAGTGGCAGATCTAAATGCAGAGTCACTGCTTTCTAGTGATGTCTGCTAAGAGAGCTGCCCTTTGTTCCAATTGTGGGTCAGAGACTTGGGGCTTTGTATCTTGGTTTCTGTTTACCAGACAGCAGCCCTCTGAAATGCTCCTAAATTCTAGTGTCTAGCTGCAAAATAAGGCTCTGTTTCAGGAATGAAATATGAGCAAATCACGCAGCAAACCTTGAAGCAAATTCGTTACATTATGGAAAACAGTTTATTACCTGTGACATAATGAGACTTGTTTGTTTATACATTCAGTAAACAAACAGTACAAATGTAGTTTTCTGTAATTAATTTTCAGATAGATGTTCACAAATAACTACTCTGATACAAACAGGCAGTACAGCAAAGGTGTGTTCTGTTGGCCAAGTACGTCAGGGGAGAGGTGGCTGCATTTGCTCAGTACATCATGTAGTAGATTAATTGATGAGGCCAATATGAAAAAGGGTTGAATATCTCACTGAAAGGCAAGAGGTGCTTTGAAACCCCGAACTCAGTCCTGTCAATAAAGAAGAGGAATAAGTAATAGAAAGAGAAGTGTTCCGGATTTCACACATGGAATTTAACTGATTTCTTACTGTTCTAGTGGCAAATTTAGCTCCACTGTTCTGCTTAGAGTTTGTTTGGACTGAAACAAGTATCCCTGGGGAGCTGGTGAAAAACCTCTCTGATCTTCTAAGACAGGGTGAAATGCGTACAGCTGACTCAGAGGAAGGAGGAAAAGCAGGTAAAGCAGAGGTGTGGCATTCACAGGTTTTAAGTCTATATCTGAAGACAGTGAATTCTGAGGAAGGTAAAATAGTAAACTGTGTTTGTGATAGGAGGGTAAAAGTTACTTTAAGGCACCATTTCCTTGGTGAAGTTGAATTAACTCTGCTCTTTTGCATATTTCTGCAAGTTATACATGAATACACAGACCGGCAGCCTCTGGCTTTCTCTTACCATAGTGAAGAGTCAGCATCCCAGTCCACTCAGTGATCCAATTCTGTCTAGCCTGACACCAAAACAGCCCCTGGAGAGACCCTTTTTGCTTCTGCCTTGGTATCTACGGGATAAACTCAGGAGGTCGCTGAAGAATCTCCGGATTGCACCTTCACCCAGGGACATGCTCTCGGGCTGGTCCCTGGTGTTTTGGATCCACTGGAGTTCAGTGTCTTGCTGATCAAAGACACCTGCTGGGATCAGGTCGTCTTGCTCATGGTCCCTCTCTTCTGAGACCGGGGGATGCTCCAGGTCCTCATCTAACAATTTGGACAGACTCTGGAAAAAGGGAGGAGTAGAAGGCAGAAAGGGAATAGAGGAGAAAGAGGGGTTTTGGGAACTCTCATTATTTCCGTATAAGCCATACTCAGTGCTGAGTTTGAGGACATATTTCTGAGCTGCCAGACTGCCAGATAAGTCTTTCCTGGAATTGGGCATAGGGGATAAATTATGAAAAAATTGAAAAAGACCTGATAAATTGTGAATAAGGAACAAGAAAAAAATTGTTGATGTCTAAGAGAATTAATGCAATGGCAGGAGACACGCTGAAATTGGTTCTGAAGGATTATGTTATACATTTCTTTACGCACTGGGAGGTTACTTGATATGTGGCAATGCCAGCTCCCTAGTGCAGTAAATGAAATGTGTTTTATAATGACTTGGAATTTCTGCACAAACATATACACATAGGTACACAGACATACTTTTTCTTATATTCTACACCTGATAGTCACAAGCAGGGGCTGCATTGCAGCACAACTGAGCTGAGGAGGAGATCCTGCAGGTACAACCCCTTAATTCCTTTTTCAGCTAAAACCAGGGGCTTCAGGGAGGAGCATGCAGGTGACTGCTCTAGGGCTTTAGATCACAGTCCTTCCAGAATAATTTCTTTTACTCCAAAAGCTTATTGCTTCACTCAGTCACAGGATGACCCTAAATGTACAATCCCCTAACTGAACCCACAGGAAAACCCCCCAAACATTTTCCTTTCAATTGCCTCATGTGATTAGAAATTAAAATCCAGTGATCAATTACTTTAGTCTCCTCCATTTAATAAATCTGTGTCTGCCCATCTCAGCATTCCTGCTGTTACAATGTCTCTGGGGTTGGAAGAAACAGAGCTCATCTGACATGTCTAATTCCTAAAGAAGCATCAGCTTCTTTCAGCTCTATTGAGCAACCAGTCACTTACCTGTAAGATGGAAATGGATCTGGCCTCTGCCTGGTTTTGACTGACAATAAGCAGCAGAAGGAATCCAGGGCAAAAAAGGAGTTTCAGATTCATGTTTGGTGTCTCTGATTCCTCTTCCCTTAAGTCTCTCCAGTTCAATGTTGCTCTGTGTCTCCAGCTATCGGCATTTATATCTTCCTCCAACCCCTCCCAAGTCTACCTTTTGAGTTCCTGCTAGTGCAAGGATTCGTTTGAGGTTTTGATCTGTTTTCATCGACCTAGGAGGAGGAGATGGAGGCGGAGGAGGAGGAGGGAGGAAATAGTTCTCTTTTCTGATGGTGAATTAAAGGAGCATTTTCCACTTAGGCAATGCAGCATCATTCTGCTGTCTTGGTGCCACTGATGTACATGAGTGAGAACAGCTCAGTGTTCCTTGGGTTGACTGCTAAACTTTTCTTTTTCATCCAGAGAAAAATAATTATGAGAGAACTATAAAGTGAGACAGGAAGTGAATGGTATCCATGACACATTCACCTGGCTCCTTTGTCACTGTGAAGCACCAAACCAGAGGGATGGGCTAAGAAAACATGCTGTGTAAGAAATGAGTGTTATTGCATAATTATATGATATTATAACATAATAATATAATTTATTAATATGATATTATTGACTTAAGAGATGAAAGAGTGTGATTTGGAGAAGAAGGGAAAACCAAGTATGAAAAATATGACAAGTTGCAATAGTTACCGGTCTGAATGACTGCGTGTGGCCGAAACCAGGCTGACATGCACAGACAACTTCTACAAGGCTTAAATTGAGGAAGAAATTCCTCTTTCCCTGGATCCAGCTTAAAATAGTTCCTTTATGTGATCTTTCTCAGTCTATTGTGCACAATTTATATTAAATCTGCAATCAGTCTAAAAGGAAGAACAGGCTTGAAATTTGGCTTCACTGAAAAATTGAAATGTTCCTGAGTATGCAATAATACATCTTGCCCTTTCAAGGCCTTTTTGCACACATGTGATGCACAGAGTTAAAGGTCATCAAGCTGGATCTACATGGAAGAAATGGAAATTAAGAACCATCTGGCATTTTTCATCTGATATTTGAGTTACTGAAAGCTTACAAACCAGTTTTCAGTATCAACTTGTTGGTACTGGAAGCTTGGAAAAAATGATTCTGTGATGTGCCAGCAGGTTTAATGTTTTCAATGCTTTTTCATGTGCAGATCAGCTTAAGGCATAATTTTAGGTGTCTCTAGAAATTGGTGTTGTAAGGAGACATCTTACAAACATCCCTCTATGATGGAAAGGGAAGTCTGATGTTATTATATTGTTGGGATTTTTTTTGTTGTTGATGTTGGTGAAAACCACATTTGATATGAATCTTATTAGTAAATGAAATCATCATCCCAGAGGTTTGAGGTGTGTACTTTGCAGGGTAACAACACAGTAAGAAAAGGTCAGGGCCATTTCAGGTTCATCTTTTCTCCTCTGCAAAAGCCCAGGATTGTTTTGTTGCTTTGATTGGCTTGTCACAGGTCTTCATAATGTGGATAATAAATCTTCTGGACCTCGAGATCTTTGAAGTTGTTTTGGGATTCTGCTGAATTATCTCTCTGGTTACCATTGGACATTCATACACTAGCACAGCCCTCACCTATGACTATGTTGGTAAAAGAATAAATAAGGCTGGACAGGACTTCTAGAGGTCTGTGGTGCAATCTTGTGCTAAAGCAGAGCCAACTTAGATGAAATTTCTCAATGCCTTGTTAAGTTGAATTTTGAAAATCTTCAAGAAACAATGATTTACTAATATCTACTTGGAATTTTTCCTGTTGCCATTTGTGTCATTGCCTCTCATCCTAATGGATTGCAGCTGAATGCTGTCCATAAGCACAACAAAAGGATGTTCCATCTCCCCAAACAATGGCCTTCCATGTGAGTGTGTTTCAGAGAGTGCTGCTTAGCCCAGAGAGCAAGGGAAGCTTTGGTCCAGGTAGCCCACAGCTGGGTTCAGATCAGATTTGGTGCAGTGGCAAGAAGTAGTTAGAAACAGAAAGCCATCCAGCAAATGTCTCTGCTTTACATTCCAGATCTTCTCAGGGCTCAGACTAGCATCAAACTCAGTGTCTGAATATTCACAGAGATCTATTATTGAGGTGGTGCAGCTAAGACGGAGACTTCAGCACAGTTGTCAGCCTATAGGAAGGGAGGAACCCCTGAGGACAGTAGAAAATATTTTGGAGGTAGGAAATGGCTTTGTGTCCGTTATTGAAGTGTTCCTTTGTATGGCAAATCCTTCATATAGGGTGGAAGGAAGCATCAAGAAGGCAGCAGGTTGATGTGTGTTGCTCGTCTCCAACAATAAATTGTTTCCCAGCTTCCTGAGATATTTCTCCTGTATCAGCAGAAATCTGATTAAAGAGTAGGATTAGGGCAAACTATTCCTCTGGGGGTATCCCTGCCTCATCCCATGAGGAAGTCGAGCTCTGAAACTGATAACACATCAACTAGGCTTAGGTAGGTATCATTAGAGCACAGCTGCAGTAACTCATCTTCCTCCTTCCTTGCTCTGTGACCCCTCTGTGACTCCCTCTCCTTCCAGCTGCTCCGGCCAACATTCCCTGGCTGGCTGAAAGGGCAGTGACGTGTCTGCAGCGCTTTCATCACAGTGGAATCACTGAGTCCATGAGGGAAGTTGGCATCAGCGGCCCCTCACTGAGACATTAACATTTAGCTGTGGTCTCCAAGCATTTGCCTGGTGTCCCCCTCCCCTGCCCTCTCCCGAGGGGGCTGGAGCTGGACTGTGCAGGCTCAGTGCATGGTGTCACCATGAGCCCAGGCCTGGCCGGGCAGTGCCCAGCTGCAGGAGCCCTCTGTGCTCTCCTGGCACTTCCCTGCCTTCGCCTTTGGTGATGGGCTGACAGCAGGGCCCAGCTGCAGGAGGGGACACGGGGGATCTGCAGCAGCAGTTCTCCATCCTGAGAAGGGACTGAGCGCAGAGACTGAGCTCACTCACCCGGGGTACAGCTGGCATGTATTGGCTGCATCTGCTCCAGCACAATCCAGAGGAGAGTTCGGTCCCTGCCTTAGGGATGGCTGGGACTGGGAGGAACTGGGATCTCCTGGTGTCTGAGATAGCCCATCCATGGGGAATAAACCAAGCCTTCACTATGAAATAACTCGGAAGGAGCTTCCCTTGTGGGCTGGTCATCCCATAGGGCCACTACACTCTGTCCTGTCTCCTCTTCCTGTCCCACAGCACCTTCTGTGGGATGGTAAAGGGACCGAGTCAGTGCTGGCACTACTCTGCCCTGGGGTCCTGAGGATGCATTTGCCTTCGATCTGTTCTGCACTCACAACAGGGAAGCTGCAGTGAGGGAGGGGAGAGCCTAACATGGCTCCTAAAATGGATCCTCAAACAAACAGGAAACAAGCTGAGGAATTCAGAGCAATGGCACCAGACCCCAGTGAGAGGCAGAGATCTAAAGAAGTACTCATGTTCCATAAATCCTCACCTGAAACTCCTTTTTGTCTAAGCTTCATCTCTAGCAAAATGAACAGCATCTGTTCATCTTGTTTTGGAAAGGTGGGAATGTCTGCATGGGTAAATAGATACACTCCAGCTGAAACATGGATTTAGCTGTGGTTCTAAGCCATGTAGGTCTTTTTAGTCCTGTGGCAGCCATTTTTGCTTCCCCATGATCTTTAAGTTGCATCTCAGAAATTCATAGGCTAATCTTGCACTAAAGTGCTCAGAATCCAAGTTTTTCATTCTCTGTGTTTTATGAGACACCTTTTGTGTTTGAACTGAGGTTTAATTTGTCTATGTGTTATTGCCTTACTGTAGAAAGGCTGGACTTTCAGTGGGAGCAGCTGCACGCAGGAAAGTTGTGGTGTTAGTCTGCACTTCCTAACCTTTCACAGGAGAGAGAAAGAGAACCCTTTGTGGGCAGCATAGATATGACATATCCCCAGTTGTTTTGAGCTGAGACATTTACTCAGCCCAACTAGAAGGTCCCTCCTGTGAGATCCCGTCTGGGCTCTTCACTTGGTTACTGAGGTGTGTGGTGACCTCTCCTGGTGAATGGAGAACATGCCTCAAGTTCGAGAGCAACTTCTGCTTAAAACAGAGAAAACAGACCAGACACTGAGAGGTTTCAAAATGATTACTTCATAATCAAAAACATGGTACATGCACTACAACAAGGGGCTGAGTGGCTCTTTTTCAGGGTTTAGCCATGGAAGTGTGTGTGAGTGATCATGTCTTGGGAAGACCCATGGTATGTGTGTGGTATATGAATGGTGGTGCTGATATTTAAAAGTTTGAGTGTCGTATGAATGGCTGAGTTTAGTTCAACACTAGATATGTTGATCTGGACTCTCATAATGGATTTTGCAGAATGTAAGTTTTTATAAGAAGAGGTGGGTGTAGGGAGGACATTTCTTAAGCAATTTGTCTGGGAAAACACTTCTCAGGCTCTTCTTTGCAACTCAGCTCATCCTGGCATAGCTGGGAATAGTGTCACCAGTGCCCATTGATCAAGGTTTTCTTGCCAAGCAGCCAAATCAAGGGGCAGGAGGTCACACTATCCCATTGTGCTATTTATTGCTGCATGCCATTTGTCAGTGTGGAGCGTGCAGAAGGAGAAGCCATTTCTAGAAATGGCTAAACAGCTACAGGAATGAAATGGCACCTGTCCTAGAAGTTGCAATGGTTGTTTACTTCCCTTCTCCCTCCCCTAACAGACTGGTCATGAACCTAAAAATAACCTAACTAACTAAAAATGTGATCATTACATAAAGCCTGTCCTCCACAAAACCCTCAGCAGATTTTGTTCAGCCTGTGAGAGTGGCACTGTACATAACCTCAATTTTGTATTCCCAGAGCAGGATCCCAATTGTCCATTAGTTTTGACATATCTCAGATTTGTGGACTTTGCCTGACTAGAGAGTGGTATAGGCTGGTCCCTGTGTTTTGAGAACAGGGAGGTAAGCTACCCTGATTTTTGTTTGGGATTCATGCATGTATTCTTTTTCCTGCTAACATTTATGGTCCTTTTCATCAGTGCTTCTCATCAGTTCAGGTACAACTGCACACTTGTATGTACCCACACTTGTTTATTGTGATTAGAAGGCAAATCCTTCGTGTCAAGCATTGCAAGCAGTTGGTTGTGCCAGGGCGGCCATTCTGGAATTCTGCAGTGGATGCATATTAGGCTGCATGTGAACAGAGAGCCCCTTCTTGCCTTGGGTGGGTGAGCTGCAGTGGGAAGGATGCAGCTTCATCCAGAGCTTAGAAAAGCCACCCTCTCTCAGGAACTCAGTGTGGCTGTGGTGGCTCTTATCACCCACTGTTCTTGATTTGACAGCCCTTCTTTGTTTTCCCAGAAAATACTCACTGTGTTTGCCAAGCTTCTGGAAATAGCTGCAGCCTTTTGTGGTGGAGGGTGGCATGGCTGTGGGCCAGAGGGACAGGACATTTTAGCTGTTGCTTCTCAGCACAGCGTGATGGGCGAGCAGCCTTTCAAAAACTAACACTCCTAAAGCTGTGATAAGGTGCTGAGGCTACAGGGCTGGAGGCTGTGTTCATGCTTGAGATAAAGTCCACTGTCAGCACCACATTCACACCTCCCCTGTCACACTAGGCACCCCATGGTCCTGCCATTCCCACCAGTCACTTGCTGCAAAGCCTCAGCATGGGGGGATCAGGCCCTGTGCTGCTGTCACCAGGGGCTGCACAGTTCCCTGTGCCCTTGTGGTGACATTGAGCTGGTTAGAGGGAATACTATGTGATGGAAGAAATTTGTCACCAAGGATTGTCACCCAGAACTTTGGACTCAACCATTTTTCCTTGGGATGAACTGTCTGGATAAAACAGGAATGGGAGGAGTAGTGTATGCCAGGTGTGAGCTGGGAGATGTACAGTGCCATGGCTGCTTCCCCGTGTGGGTGCAAACACCAAATGCATTCTCTGAAACAACAGAAATCAGGGGCAGGCAGTTACACTTGCCTGTAGATACTGAGGAAAGCAATGATTCCTCCCAAGTTACTTACAGTCTCACTCTGTAAAAGTTAATTTGGAGTAAATTGTTTAGTGTCTATGGGCTGGCAGAGTTTTCTGGAATTGCAGAAATTCATTTAATTAATTTACGGGGACAAAAGACACTTGTGTTAAGCAACTGAATGCCACTAGAAAACTGAAGCTTTTGGGGCTGTGCCAGTGGGCAAAAGAATAATTCCTGTAATCAAGATAGTTTAATCACTGCAAAACCCAGAGTTTAAACCAGTCCTTCAGGATGAGGACTGGTTCAAAGGCTTCCACCTACATGTATGGTGTCAGCTTCAGCTCACAAGTGTTTCTTTGTAATGGCAAGGTGTGTCATTCCCACACTTTCAGTGGACTTATATGGATGGGGAAATGAACAGAATTTTTTGCCGAAGTTCTCTGTTGACCAAGTCATTGGAGAATTAAGGTTGCTTCTTAAGTTAATATGACTGTTAACCATATTGGGAAGCCAAGAAACTGGCTGCTGTCGATCAGCTGTGCAGGTACAGCTGCAGTTCTCTCTCCCTCTCTCAAGGTGGTTCAGTCCAAACCTTGAAAGATTTTCAACCTATATGGGACTAAACTCTCTACTGTTGTAAATGTTACAGCTCTGTTGCTGCAGGGAAGGCTTTGGCTCTTTGCACAAATAAAACCATTGGCGTACAGCTCCCAGTGAACACAGTCAGCTTCATGTGTGCCAGTCAGCCAAGTAGCATTTTTACGGTTTGTTTGTACTCAGTGGAGCAGTCAGGCCTGAGTAGCAGCTGCACATGGAGGGGTTGTTCAGTGTGTCTGTGTGTGCCTGATAGGCTGTAGGAAATGTTGGACTCACTTTCCTCCATGGCATGTTAAAAGGGGGCCCCAGATGCCCCCTTAAGCCAGAACTTAAACAAACCACGTAACACTGCTGTGCCCCTCTGCAGAGAGTAGAATGTTCAAGTCTAAGTTGGATCTGTGTCTCTCTGAACTTCCTAATCATGAGAACAATTTATTCTGGGTGTCCATTCACTCTATCCCCCAAGACTGGGTTCTATCTGCTCTGCTTTTGCAGTTGGATGGGAAAGCTGTGCAAGAATAAGCAATAATGGAAAGGTGGGGTAAGAATACAGCCACACAATCTGCTTTTTATAGAAAATAGTGCTTCAGTGCTTTCTGAAACATGGGAGAACCCTCCAAAGGGCCTTCATTTGAGCACTCAAACCCCATCTTTGAAAAAACTTCTTTGTGAACAGTTGCCTATGCCTTAAATGTCTTAACTGTGTTTAGTTAAAACCAGCTCATCAGTATGGGTTGCACAGCAGATAGAGGCCACAGAACCTCAGAGGCAGAAAATGTTTTTAGTATCCCTTTTCCACTGGAGATTCTTCACATAATTTCTGTGTTGTTTAACCAAGAGGATTTGTTTTACCCTGTCACCTCCCTGAGGATAACAGCACATGTTTTGCGTAGTGTTGAAGTGTGAAGAGCATTGTGAGCCGTGACATCATATCTCAAGCCAGAGCAGATCAGGAAATGACCAAGAAGGCCTAAAATATTGGCCGTGGGAAGAATGAACATTCTTCAGCCTAGATAGGTCAGATGCACTGACAAGTCTAATAGAACAAGGAGATCTTTCACACCTTAGCACATGATGATATTTTAGTGCAGAGAAATGGTTTGTGAGAGGCAGAGGTGAATCAGGGTGCAAATCATCTAGATGACACGCTAATAAATCAGAGCTGCTCTCACAGAGTGAGGAGTAAAGGGAATATGGGCCTGAATAGCTAGACTGCTCCAAATCTGACCTTTATTTAGCTTCAGGAGGCTTAAAATGAATTCTGGGTCCCAACTTCGAATCACAGCTAGAACAGTAATTCCCTCCGGATATATCAAAATGACCAATGAGAAAAGACAGATATATGAATGACTATGGCTTTTTGGGGGGGGTTGAAGGGAAGGAAGCTAGTAATAGGAAAAAAACAGCGAACTACATTTTCTAGAAAATTCACTGGTGGTTTGCAAAAATAAAGCATTATAAATATTGGTTCATAAACTGAATAGTTTCAACTATTTTTAACTGATGTAAACCAGAAGGTTAGTCAGTTTAAAAAATAATTTTTCAAAAAGGAGTCAGGGAGGTTTATAAGCTAAGTTATCTGTGAGGTCTTACTGAGCGGTTACAAAGCTGAGGGCTTGTTTCTGTCCAAGGTTCCGTGGGTTGATCACTGAAGGCAGAGCCAAGATGAACCTTTGGGTTCATGGGCTGGGTCATTTGGCCTCATTTTGCCCACAGCACAGGAAACCTTTGTTAAAGTTCAAACAGACCTGACTCGCAGATAAGTCTCATATTCTCTTGCTGCTGGTTTTGCAGGTAATCTGTTCTCTACATTGCTAGAGAACATTTCACTCTGTTCATCTCTCACCTTGTATCAAGTACTGAGAGCAGGAGGACTTAACCTAAGACTTAGCTGCTTTAGGTCTTTTATTATGCAATTGTGTGGGGAGCAGGCTTGACCACTGATTTAAGTATTGCTTTGAGAAGTGGAAATGTGCATGACTTTGATGATCTGGCCTGCAGTCTAAGCAACTGTTTGTATTTTTGCCCTGCAAAAATGTGTGTGTGATGCACCCTCGTGGCATGAAGTGAGGTTCTTGTCTGTGCATCTTTACAGTCATGGAGGCAAGGATGAATGAGAACTTTTGCAGGTACTCAGTGATTGCCTCATGACCAGAAAGTTTCTACTGGAAGAGAGAGTCTGCATTTAAAATTTTCGTACTTCCCCACTGTAACACTGTGTGGCTTTCCAGAGCTATTTTTTGCACATCCCTAATTGTTATAGCACTGTACTTTAAACCTCAGAACAGATCTCTGCTTGTGCAGGTCTGAGAGCTTGACCTGGTGCTCCTTAGCTTAGCTTCAAAGCAAGTACCTTCACTGAGAAAAGGAAATGTCCCGACCCTCCAGGCTGAGCTTTTCTAGGCCCAGTGCCCACCAATTTGTTCCCTAGTGATCCTGCCAGCCTGAGGCTGTGAAGCACAAGTGTTGCTGAGCCATGTGTGGAAGGCAGAAAGCTCAGAAGGCAGGAATTCCTGGAGCAGCAAGAGGAGGGAGTCATGACAGGAAGAGGAGGCTGATACTTTGCTGAAGAGCCCCTCACAAATAGTGCAAGAATACCAGTTCTCTGTCCTGGCTCCAGATTCCCTTATCCGGGAGCGCCGGGCGGTGGGTCCTGTCGACACGTCTGCCTCGTGTCCTGCTCTGCACTCACCACCTGCAGATACAGAGTGGCTTGAACAAGTTCCAGTGCTCCATCCCTGAGCTTCCCAGGACCCTTCCATGCAGCACCCTCGGGCAGCTGGGTGACATCACTGCCAAATGCCGTGTAGGCACTTCCTGTGTCACATTCCCAACTGGAGAGCCTCTTGCCAAGTCCTTGTCATTCTACACAATCTTCTTAGGAACAAATGGTCTAATTTTAACCCGCCTGCCACAAACACCTTCCTGAAATAAGTTCTCACTCTCTCCTGCTTTGTACTTGAGAGTTTAAAAACAAAATCCCTCATCCTTAGGGTCCAGAGCTAAAGCCTGTAAGCCCTAGGAAGGAGCAAGAGCCTGTGCCAGAAACTGCTGTCACTGTTAGACCAATACTGAGCTGTGAGGATAGGAATGTTCCACAGAGGCACACTCAGGTGATGCACATCACAAAGTTGCATGGATCTGATCCAATCTGAATGAGTTGTTCTCTATTTCAAGGACATTGCAATAGAAAGAACTTGTTGTTTTCTGGACTGGCTGCAGCCAGACATGACATTGAAGAGTGCAATAAATGGGTTTAGTGTCCTCTGTGGTGTGCCTAGAACAATTGCTCTAATCACCATCCTTTCTTTTTTTTGGGGTCTAACTAGGTGAACACTGGCCTAGTCAATGAACTGGTTCTGATCCCACAGTGATGTCAGTTCCTATCTGGCTGTGCTGTCCTTGAAAGGCACATGTAACAGTGACCTGCTTTGAGAACAAGTAAAAAACACTTACAGGAGAAACAGGAATTACTGTGAGATGAGGACAAGGAGCACAAACTCCACAAGATCAGTGGGGACTTATGCTCCTGCCTTTTGCTGTTTCCCTGGAGGTGAATATGTGAGCTCTTGTACCAAAGGATCAATGCAATCCTGAACTACTGTTTTTAATTAGCTGAGTGTAAAAAGCCACATCTTTAAAGAACCCTCTAAACAGGAAAGGAAAATGTGTTTTCAGGCAGCTGCTGTCTTTATGTCGCCCTCTTGGGAGTGACACACAGATCTCTTATGTTCTTTTAGACCTGGTAATTAAGCAACTCCTTGTACCTGCGGGTCAGTTGATCAGGTAATGGACTCCCTGCGGTCTCCAGTGCACGACGTCTTAAAGGATAAATAGAAAAAGGCAAAAAGTCCTTGGGGATCTCACCAGATTCCGGCCTGACTTGTCCATGGGGCCATTTTTGAGCAGAACTGCAAGCAAGGAGCAGCAGCCCCGAGGCTGATTCCCAGGGCTTTGCCAGGGTCACTGTGAGGTGGCCCAGCCCCTCCAGGGTGGGAGGCTGTTAGTCATGGCAGCTGCCCATCTTGCCCCCATTCAGCTGAGGACTAAAACAGTGTTGGCTCACGTAAGGTGAGTGAAAAGTGATTGGTGTTACTGGATACTCTGAAGGTCAAACTCCTGGCTCCAGCTGGGCTTCAGTGGATGAGAATGAACATGGCAGTAGGGCTTCATGTGCTGAGCATCCCAGCAGGAGCTGGAAGCACACCAGCGTGGTGGTGGGAGGACAGAAGTGACTTGGAGGATAGAACTTCTCCGTTCTGGGTGAGCACCTGAATTACTCCAACTCCTGCACAGGCTGGCATAGCACTTGTTCTCTTCTCTAGCAGGATCATACAGGATCTTTGAAATGTCACTGGCAAGAACTTTGTCAAACTGATTGATTTCAATGAGCTAGTTTTGTTTCCAGCTTCCCACCCTCCCCTCATTTTGACACATCTTTATTAGCCAACTTCTTAACATCCTGATAAGCAGTGCAGAGCCCACAGGTTGGGCAACTTACTAGTGGGTTTGGGAATAAGGACCAGCTAGAAGCTGACAAATGCTCCAGAAGATGCATGTGCTGTTCTCTATTTCATCTTATCAATCTGCCTCTCTTTCTCCCTGATCTCTGGTTTCAAGGGTACATGCCCATTTATGCCTTGTCATCAAAGACTTGTTTTGACCTTTTAACTTCTCTGCCCTTCTCCATCTCGAGAGGAAAATGCCGTGACAGCTCCTTCAGTGATGTCTCCTTCTCCTTCTCCTTCTCCTTCTCCTTCTCCTTCTCCTTCTCCTTCTCCTTCTCCTTCTCCTTCTCCTTCTCCTTCTCCTTCTCCTTCTCCTTCTCCTTCTCCTTCTCCTTCTCCTTCTCCTTCTCCTTCTCCTTCTCCTTCTCCTTCTCCTTCTCCTTCTCCTTCTCCTTCTCCTTCTCCTTCTCCTTCTCCTTCTCCTTCTCCTTCTCCTTCTCCTTCTCCTTCTCCTTCTCCTTCTCCTTCTCCTTCTCCTTCTCCTTCTCCTTCTCCTTCTCCTTCTCCTTCTCCTTCTCCTTCTCCTTCTCCTTCTCCTTCTCCTTCTCCTTCTCCTTCTCCTTCTCCTTCTCCTTCTCCTTCTCCTTCTCCTTCTCCTTCTCCTTCTCCTTCTCCTTCTCCTTCTCCTTCTCCTTCTCCTTCTCCTTCTCCTTCTCCTTCTCCTTCTCCTTCTCCTTCTCCTTCTCCTTCTCCTTCTCCTTCTCCTTCTCCTTCTCCTTCTCCTTCTCCTTCTCCTTCTCCTTCTCCTTCTCCTTCTCCTTCTCCTTCTCCTTCTCCTTCTCCTTCTCCTTCTCCTTCTCCTTCTCCTTCTCCTTCTCCTTCTCCTTCTCCTTCTCCTTCTCCTTCTCCTTCTCCTTCTCCTTCTCCTTCTCCTCCTCCTCCTCCTCCGGCTGTCGCTGTGTGTGTGACCGCAGTCCCGGTTCTCCCGGGGTCCCGAAGGATGCGGGCAGGGCTGGGAATGCTGCGGTGCTCGGGTCCGCAGCGACACCTGGCGCCCGCTATGGGAAGTGCTGGTTGTTGTCCCGGGTGGCTCCCGCTGTGAGGGTTGCACATCTGGTGAGAGGACCCAGACAGTTAATTTTCGAGGCTTTGCATCCCGTATGTCTCAGCAGTATGATTGATGCAGAATGGCTAAAATAGCCCGTATGATCTTTATGGAAATGAGATGTAACGTTTGATTGGTACTGGGGAAGATTGTGGAGAAGCTGTCTTTGTATGTCAGACTCAGAGCGGGGCACTTTTATCCCTGAAGGATTTCTCTAGTTGAAGGTATATTTCTATGCCTTTGGCTAGGTTGAAATCCCCCATAATAAACTTGAGACTTTTAGTTAGCCTGATCCAGAGCAAGATTTTCAGTCCAGAAAATGTTTCATGGTGCCAAAGTCAGTCTCAGAGTTAAGCCAGGCAACCTGGTACAGCCTTAACCTTCATCTGGTCCAAGTCTTGTTGTATGTTAGGCATAAACATAAAATTTGGAAACCAAGCCACCGTATCAAAGCATCAGCCACATGCATAGCAAGGAACACATCACTTTCTTCTTCCCTGAGGAAGGGAAAGGGACTGCTCAGAGTTTAACCAAAGCATGTTTTGTTAATAAACACTAATTGCCATCTATCAAGCACATACATTTTTTCTAATTTAAAAATTCACACTGAAGCCTCTGAAGAGATGAGGATCAGAACAGGCTCAATTTTCCATGCAAATAATTTTCTTCTGATCTTGACCCAGGATTTTCATAACAATTAGAGACAGCGTGGGGCTGCTGTGTCTCTGAGCTGCCCGCAGTACCCAGCTGTCCCTCTCCCCATGGGGTTCCTTTCATGCCTGGCTCTGAAGGACAATGTGCACCTGAGACATTTTCCTTCTCTGAGCTGAAAGTCGTGGCTCTTCAACCACATTTATTTCTGTCTCTCCTTTTCCTGTGGCTTTTTTTTTTTTTTCCCACATTTGATCCCACTTGCTGGGTGCTGACAGGAACCAGATGAAAAGATTCTAGCCTTTCAGTGTCAATTTTGGACATCAATCTGGATTTATATATGTTTGAGTACATGGGACTGTGTGTTTAAATCTATGTGGGCACACCTGTGCAGGTTCCAAGCATCTCCAGTAATAGCATCATCAGGCATCTTAAAAACACACCACACCACCATCCCCCTGGATTCAAAAGACTGACTTTAAAAAGAGGAATTTTTGGTTTGGTTTGTTTGTGTGTTTTGGAAGTGGCTTTCCAGAATGCAGCTTGCTCTAATGTGATTTACCTTTGTTTTCTTTGGTGTGAAAGTATTGGAGCAACTTCCAAGCTACCTTAATGGAAAAATCTGAATCACATTCTTGCAGATACCTTTTAACAGAAATGAAGTTGTATTTGCACCCATGTAAATATTCCATGTAAGCAAGTTCTGAGATGTGGGGAGGTGGGAGGGAAGGCTGTGTTTGAGATGAGCGAAGTACCTTACTAGGTTGTTTTATTAAGTTGTAAGCCTGGAGTGACCATTTTGGCCATTGATGCAAAGTCCTGCATGAATTGAACCACTGAATTTGCTTGAAATATTTCTTGCTTGAACTGGTGAATATATTTTTAGAACAACACCTGACCTTGATTCATAAAATACCAGTGCTGGAGTTAGTTCTGTGTTTCATTTTTTCTCATGTAGAAATGTGCATGTTACATTTATCATGAGGACTTCAGCTTCCAATTTTGATTTACTTATGTACAAAACCAAACAGTTCTTCAGTTGACCTTCAGAGATACTACTTCAGGCTGAGCTTGGAGCCACACACACACTCCTGCAGTGACTTTCTCTGAACTGACTTAAAGAAACAGCTCTTGTCTTTGACTCTGCAAGGAGTCAACTTATACAACTTATATGAGCTTTTTCAGTTGTTCTTATAGTAGTCAACCAAATGACAAAGAGATACTCCAACCAGCTTCCTTTGAAACTCATAAAGCTACTTTATTGTAGGAAAAAAGAAATTATTAAAAAGCAAGACCAGTTGCAGCTTTTCCAGCCTGACTTCCTCTTAAATTCACACCTTCATTTGTGTTGCCTTTTGCAACCGTTAAGCAGTGCCTTGCCTCCTTTAGAAAGAACTTTAATCTGCTAAATCTCTTATGCTCTCCATGAACCTGTCAGTTGGCAGAAGAGACAGGCCAAATCCTATCCCCCACACTTGTGCTCCTGTTCCCACTTCCTGGAATTGCCCAAAGAAGGCAGCAGGCAGGATGGGGTTCATGAGATGTGCAGCTCTCTTGTAAATGATTTGAACTTTGCACTGAGTTACTAATTGCCATAATGTGAAAGTAATTGTTTGCTTTGATTTCTCTGAGTCCTATGTAGAAGAGGAATTTACTGCTCATCACTGCAGAGACTCTTCCTTCATCAAGGAAAGAAAAGCAAATTTCAGTTTAATGGGAGAAGTAGCTTGTCTTTCTCACATCTTCCATAGAGCTGGACTGCATCTTTGCCTCACCACCAATCCCCCTGGGGACTGATAATGGAAAAAATACATGTACGGAGAGGAGATTCCACTGTAGTGGAGAGGAACTGGAAAGATAAAGTGCTACAGAAACTTATTAGAAGCAATTCAGTGTTGTTCTCACTTCATTTGTATCTCTGAAATAATTATCAAAAAAAGTTATTACCTTCTCCATCTGGGTTTTGCTACTCCCTCTCCTACTATCTAAAGTTACATGTTTTGCAAATGATGGTTCACTGGGGAGCTGTGAAGGCCAACTTGAAATAAGCATCTTTCTGTAATGTGTCAGGGTCTCAAAGTGCCCTCACTATTCCGGACTTTAGCTGCATTCTGTGTCACCTACAGGCATAAATCTAGAATGGCTTTAGTGAAGTGAAAGAGTCACACTGCTGTACATCTTTTACCTACCAGTCACGCTCCTGAGGGAACCCCACCTGCACTTTGGTAGCTTCTTGTTTCGAGACACCTTCCTGTATTTCTACTGGTGTTTTAGGTTCCCACATTAACACACTAGCTAAAAATAGCAATTGTGGCTACAAGCAAAAAGAGAATGTTATTTAAAGGAGCTGTGTCTGCCTGGGGCAGTCCAGTCACTTCTTATCTGTCACATCTCAGCTACAAAACCTGGAAGAAGCTCATTTTTCCATGTTGTTTTAGTACCATGTGACCTGTGTTCTAAATTGGCACCTTTGTCACCTTCCCCCAAAGCAGGTAAGCCCAGAGAAGGGAGGTTCTCCTGGAGGTTCTCTTGGGAGCTGTGGTGAAAGCCATTCCTCTGCTTTTGGCTCACTCCATGGGTGACACTCTCAGGGCTCCAGTCTGGTCTGGAACTCCTTCGAGTGTGAGTGTCCAGGCTCAGCTCATCCCAGGACATGGCAGGGCCCTGTGCAGCTGGAGCCGCTCCCACACCAGCCTGTTGACAGAGAGAAACACACATTAGAGCTGTGTTTGCACAAAGCAGAGCCCTCTGCTTCCAGGGCTAAGATGCAATTTCCCCATGTCCCAGTCTGTAGTGAATGCCTTGTTGTCTAGGAAGGCTCCCCCAGCCAGATGTTCACCTCCTTACTTGTAGGACAGATCCCTGGCTGCTTTCCATCTTTTTTTTCTTGGAGATTGTTGGATTCCAGTGACACACCAGGCTGTCATTTTGAACACTGTAGTTCTTGTTTCCAAGAAGCCAATAGGTTTTCATTTTCCCTTTGCCCTGGACAAGAAAAGGAGAGAGCAGAAGACAGCTGTTTTCATGGGATATGAAGCAGAGCAGGGATCACTATAGCCAGAGCTAATCCCTGTCCTGTATTTGTTATCTCTCCTTCTCTCATAAGTGGCTGCCCATTGGGGAAAGATTTGTAATTTACGTGCAGAAATAACCTTTTCCGTTCAGAGGTCACTGCCTTGCTGGTCACTGACAGTGTTGCTAAGGGTTTAAAATCAGCCTTAAACCCATGTGTCTTTGACTGAATCCTAACACTTTGGGCCATACTCATGTGGTTCCATACAGGTGCAGACATAGCAGCCGTGTTTCAAAGCACACGGAACACCTTTTCATCAGTTTTGAGAGGTAATGTGTAACCACTTCCAACTGAATTAGCAAAAGAACCTTGGGGACACAGTTAAAAGTTGACTTGCTCTTCACAGAAAAGCAATGGCCAGATGTATCATCTCCTCACTATCCCATTAAATGCCTTTATTGTTGTAAAGTTACAGAAAAACTGTTACCTTGACTTCAGTTTCTCCTCTCAGTTCAATTTCATATGCATCATCTGTGAGAAGGGCTTCATATGTAGCAGAACTGATGTGGATCTTCTGTGCTAGGATTCAGAGCAGAGTAGGAATTAATAATTCCCTGAATCCCAGAGACTAAACACCAGCCCTCCTGCTTTTATCAGCCCAGTGTTTCCACCTCCTCTTTTGGCATTAAGGTATGTGACTCTACATGCCCATGCCAATCCACAAGAATTTCTCTTGCCTATTTGGTGCATGTGCAGGGATAGTGGGGATGGCAGGTCCAGGATGT
Organism: Ifrita kowaldi; assembly: GCA_013398055.1. Lineage (NCBI taxonomy): Eukaryota > Metazoa > Chordata > Aves > Passeriformes > Cinclosomatidae > Ifrita > Ifrita kowaldi. The sequence goes on from VZRS01002474.1 coordinate 123,005, forward strand.
GCTGCTTCCTTAGATAGATGGTAATTAGTTCTCTGACCTGGGATGGTCCCAGAGAATGCTCCTTCTCCTGTAGAGTCCTTATTGCACACTTGTCTGTGCCTGATGTGAAGGGGTGTTAGGGGTTTTCCTTGCACTGCAGTGCCCTAAAGGTGCAGAGTGCAGGTATGGGTCTGGCTGGATGCCCAGATCCTGCCCAAGGCACTTACGCAGGCTGGTGGATTCCATGCGGGAAGCTGTGTTTACAGTGTCCCCAAAGAGGCAATAACGAGGCATTTTGTACCCCACAACTCCAGCTACACAGGGCCCTGAGAAAACACAAGGCAGAGAGACCCCAAAAAGAAGCAAATGGTAAGAAGTAGTAAGAATTAAGTGCAGGGAAGTGTCAAATGCCAGCACCTTTGCCAGTCACTCTGTATCCTCAGAGGGTCCCAGGAATTGGGAGTACTCTGTGCATCTGGGGCCTGGCTGCACAGTATTTACTTGGTGAGAGAAGTCACAATTTGATTAGCTGTACCTAATTGATGCTGATATCACCAATATTAAATTGCTTCCCAGACCCTTCCACACTGATACAGGCAAAAGTCATTTCACCCCCCTGTTCCTGCTGGAACCAAGAGAAATACTTATCCTGAGGTGTGGGGACAGGCAGCAGCTCATACAGAAATGCAGAATTCCTTTCTCCTCACACAACTGGACTGTGTCCTCTTCTGTTTTTCTCCTGCCTTCACCTCAGCCCGTGTACCTGTGTGTATCCCAGCCCGCAGCTCCAGTCTGCCCATTGGCATGTGAGGGATCACAACCTGCTGCACTGCTGCCACCAGATCCAGGGACATTTTGGCAATCTCGTCGGCGTGTTTGGTGCCATTCCTCTCTGGCAGGCCACTCACTACCATGTAGGCATCCCCAATGGTTTCCACCTGATAGGAAGGGGCATGTGTCACTAAGTGGCAGGCACTGAGCTTTCCTTTGGAAAGAAAATCAGAATAAAATCTATTTTAGCTGTCCAGCACTTGCAATACTGTGGTGTAGTCCCTGTGCAATAGCAGGTCTTGTATTTCCTGGATTTTGGCCTCCTGACCTGGGGTATTTGATATTCATCAGCAAACAGAGTAAGAAAGATTTCAGCAGCTTCCAGATTCCTTTCCTGTGGGTTTGTACTCACCTTGTACACATCATAAGACTCAATCCTGGTGTCAAAGCAGACGTACAGATTGTTGAGCATCTCAACCACTTGCAATGGAGTACAGGAGGCAGCAATGCTTGTGAACCCCACAATGTCCGAGAAAAAGATAGTCACCTGTTACAGGGAGAAGGAGAGCATGAAGCCAAGGTCTCCAGGCAGTAGTGGTGAAGCCTTTGGAGAGTTTGGGGATTTGTGAAATTCTGAGCACAACAGCCTAAGGCACAGGCTGCACGTAGAACCAGTCGTGCATAGCTCAGTAGATACAATTCTAAATTAACGACCTCTGGCTCTGAATTGTTTTCTACTACTTTGACAGATAAAATTATTCTTACCTCCAAAGTTTATCACCTGCACTTCTGTGAATACCTTCCATTAGGGAGACTGAAGGTCAAATGCTTTGACTCTCGTGAGCAGTGATCAACAGACTTCTTATAGAAGTAGGGTCTCATTTTCCTTTAAAGGTGATTTAAACTGTGATAGGGATAAAACTAGGTACCCAAGAAAACTGTGAAATAAAATCTCAAATGCTGTCTCTGCTCTTGTTGAATTAGAAAATATTAACTGGATTTTGTTTCTCTTCAAATGATGTTTGTTATGATCAAGTAATTTACAGAAAAAAACACTTTAAAAAAATCAAACTTTTAAAAGAAAGAATAGAATTGAGGAAGAGAAATGTGTGTTACAGCTGTTGGCAAAGAATTGTTTCTTCTCTGTGCTGTCTGAATTGTGTCAGTGTTTAAACTCAAATCATCCTTGCTAATACCAATTAATCTGGAAGAGCCACCTTTTCACTCTCTGCCTTGGTTCAGCACTTTTGATGTCATGACTATTGTGGATTATAATTAATTGTGCAATTACACGTTGTTTTGATAATGACACCTACAGATTAAATGCAAGCATTTTTTACTGTTTCACAGCTGAAAGTAAGGGGATGTCCAGGGAAAAACAAAGAATGGAATTGCAATTACTGTAGCATGAGGATTTGGGCTCAGGGCTATGCGGCACACCTGCTAAATTCAACACTGACAACAGCAATTCTTTTATTCTTCCTATTTTACAAGGAGGAGACTAATTTCTTTCTCCAATGAACTCATGATCCAATGGTGCTGGCTGGCTGTTGTGGGTCGGCTCTTAAACACAAAGACAGTTTACCAGTATAGGATGTTTGACATCTAAAGCTATGTGTCTGAAAATCTCAGCTCTTCTTCCTTCCCCATCAGCCTAAGTGCTCCATAGCACATTGCACAGCTCTTTCCAAAACCATCAGGTATATTTGGATTTCTATCCACACTCTGGTGCAAACACAGGATCCTCAAAACTGTGATAAGGTAGGTGCTATTTTAGGTAAATATTTTTCTACCCTTGGTGGCAACATCCTTTCTATTTGCTTACCTGATCATAGTTTTCTGCCTCAACTTTTTGGCATTTCCTTAGCTGCTTGGCCACAGACTTTGGCAACATCTGGTGCAAGAGGTCCTCAGCTAGGCGCCTCTCCCTTTTCAAGTCCTCTGTCTTTTCCTTGAGGTTCCTGGCATAATTGTGTATCCAATCAGTCATTTGCTTAAAGGACATCAGTACAATGGGGTAAATGAGACAGGCAACCACCGACAGAATGATCTTAAGGCTTATTGTGGACAGGATTTCCTTAGATTTCTTGTGCAGCTTTTCCTGTCCCTCCTGCAGCAGGCAGCTCTGTGCATAGTGCAGTCCCCTTACCAAGGCTTCCAGGGACACAAAGTCACCCGAGCCCAGGAATGGGGTAAAGAAAGAGATTCCTTCATAATGGGTGAAATGAAGTGACAGATTGACATTATCTGTCCAGCACTTATGTGCAGTCTCTGAGGAGAAGAGAGCGTAGCTCAGAGTGGCAAAATGTTGATGCAGTGTGGTTTGAAGGCTCATAGGTGCTGGCACGGACTGAGCTTTGCGTACGGCTTCTCTGATTTGGAGGATGAGTTTAAAAGCTACTGTGTCTGCCCAGTCAGGATTGTGTCTCATGGCTTTGAGATCCTCATGGGGACTCCTGAAACGCTTGAGCAGTTCAGAGATTGCTCTGGACAGCACCTGCCTGGCTTCAGTAACCCCCGAGATATTCAATTTGTGTCTTAAGTCAGTTGTGTAAAACCTACAAAGGGAGATTTTCTCCTCCTTGCACTGGCAATTCCCACAGTACAGTTCTGCTTCTCTTGCTGTACAGAGGGAGTTTAAATTCCCCAAGAGCTGAGAATGGAATGATCTATTCCTTGTGTCTGCTGCTGGGAACAGCCAGCTGTGCCTTTCTTCCTGCAGGAGAGAGATGAGGTGAGCAGCCCAAAGGTTTTCACAAGAGGCAAGTTCCTGAAGGGCTTTGCCTGTGTTTTTCCATATTTCCAGGCTGTTGCTCAAATCAAAAGAAATGGCCCCGAGGAGGCTGCAGAGGGAGACCATGCATGCCATCAAAATCCTTTGAACTGTTTTTCTACCACCAGCATTGGAGGAGGGAGAACATCTAAAAAAATAGAATTAAAAAAAAATTAAAATAATTTTAAAAACACCAGTGGTATTGTCTGATCCTGGGAGTGTTTCTTCCAGCTCCTGAAACCACAACTGGATCTAGCAGTGATATTTAACAATTCCCATGCGTTCTGAAACAAAGCACAAGGAACATGCATTATCTGGATGCTTTTTAAAGACGTATTTTATTATATTTTGTTCCACCTGACATTATTTTAAAAGAAAAGCTGTATTTAAGAGACTGCTTCCTTGACATGCTCTGATCTGCAAAAACAGATGAATGATACAGTGTTTCTGTGAGAATAAAAGCTAATAAAACCATTTGCTGTAGGTTTTATTCTCTGTGATACTTCTCTCCAAATCTTAAGGAAGGCCACGAAAAAATGGGTTAGTTATTCCCCCAGTGATTCCAGTGATCACAAACTGAAATTGTTGAATTTTTTTAATCAAACTTCGAGAATTTGTTCTTAATAGGCATTTGCAGATGATAAATAATTTCTGTTGATGTGTTCAAATGAGCTCAGATGTTTTTTACAGTATTGCCTAAGTATTTCAGAAGGAAAATGGATCACATTTCTGTTTTTCTTCCGTTTTTACCAAAGCATATGCACATCCAATTTTTACTGTTTGAGCTTTATGATTACCTTTCTGTCTCTCTTTCATGCTGCATATAGTGGACATCTATGCTCCATACAGCAAAGTGGCCTCTAATGATTTTAATTTTCAAAACTATTATTCCATCATTTACAATCTTACATTAACGATACTCATGAAAAAATCTCAGGATGTTATGCTGGAGCTGATGACTCCTGAGTAACTGGGTAATCTTTATTTCCACTGATAAAGAACAAAGTTCTGCATAGTAAAGCTGATTGAAAAAAGCCCTCCTCAGATCCCCTATTCTTTCAGATATAGGAAATCACACTTTTAGTCAGGCAAATAAAACCCAATAAAGCCTATTCTTTCTGAGCAGAGGCTGATATTAAGCAAAATAAATTCTTGCTGGGCAGAATGGTGGTTAATGGTTGTAAAGTAGAAGAAAAGTGTTAAAAATACGGTCCCCGAAGATGATAAACAGCCATGTTTTCTCTTATTACTTTAAAACAATTTGTGTTTAATAATATATTTGCTTTCAGTCCAAAGGCTAACATCTGAAAAATATTAAACTAGAAGGAACTACAAGCCTAGAAAATGCATCTCTGAGCATTTCTGTTCTCACAACAAACTTCCACCCTTTTCCTTGCTCTGTCTGCTGCTTACCTTTGGGTCACTTGCCCTCCATTTATAATCATTCCTTTTACTCTTGGAAGCACCTAATATGTGCCAGGGGGAGAAGAAAAACACAACAAAAATCCACCTTGATTTTATACTGCCTATCTTCTATTACAATGAAAGAATTATAAAGAGGGACTTCAATTGAGTACCGAGCTTAAAGTGGTGATTCTGCTTTGCTTTGCCAAAAATCCGTTTATGCCAGTGTGGCAGCTGACAGTGACCGCTCCGAGCTCTTCACCCGAAGAACTTAAAAACGAGCAGCGGGGCCATGGAGGAGACAGGTCTGCCCTCAGAGCTGGATCTTGCCCTTCTCCTTGCTGGCTCCGAGATCACAGGTGGTAAAACCTCTCTGTAAAAGCATTTTGCAGTGCTTCTGCACTCACCTGCAGGGACCTGCTGGCTCCTGTGCTGCCTTGCCTCCGGGCATCGCTGGCTCCGAGGAGTCCCACTCGCAGCCTCAGGGTCCTGCTACCTGCCTCCAGCCCTGCGGTGCCTCCCTGTACCCTCCTCCCCGAGCCCCCCAGAGGAGTTTTGTGATGCTCTGACTCTTCCCACTGCCCACCCTCCACACAGCGGGCTCGCACCTTCCCCCAAGTGAGGCTGTCAGGCTCCAGGCCGAGGCAGGGGACAGGGAAAAATATCCAGCGTTATCCCCAAATACAGGCTCTAGGCTTGCCAACAGTCAGGAAGGAGTGACAGAGACACGTTTTGTTTTCATGTTACAAAATTACTGTTTATTTCACTAGTGTTTGGTTTAATACCTGTGTTGTTAAAAGCATAATTTCCCGGTTCTTTGTGATCAAAGGTCTCATGATTACGACTTTATTCAAACTGCTTTCCTTCTTGGCATCTCTCATACAGTTCTCATTGGATTAGTTGGTTGCCATAACCTACAAAAATATAAAATAAATGAAAAATCAGATCATGAGATGCAGGAATTTGTGAACAGTATGTGTTGCATCCAAGTCACAGGATTTAAATAATTGAAATAAGGTTTTTGCTTCTCACTCAAAGTTTATATTAAATTAAAAGGTATTTGACATTCCAGACTTGAGCTGCGTGTGCTGCCTTTTAGGATACAGTCACAACAATCAGTGCATTGATGAATGCAAATTTGAGTAATCACTTCTGGAATATACAGGAAATCTTTATGACTACAAATAAAGCTCTAGGATAAAGGGAGAATGCGTTCCTATTATCAAAACTTATTTAAGTAAGTGAAAAAAATTTGGATACCTATTTCAGAGTAGGATACTTTCAGTTGGTAAGGGCTGAATCAAGAGTGATACAGCTCCCTTAGCAGGCGGCAGAAATCCCAGTGAGAGAGCCCCAGCACAGCCAAGTGTCTGTGTTCTGCAGCAGCACCTCCCAGCGCCTCACCTGCTCGATCCAGCTGTTGTAGGCAGAGACCCGAGTGAAGACAGAGGGTTTCCGATAGTAGTTGCAGCCACGAGAAGAGCCGAAGCTGACGATGCCGTGCACTTCCCACCTGCCATCAGCCCCTTGGCAGTTCAGTGGGCCCCCAGAGTCCCCCTGGGAGGAAGAGGAACACAGTTAATGGCAGTCATAGTGTGAGCAGCTAGCTCCTCTGTGGGGTTTTTAACCTTTCCTTCCCATCAGGCCTGTTTGTCTAAACCCAAGCCCTGAGAGTGGACTCACATTACAACTAGAGATGATTCCATCCCCACCAGCACAAACCATGGTGGGTTTCACTGTCTGTCCCCACCAGGAAGGCTTGGAGCAGGTTGCATAATCCACCACCAGCAGAAGGCCTTGCTGCAGGTCATCGGGAAGGGGTCCATTTGCTGAGAGAGAACAGAAACACAGAGTCATGGTACCAGCTGGCACTGAAGGAAGAATAAAACTGCTCTGCTAAATTTCTCCTGCGATCTGGGTACCATCACTCCAGGTAAAACACTCCGTAGGGGCTACAGCAGAGGAGAAACTGTATATATGTTACAGGTATCAATGTCCCTTGGTTCCATTCTTTTATATGCACCTTAATTTACTAAAAATTTGCATTCCATTAAAAAATGTCTTGTTGTTAGAGAGATGAAGGGCTACTCTTTTTTCAGGAGTTTGCAATTTACTTATCCCTTGAGGAATTGCCTCCTGAGCCAAGCTGACACCTCTGCTGAACTCTCTGAGATTTTCTTTACTTCACATCTATTCCCTATGTGTCTTCAGATACTCAGCAGGTATGTTGGGATTAACACATGCACCTGTCTGCACACTATTAACATTTGCATTACAGTAGCTCCTAAAAGCTCAGTAAAGGCCCCTCAGGTGCATTACCAGCTCTGTTACACGGAAAATAAACTTGAAAGGGAAAAATCATAATGTGTGAATGAAGTGGGGCCTAATATAATAAACTACCTCCCTACACTGAGTTTTGAGGGGATCTTGAGCACCATCAATAGTCTTTGCTGTCAATCTCAGAGGAGAAGGCACTTCTGAAAGTTTTTTTTTGTTCCATGGTTTTGCAAATGCCCAAGTACTCACTCTGCAGTCTTCCCCAGCCAGTCACATAGCAGGCAGTGTTGGAGGACAGGATGCTTTGGGCAGGGGGCAGGCAGGCCAGCTGAATCTGGTCACTTAAGGTGACGTGCTCAGAGAGTTTGATCAAAGCAATGTCATACCTGTGGTAACATGCACATGTAGGAGAGTGGGGGAGAGAAAGGGAAGGTAAAAAGGTTTGCAAAATGGATTAAGACACGATAGCCTGAGTACTCAGCAGTTACACAGCACTTGGCCTATTCAAAAGAGAAGCAAGGAGCAAAGGCCAGTGCATGAGCAGTAAAGATTCCTGCACCCCAAAGCGATGGGGAAATTCATGGACTGGAAGGCTATTCCCTGCAGAACTGGCCGCTGTCCTGTTGGCAGAAAATTGGCTTTTATAGGTTTTTTCACCAAAACCAAGCATATGTTAGGACTCACTTCCTCACGGGAACTGAGGGGATTTCTTTGTTACTGCCCTTAGCCAGCAGCAGGACACAGGGCTCCTTTAGCCACACTGATATTAATGATCAATAATTCTGTGTCTGTGCTGCTGGTACAAGGGCTTCCAAGAGTGTGGTATAAAAGGTTTCATTCCCTTTCATTGTACAAAAGATATCATTGCATGGAACAGCTTCCAACCCAAGCATGAACATGCAAAATGGCTTCTGGAAACATTATTAATCAATAAGAAATTAATATTGTTAACTGCTTTGTATTCTCTTGAGGAGGAAGGTACAAACTGGACACTGTAACAGAAGGCTCTAAACATGAATTTAATTGTCATAACTCCAAGTGTGTGGGATTCAGGCAGTCTGATTTTTACCCTCCATCTAAAAACTGAAACAATACCTGCCACCAGCTTACCCATTTGCAACATGCTGTGGATCCCAGTTCTCATTAACAATTATCTTTTCTGGAGGAAGTGCAATTGATCCTTCTTCCTCAGCTGCTAGGTTGTATTTTCCAAGAAACACTCGATATGTCCGAGAAGAACTGGGCAAGAAAAGGATGAACACTCAGCTGCTGCTTAGAGAGATGGTTGGCTCCTGAGAGATTCAGTAAGAATATCCTTTACTGTAATATCTCATCATAGGCATGGTGTGCCTCGAGCTGAGCCAGTGATTTGCTAAGGGCAAAGATTGTGTTCTAGGCTTCATAATGATTTCATCTCTGAGCCATCCTCTCAACTCCTGCTCAAGGTTTCATTAACAAACTCAAGGTGCCTCCAATCTTTGCAGGATTCAGCTCGTATTCTTCTATGCAGTAACAATTCAGACTTTTTTTTGACAGCCATAAACAGCTTCACTAATAAACAACTGTGTGATAGGTATAATATGTAGGATTTATAATAATGACATGCACCCAATCCTTCATGTTTCATATTATGATATTTGCTACAACTTAGTGTTACAATAACCGTATGCTACCAGTGCAAAATGGGGTTGTATTTGTGGAAACAGTTTTGATGATGAAACATCACAGCTGTACCTGATCATTTCTTTGTTGCACTGCCACATAATATGAAGAGTTTACTGAAAATGATTGGTATATTCAAAATATTTGTGATTGTTTCTTCAGGGAGTGGGTCAATTAGTTAATTTGTGGATCTCACTGACACGTATTACAGAAACAGGCAACACAGCTGAATTTTAATAGCAACTTGAAAACATAAGAGTGTTCATAGTTTGTTTATGGAAAATGAAGAGTATATAATTCAGGTAACTGGGGGTTTTTCCCCCTTTTACATTAAGAAAATAGAGAGATGTCCTGACTTATAACCAAAAGATATGATGCAAAACTCAGAGCTTTTAACTGGGAAAGGGAGAACTGGCATTGATACTGGTTTTCATTCATCTCTCATGTGCTGCCTCCTGGGTCAGATTTAGCTTCATTACTTACCTGATGCAGTGGGCAGCTGTCAGTACCCAGTTGGTGGCAATGAGGGTTCCTCCACAGGTGTGATGCCACTTGCCATTGGAATTGTATTGAAGGGAGGCCTGGGATCAAGGAACCAAGTAAGGCTCAGGCTTTTGCTTACTCATTTTCCTTTGTTGTGCTTTGTTCCTGCACCCAGAACACAACTTGCTGATAGCGGAAGACTTTGAAGTAACAAGATTCCAACTCCTTGCCACAGAAAAGCTTTCCCTCCTTCCCTATCATCCAAAGCTTGATTTTTAAAATATATGTTACTTAAATAGCCCGAGTCTACTTGACTTAAAATGAGAGCCTGCATTACCAGCAAAATGCGGCACATTCAGAGCTTTCTTAAAAAGACTGGAAATGTTAAGATTGATCAGATCAGTAGAGTCAAAACCTAAGACATGTCAGGCAAGATGCATCAAGTGGAATGTAAGAGGTGGTTTTGCTCAGTTGTGCTGTGCAGAGATAGCACAGCCCCAGTTATTCCAGGGAAAGCACAGAATGACCAACCTGCCAGGGCCAGCTGTATGGTCTTGCATTTTCCCCTCCAACAACTCTGGATACAAGAGGTGGGTAGGCAGGAACCCCGCAGCCAAAGGCTAGAAGACATACAAATAGGATGTATGTTTTGAAAGTAGGTTTAAAAAATATCCATAAGATATGGAACAGCACAGCACCCAGTTACTCTTTCAAGAGACCCGAGTAATGAACTTCCTATGCTGTATTTTTTTCTGCTCTGATGCAGAATGTTCAGTGTGTCTGAAAAAGAAAAGTTATTTTTAGATTTCAATTAACTTTTTATTTTAAAACTAAAGCAGAAGTTGGACACATACCTGCAGGTGCCAGAGTCAACACAGCGAAGAGGACTCCAAGCATGCTGCCAGTTCCTGGGTGCTACAGGCTCAACTCCATGAGCCGTTTTATATGGTGTCCTTTATCTCTGGGACACATGACTTAAAATGCGGAGCTATTCCAATACCAATGGAAAACTTGTGTCATTGTGGGATAATTTTTTATATACACAAGTTGCTAAAAATCCCCATTAGGTGGACCTTGGATCCAGGCTATATAAACAACTTGGGTAAAAAGAATTCCAAATTTGTTGCTTATTATCTGTAGCAGCTGTTTGCATTTCCATTGCCTTGAAAAGTTCATCACAAAGGCGTTCACAGAACGAAAATGTTAAATGAATTATTCTAACACTTGGTGGTATGTCAGCAGTGTCTGATATATTCAGACAGTGATAGATTCAGATGTGTTTGTGGGATTGGATTAGTTGATCTGTAGAGACTCCCTTCTCACCTTAGCATACAATTCTATGACTGCTTGGAATTTTATTTTGGTCTGGAGTCTGCTTTTGTTTTGTTTTCTTTTGTTTTGTTTTGTGTGTAACTGAATGGCATCTACTGCATTGTACTGACTGAAAACCTGTATCTCCTTTCCCAGATCAAGCTGCATGCATTTTAGCATGCCAGACTTCTTCAATAAACCAGACTAATCACTTTGAACATACTTCAAGCCATACAAAGAACCAGCTGTCCATGATGAAGTAGAAATCCTGGCATGGTATGGTGAATCAGACTCCATTCCTTTCCTATTTCCCTTTGTTAGATCAGCAGCACAGCCCTGGAAGAGAACAGGGTTCCTGCTGCATTGCAAATGAGCCTGTGTACACCTCAGAGCAATGCTGACCTGTGCTATAACACCCTGTGAGCTTGTTAATGAAAAAGAGCAAAGCACTTTCCTTCACAGGACAAAGCAGGCAAGAGCAGGCATTTACACCCCTCCAGAGCTGTTGCCACAAAAGGAAGTGTCTTAATTCATTAGTGACATTTGAGATCAGTGACTAGATATCATCACTTACCCCTGTCTCTTTTTTCCTTTTTATCTTCTACTACAGAAAGTTGCTATCCTCTGTCACCTTTCCATCCACCAACCACTGAAAAGCTGTTGCTGGTTATTTGAGAAACAAACATCTCTATCCCCTAAGTCAGGACACACATAGGGAACAAACTTAATAGAATGAAAACAAATATCATAATGCCTGTGTTGTAACTAGAGCTGTGTTGTACACAGAGACCAAACTAGGGGTTCAAAAATGCTGAAACAAATCTAATGTTTAATGTCAGGATTAACAAGCAGCAAAATCCCTGATTTCCAGAGCTTCCATTCAGCAGTAGGTACTGTTTTGGATGAAAGATGCCTGGAGCACACATGTGGAAGGCAGAAATATAGAATGCTTTGCTGTTTTGTCTGCTTCTCAAGAACATATTTTCCTACCCAGACAATAGCACTTGAGAAAGCTGCATTTTGAATTGCAAATTAGATCAACCAAACCCTGTTCTGGCATCTTGTACTTATTATCTGACAAAGGCAGAAACCAGGATTAACAGTGCAGAACTGAGATTCCAATTTTTTTTCCATCAATTTGTTGGCTCTTAGTGTCTGAATTTACAAGCTAAACAACATGTTATGCTGCTCAGTTTAACTTCCATGTCACTGTCGTTTCCACTGAACTCCAGCTACCAGTATAAATTTCGGATGGTTAGTTACTATTTTAACTTTCCTTGTTTGTTGTGTGCTTGTAAACATGGAATTTTGTTTAATTCTTTAAGCATTTCTGCATTTCACAAATATAACCTTCTGCTCTCTTGCATACTGTAAATAGAGAAACCCTGCTTCTTTTTCCCCTTCTTCATGGAGGAATTCTGGAACACTTATTTTGTTATGGAGGAAATGCTCATAGGAATCATAATATATTTAATGTAAAACCCTCTCAAAGCTGTTTTGTTTTTTGTTTTATTCATGCTTTATGCAATGATAGCTTATCCATCTTTCCCAGGCCTAAATAGTCTTCCTTGGACTCCATGGGCGCCATGCTGCTGGCAATTCTGCCAGGGAACATCAAATGGCTCGGCCTCCAGCTGATACCACAGTGGCTTGGAAATAGCCCCCTCAAAGCTGTTATCATCTTCATGCCAGATGTTTCCCAGAAACTAAGCAGCTCGTGGAACTTCAGTGAGAAAGAGAAGGAGCTTCTGCTATGTTCTGCTAAAGCAGAATAGCAAATATCTCCTTAAATACACAGTGTACCCATGTACAATTTATAATGGACTCTGTTGTTTCCCTGTCTTTATTCCCTTGAAGGGCTCAACACAGTAACTCTGCTATACCAATTAGTACATGGAATTGTCTGCACAAAAGTTACAGACACTGAAATCTGCTTTTCTGAGGATGTTTTTCATCGGAAACCAGACAGTAACCCCTCTGAAAATCTGAAGTTAGATTCTGACCCAGTTTTTCCTTGGAACCACCAAGGAACATGCATTACTTGCTGGATGGCTGTTAAATCTGCTGCTTGATGGTTCCCTGGGATCTTTTCTGTCTTCTTCAAAGTAAAGCTTGGCCTTCATGCCTCAGGATAGAACAAGGTTATACTGAGCAAGGAAGCAGAGATGAGCATTACCCTGTGTGTTTCTGTCCCTTGTTGTGCCTTCCAGATTGTCTGTTCCTGGCTTATATCCATTTATATATTATTTTCCACACTCTATTTGCAGTCAATACTGGCCACAGATGTAACACAAGGCTCTGCTTGTCTAAACTGGGTGGGGAGCAAAGGGAGGAGAGAACAGAGACAAAACCAACAAAAAACCCAACCACACTTCAGCAATCAGATTAGACTGAAAGGTATTTATTTAGAAACAACAGCTTTGGTATTTTAAAACCAATCAACCTGTAAGTCACTAGAAAGTGAGATGTCTTCCCCCATAGCCAAAACAAATCAATGCACAAAGTCTCTACAGGCTTAGAATAGGAAACCTGCAGACCAGCACTTCCAAGTGTATATCCAGAAAACAATTTCATTAAATTGATTTTGCACTCTACAATTATAAAGGCTGAAAAACATGTTACGAAAACTTAGATATCTACAGTTTAACTGACTGTTACTGAAGTGAAGGAAAAATTAACATACTCCCCCTCCCCCCAAGCAATAAATAGAAACTGTATACCAGAAAGGAAGTTACACTAAAGTTTTCTAGTTAACTCTCAGAAAGAAATCATCATCCTTTATTTTTCTGTAGAATTGAAAAAAACAAAATATCAAAGGACTTAGTATAACTTCAAGTATTTTCACCAAATGGATTAGTCCTAGGGAACTGAACAGCTTACAGGGAAAGGAAACATCTGTTACACAAGCTTCCGGGATAAACTACTGAATCACCACACCTTCCAAGTCTCAGATTCCTGTCATAGCAAGGCACAAAAGGATTGTTGCTTTCAAATGGTCCTTGTTCTCAGCTGCAAAATTGTCAGGTGTCTTGTGCAAATGGAGGCTGAAAGCAGGACTAAGTTCACTTGGACACAGAGATGTTCCCATTCAATTAATGGAACAGGGTGTTAATTTCAACACCTTCTATCTTGCTTCCTGCTACAGATTCTGAGCTTCAGCTGGCTTCCACTTCTTCCCTGTTTCTGGAATCAAGTTCTGCATCACCTTTGTTTGAAGTAGATCCAACTAAGACGAGGCAGCAGTTGTTTGCTCTGCAGTGCCCAGGAGGACGAGGTGTCAGGTCAGCCCTGGGCTATGGCTGTGAAGCTTCTGGGCACTTCAGCGAGCAGAGTCGGGGACAGTCACCTGTAGCAATGGTTAACAAGTCACTTGGTAAAAGGCAGAAGGCAAGTCCTGGAGATGACAAAGGCAACTGGATAGACAACAGTGAAAGGACATAATTACATAATTCCAAGGACACATTTCAGGCGCATGTCAGGGCACAGCTGTTATACAATAACTGACACCACCTCCTAACCCCTTCCTCCCTTTGCACTGAGGTTTTTTTGATCATGATCAGAGGCTTGTAACTGCAGTTGTCTGATATACATTTCTACCTTACCTCTTCCTAGGTTAGTTAGTCTAGCTACAAGCACCTCCCACTCATTCTTTTATTGGATCACAGGTATTCACACCTGCTTGGGATCAGTCTTGATCTCCAGTGCTCAACATGACAAAACCAGTGAATTGACAGGGAAATTTCCAACTCACTTCAAGCATCCCTTACATACCAACTGTGGAGTTTAGTTCAACACCTTCTGTTCAGCCTTAGCTATCCAAAATTGAATTTGTTTTTATAATTTTGAATAACAGGGCAATCTAAAGCTAGAACTTTTCCTCTGACAGCTCTACTTAACTATCATCTCCTTTTTTTAAAACGTAACCTACGTTTAACTGTTCAGCCCTCAGGAGGGAAGCCTCTGAACAGCACAACTAGCCCACAAAACAAATCCAGTCTGGTCTTGCATTTCCACTTCATATCAACACACAATCAGAAAGTCGCAGTACTAAGAGCAGAACTCACCATCTACTGTCTATTCTGTGCTAAGCTTTTACAGCAAATAAGTTTTCCAAGGCAACTCAAAACAACTTGAAATTCTTTACACCCAGGAAAGACGCATGAGAGCTTGAAGCCAGAACCTTCAACTCACAGTAAAAAGCACTCAGTACTTTCCTTAACACAGTTTTGTATTTTGTCTGACTGGCAGAAACACCAATTCAGCATCTTCCCAAAATGATGGTGGTAAGTGTGGTTTGATAGAGGACTGCACAGTGTCTATAATATGAACATGTACCATGAGTCCCAGCAAGTCAGCACCTTCACCTCAGAACACCAGCCCGCCTTTGGGTGTTCCTGTATGACACGTCACACGTTCAGAGCAGGCAGGCAGGAGTGCAGGTCTCCACACAGCAGTACAGACAAGTACAGCAGCTCTCTCCCATGCTTTCTGGTACTGAATAACAAGAAACATCATCTCATGACACAACTGCAACTGCTGGCCTAGAAACAAGCAATGTCCTAGACTGATGTGTGAAAAAAGGACAGAAAGCTGTGTCTGCCTCCACCTGCAGCCTCACAAATGTCCAAGGACAGATGATCAGTTTATCTTTTCTAATGACTGTGAGCCCTACTGCTCCAGTCCCTGCCCTAATCCTCCTTCTTGCAAGAAGAGGTCACAGATCACTTGTTGCAAGAGACTGAAAATCATCACAGTCCAAGACAGAGCCTGCCCAGGCACAGCTGACACAACATAAGGCTGACAACACTCAGTGGACAGCAGCCAAAAGCAGCAGCCTTATACCTTACTCCTGAAGAGTGGCTTGGCTCCTGGCCCACAATATTCATTGTAGATGAGTTTGAACAGAAACAAGTGAAACAAAGTAATTAAGGAGGCCACACTGAACCAGAACAGGAAGGGTAAGCCTGGGTATTGCTTGGCCATGTGTTCCTCATGAGCCAGAATAGCTTTTAGGTGGAGTGTGTGTCTCAGGTCCTGCAAGTGGACCAAATCTGTTGATATATAAAGCAGTGGTGTGATGGGTTGAGTCACCATGATGGGGAAGGTGTGACCTCGTGCCTCCGAGGTCAGCTCCACGGGCTCATTCATACAGCCTGCCTCGCACGCATACAGTCTGACAGGCTTGTCCTGGAATTTCACAGACACATGCAAGAAGGGCTTTCCTTCAGCATCCAGGAGAACAGCTAAATTGATCAAGTCCTTATTGTAATGGATCCCACGTAAGGAATAGCTGTTATGAAGTACATCAGGGTCAGCCTGAAACTGAAGATGGTTTTCTGTGAACTGCAGACCCCCAAAACTAAGCACCATTCCCTGCATGAGTCCATGGACTCCAGCTGTCACAAGACCCTTGCATCCCCGTTTCTGGAGAGTCAGCTTCCACAGGTCTGAGAGCTGCAGGATCTGGTTGACACTGGTCAGCTTTGGTGGCCACAGGTTCTCGGCGTGCATGGTCGCGTGGCCACTGAAGCAGTGGTCAGCATAGTTCAGGCTGGCTTCAATCTTCTCCCTGTCCTCACCACTGATGAGCGGGTCTAGCAGGGGGGCTGGCACAGTTGACAGCACGTAGTAGAGGGTCATGTTGACAGTCTCACTGGATGGGGTATGTGCATCTGTGATCTTTCTCATTTCAATCCCTGTAGCAAAAGAAAACAACTAATAGTCAGACATTAATTAGGAGGAAAAGATCAAACGTGCATGTTGATGTTCAATACGCAGGTGTTCTTTATAACATCTAAGAAACCTTTGTCCATAAAACACCAAAGTGAAATGTTTTCTTGTGTTTCTCTAAGATGCTCTCTCTGCTACTTGGGAGTTTGGAAGCTAAGCTCCCACTAAAGACAAAGCTAATTTAATATACAGATGCCTTACAGGGCTGTCATCATGACTCTGTAAGAATGATCTGTCAAATCTTTTTTAAAAATAACAAGTTCTACATTATTTGGGCAGCTACTCTTGTATGTAAGACATTAAAATCTTAAGAAAAAGCATCTTTGTATGACGGCCCTTAACTTCCATGCAGAATCTGTCTTCTATGCTATCACTAAAGGTCCACTTTATTTCCAACTGGCATGTACGGCAAATCAGTGAAGTTCCTGAAGCCAAGAAAAGCAGCAGACACAGAATCATGATTATAAATGTTCTTTCCGATTTTCTATATTTTCTGTATAATTTCGATGATATTTTCTATACCATTTCCTATACGTAGTCAGGTGTACTCCACTTTGTAAGGCAAGCTGAGTTCCAAACCAGGAACACTGTTTTACTATCCCACAACCCATCAGGAAGACCAGAGCCTCTGGAGACCTTACGGCAACCAGGACACTGAGCTTTCAGCCCCCCTCTAAAGCAACCCCGTGGAAGTTGAGCATCACTCTACTTACCTGAAATGAACAAGTCAGACCAGGTCTGCTGGTGCTCCTGGAAAAGATCTTCCACCCCCATCTGCATCACCTCCAGCATCTCTTTCTTGGCTGCTTCCCTCAGCTTGCTGAAGGTCTCCTCCAGCCTGGAGACCTCGATGGGCTCAGAGGTGTACACCACGGACAGCACAGTTTCGTCAAAGTGCGACTTGGGTGCAACCTGCACCCGGCTCACGAGTTTCTTGGCAGCCACCACCACCAGCACCATCTTGGGGCTGCCGGCCAGCAGCAGGCGGCCGGAGGAGAGCAGGAACTGCCGCTCCTCCACCTTCTCCAGGCTGGTGGCGAAGCGCCCGCCCAGCGCGGACGCGGCGGCGGGGGCCGAGGCCTCGAAGGCGGCCACCCGCTCGGTGGGGTTGGCGATGCGGATGCGTTGCAGGTAGAGATGCGGCCGGCTCCGGTGGGCCACCACCTCCTCCCGCACCGTCACGCAGTCCCCGGCGCTGGCCCCGGGCCCCGTCTGGACGCACCGCACCCTCCGCACGGCCCCGTCCCGCAGCGCCGCCAGCGCCGCCCGCGCCTC
>VZRS01002474.1:140753-227912 GCA_013398055.1 Ifrita kowaldi
GCCGGCTTCGGGCCCTCCCGTTACCGGGACCCCTCTCGGCTCCGAGCCTCCTCAGCTCCGGGACCCCCGAGTTCCAACCGCGCCCTCCCCCGCCACCGGGATCCCCAGCCTCCAACCCCGCCGGCTCCGGGACCCCCCGGCTTCCGACCCCCTGTCTCCTGGCCCGCCCGGCCCCTGCCCCGCTCCCTCTGCTGTATCCGCGGGTGTCCTCGAGCAGCTCCAGCCCAGGGCTGAGGTTCTGTGTCTCCTGCCCGGGTCACTGCACGGATCGAAAAGGCCTGGAGAGGTTTTCCGTAATTCCCGTGACAGTCTACTGCCTTACCACAACAGAGACTATGCGGGAAAGGAAGTTCGATCAAACTGTGTTCCCCTGTGTAGTAAATAGAGGAACAAACTTTATCACGTGTCTTAGTTGTGCACAGGAAAGCTTTGTATCCCGAGCAGTGCTCGAAAGCCAGAACAAGACACACAGTTTCAAGCAAGTCAGGCAGAAACACTGTGAGTTAAAGTGAAATGTTAAATTCTCGACCAGGTTGAGGCAATGAACCAGCTCAGTGAAGGGCAACAGAGGAGACACGTTCTTAATTTATTCCTGCACATGAGCTGTTTGATTTGGTGGAGGCACTGGGATCCCAATACGGTGGGTGAGACCCCATTCCTTGCAATGGGTTTCAGTGGGGCTGGTGGTGTCTCAGCTTTAAGGCTGCTGTAAGAACGGAGCTCTGACCCTTCCAGCTTTTAGGAAGTTGCTGCTCCGCCTGGAGCACGTGTTGCACGTACTCACTGGAACATCTGCATTGGCAGCTGGCTCTGTTTAAAAAGACAGGCAGCCGGCTGCAGCCAGCACACAGAGCAGTGCAAACACGCAGACGGGGAAAATGTGCTTGCTGGGTTGGCATAGCTGCAGAATACAAAGCTGTCAAACAGAGACAGCCTGGGTATAGTAGCATAAACAATGAAGCATTCGTGACTTTGAGTGTGCAAAACTGCTTTCGTTTTAGACTGGAGAGATTTAACTTCATTAAAATGAGAAACTTGCAATTTTAAAAATCCATGTTGAGTCCCAGCTCCCAGTCTGAGGTCTGAAGGTGAAGGACTGAACATCTTTGCTGTGGCTTCTGTCTTAAACTGTTGAAGCGGCTACAGATTTATCATGGGCTTTGTCTGGGCCTGCAAAGTACTGAAGAAATCTAAAGTGAAAGTATGTTCTCTCTCTGTCTCTCTTTTTAATTTAGGGAAACCGGCAGCTTTGCAAAAGGAGGTTTCCTGAAATCACCATCTTAGAGAGAACTTGTATTTCCTTGGGTTGTTGCCTGGAATGCACATCACTTGAGCATGAGGACTGTTCTGTTTACCTGGTAATTATGAGGGAATTCCTGCTTTGGGGAGAGGGAATGGAAGGAAAAGTGCTTTGAATACACTCAAGAATATTCTCAGTGAACAAACCAACAGTAATGGGAGTTCTTTGAGATGATGCTGTTATGAATCATGGAGAATATCAGGTAAGTACAGTGTGGCCCTTCTGATGTGCTTGATTTTTTCTCCTCTAAGATCATGCCTTCTTGGGGTTTTTTGTGGTTGTTTGTTTGTTTGTTTTGTTTTGTTTTTTTGAAATCTGAACCCTGTTATATCTGTGATTTCTGTTAAAGAGATGGTTTACTGACAGGCCTCATATAGGATCTGTCAGTCGTAGCTCCTTACCTGGTGTCCTGCAGGCTCAAAAGGGTTTTCCTACATCTAAACCTTACATTCACTGCACTGTAGAAGTGACTGTAAAGCAAATGTTTATTTTAAGAAGTATAACTTTCTAAGACAGGATTATTTTACCTGTTCTCAAAGGCAGAATGAAATAGAAAAAGATGCCTGGGTAAGTGATCAGGGCTGCAGCAAGAAAACCCAGCACAAGGCCACAGAGATTAATGTAAGACCTAAAGATGTGTATATGGCCAGAGAAAATCAGTTAGTACAGGAAACAAAAACACTGAAGGTTTTGTGTTCACAAAGGAAATATAGGAGGTGACAGGTAGGAAGAAGGTGTGAAGAAGGTATTTAATAAGGCTTCCAGTTTCTAGAGCTGTGAATAACATTATAATCAATTTCTGGTTTACTTTTTATACATAAATGTCCCATAAGTGTCAGCCAGCTGCAGCTCAGCAGTAGCTGAAGCTGGCCAGAGACTGACTTCTCTCCTCCTACACCGGCATTTGCGCAATGCCTATTTGCCCCTCTGCACATCCACTGCCCGGTGTCCCGGGGCCGCGGGTGCTCCGCACGCTGCCCGGCCCCGCAGTCAAGCCCCGCTGGACCCCGCACCCCAGGCAAAGCCGCTGCAGCTCCGGGATCAAACCCACGAGCTCCTCGTCTCGATGTTGCCTCGCTTTCCACGCGGTCCCAGCGCGTCCCGCCTCGTCTCCCAGCCCTGCCCCGGCTGCCCGCCCGCCTCTTGCGGGGGCCGGGGCGGCCCGGGAGGAGGAGCCACCGCCTCCCCGCTTCCTCCGCCCGTCTCAGCCGGGCGGGTCTGGTGCGTGGCACAGCTCCGGCAGCCCCGGAGTCGCCCGGTCCGTCCCGCAGGCATCGCTCCCGGTCAGTGTCAGCTCCCGGAGCGGGGTCCGGGCGGGGAAGTCGCCTCCATGGTGCCTCCTGCGATGCTGCTGCTCTGGGCGGTGCTGGCCCTGCTCGGGGCGGGGGGTGGCCGTGCCTCCCAGCAGGAAGGTAAGGGGGGGCTGCTCGGGGCACGGAGGGGATCGGCAGCATGGGGAGCCGGCGGCGGGGCTGATGGACGGGCACAGCCGCCGTGGGTGCCGCTGCTGGCCTCGGCGCCCTGGTCTCGCTCCCAAGCATTGCCCGACCCGAGCCCACGGCAGAGTGCGAGCCCCTGGGCGGCACCTCGAGCCTCGGGCAGCTCACAGCTCGGAGTTTCGTGAGACAACATAATTTCATCCCTGTGAAGGACTCTCGCTCCCGTGGGTTGCATCCTACCTCGGTCAGCCCCTCCCTGCTTTTGAACTTAGGCGGTTCAAGAATTAGGTAACGGGAGCGCATTTGATCCCAGACTGGCCACACTGTCACTCAAGATCAGGGATGCTCATAAAATAACATCAGTCTATCCCCCCGTAAACAGTTGGTAGAAGCTCTGGAGTAGTTGGTAGAACAGCAGAGGATTAGGGCAGCTACAGAATGTCAGCAGCACTGACAAAGTGGTTCACACACTGTCACTCTGCCAAGAAGTTTGGATAATTATCTCTGTCTTCATTAGAGAAGTGGCAATTAGGAGGAGATTTAATCTTGTTACTTAGAATATTTCCTTTCACAGCGTGATTCTGGTATAACTACCTTTATTATATATGTAAATAATACAGTTAGTGTGCATCTATGGGGGTGTTGGGAGTTCTTTGGCTATAGTGGCATAATTAAAACAAAGAATCTCTGTACTGTCCTGCCTTCCTTGCACATCCCAAGTCTTCCACGGTTTTAGTAAGATTTAAGAATGCACTAGAGATATAAAACTGAAGACTGGGAAAGAGAATGAGGTAAATTGGTTAGGAAGAGGGATTTGGAATTAACTGCTTTCTGAACCCATCACTTTTGGCATGATTTGAAGAAAAAATGCCTCATCTTTCCTGTGCCTCAGCTTCCCCTGAGTGATGTGAGAGTAATGATACCTGTCTTCTCTCCTGGATGTTCTTTTAGATCTCTGCAAAAGCTCTCACCATAGTTATCTGTAGTTGATAGAATTTCTAAAAAATCTTCTGTAAACATGATACAGAGAATATATTATCCACTGTTAAATTGTGCACTGGTTTTTTTTTTTTTCTATTTGATCCCCATATTAATGCTATTTTCTTAGACACTATCTTAAATGGAAGTGGCACAGTAAGATTTCCCAAATCACAGCCTAGGGATAAATTCATTCCTTGTCCTAAAATGCAGCTGCAGCTGTGATTACCCTGTAGACTTAGGGCAGAAGTAAATAACTTTAATTTTTTTTGTTACTGAACTCATCTGGTCTCTGATTTTTATTCTCTGTAAAAACTCAGATGTTTACTGAATTATTTAATTGTGATCTTGGTATCAGGGTTCCTGTTCCAGTGCTTTGTTCTTACAGAATCCTTTTCATCGATAGAGCTCTAAAACCTTCACAAACATGGTAAATGTTCTCTTTTATCATTCTCCAGATGGAGAACAGGGATAGCAGGATTGGCTCCTTGTCCTGCAATACAGTCCAGCTCCCCTGGTTCTGAGTCCAGTGCTTGCTTTGTTAACCACCCTGTGTTTGTATTTTGCAGCCATGCCATTATTAAATGTATTTATGCAATTCCTAATTGTCAGTGTGGCCCAGGGAGCCTTTGGGCCCAGGAGGCCCAACTTAGCAGAACAGGCTGCATTTCTACATATGGAAATTGACTGTGGGGTATAGGAGACAGGGAAGCATCAATCTGTTTAGGATGTTTTGAGAAGTTTGCATGCCATACTGAAAGTAAGAGGGTTTACTGCTCTGTCCCTGGAAGTACCTATCAGCTGCATCAGTGTTCAGCAAAATCTTTGGGAAAGAGAAGAAAGGGTTAAAGCAGAAGGAGTGGGGGCAGCATAGCTCAGCACAAACTTCCAGTGCTGGGCTGGAGGAATGTCTCTTGGGATGGAAAGCTCTCACTACTGCAGAGAGTTCTTAGAACAGAAACTGAGCTTAGTGTCTCTCAGCATCCTACTCCACAGGGAATCTGTAACTTGGAATTCTGCTGGGGACGAGAGTGGTCTTTGTGCTGGTTTTTCATGCTCCTCTGAGTTCACAAACTGCATGGAGAGACCTTTTCTGTCTTTGAAATAGGACACTGCTTCCTGTTCTGTGTGAGCCTTTAGCGCTCATCCTGTCCAGCAAACTTTTGGCAGTCAAGTCATAAACAGTGTGTGGCTTTCTTGGGGTGGCAGCATGAAAATGAATTAGTGATTTACTTAATGTGAGATGCCTCAGATTTTGGGCTGAAATAATTGCATAGCAGTCATGATCCTTTCTTTCTTTCCTTCTCTTATCATTATCATTTGGTTTCTCCCCTCAGGTACTAGAATTTGAGGTCTATCTTTACATTCCTCTCTGGCAAACCCATGTTTGTCCCCCTCGTCCTTGGCAGTACGAACCTCACCTTCTCAGAACCCGTGAGCTCAGAGCTCTCTCACAAAGCTGATGTGGCTTTCTGTGTGCCATCATACGGCTAGAAACTTTAATGGCTTTAACATGTTCCCTGAGGACATACATATTTTACTCATTTGTTTGCTCCCTCTGACTGGGCTGGACACAAGGCACTGGAGTGTGCTGGAGGAGCTAGATTAGGAATGCACTTCATATGTCTAAAAATCTGCCCTTAAAAACTGCACCTGAATGGGATTCATATTCTTTTATTTATCACTTTGTGCACATGTCTAATAAATAAAATTAGACCTGACCTATTGACTGTTCTCAATCTCTCCTCTCTTTTTTCATTCTGATGCAGGTAAAGGATTTGGGGAATTTCTTTGGGAATATCTTCTTTCTTCCTGACTTGGAGTCTTACACTTATTTTTTTACTTTTGCTGCCTTTGTCAGGTCCATCTATAACTCCAGCTTCAAGATCCTTCCTCTCTAAAACCAGACAGTATATCAGTTTGGGTACATGAGGGAGATACATCTGGTACATCCATTGAAAAAAATCATTGTTCCAAAAAATGCCTGCTGAGGCCAAGAAAATGTGCTTTCAGTTTTTCCTGGTATTTTCTGATGTTTAAATCGGGTGGCCAGGATTTGCATTTAAGCACTGTTGCCAAAGCCTATACAAATTCCTACTTCAGCAAAACTCTTAAGGTGAAGTATAACATTTCATCATTGCAATGAGGAAACCAGAACTTCCATGTAAAAATCATATTCCAGGGTACCACAGAGAAACTTCTGAAAGAGAGCTTCAGGATTTAGTTTTATGATTTTTAAGGGACTGGAAATGAAAAGAAAGTTTGGGAAGAGAATGCAAATGAAAATTATAGCACAATTAAATTCACATTGAATATGTATGAAAAACTGGAAAATGCCTCAGGAATGCAGTAGAAAATTAAAGCAGCCATGGGGAGGGAATAATAACATTTAGTCTAATTTTGGTTTTCCCTACATCCAGTCAATGCTGAGTGACAAAAAAACAGCTCTGTAGGGAACAGAAAGTCAAAACTGCATTAAATGGATGACTTCCAAATGGGCATTTTGTAGTAGTTCTATTTTTTTATCTTCAAGTTTAATTTCCTTTGTACTCTGTGTGAGAGAAGAGAATTGTAGCTTTCACTAGTAGGGCAAAAAAACCACTTAATACATTTTATTTTCTTTTTTTTAGCTCCGAACTCAGGCAATGGAATTGTATCTTTACATAATCTCTCATTTTATAACCACAATCAAGTTAGGTGTGGAACAACAGGTTGTGGAAACAACACAAGCTGAGTATCTCTTGTGCTTTCACCTGTGTGCAGAAAACCTGCTGATTCTGACTGTTGCCACCAAGCAGACTGAAGGATTTCAACGCTTCAGAAGATCAGCCCAATTCTTCAACTACAAAGTGCAGGTGATGTCTAGCAGCTTCCATGGTGGTTGGTCAATGGGAATTTCAAATTGTGGAATGGATAAGACTTGGCCCCACCACAGTGATTAAATAAAAGCTCAAGAGAGGACACACCTGCTCAACTGGCTGAAAAGTACTGTGACTGGGTCATTTCTGCAGTATCCTTAGTGCTGGCTTGGGATGAGATCCATAACTCCTGCTCCAGGGAGCCTCATGGCACTTTTCCATTGCACTGCCAAGACACACAGTACAAGGCGTGCTCCTGTCCCTGTGGCTAGGGGTGCTTTGTCACTGTGCTGTATGTTACACTGACTGTCCAGCCCAGAGAGTGGATCAAAGGCTGCCTAGCCCATTTGTCCTGGGGCTGTTATTTTTGCTGTGATTTGCACTGGGAGTTATCAGGACCAGGAAGTTTGTGGGTTCTGGTCCTTTCCTGTGAGCCTTGAGGGGAAAGTGCCCTGTTGAGGTGACCATGTGCCTGTCGCTGTGTAGGTGCTGGGGCTGGATGAGGAGTGGCAGGGTGGAGATGACCAGCAGCCTGCTGGAGGTGGGCAGAAGGTCCGTCTCCTGAAGTCAGCTCTGAAGCAGTATGTGGATAAGGAGGACTTGATCATCCTTTTTGTAGAAAGGTAATGGTTGGAAGGCATTTGCCATGAACTGAATCTTAAGGCTATTTGGAGAGGTTCACTGAGAAAAAATGAACTGTGAAATTGATTTGTTTTGAAAAGTGTGTCCAGATCTTTGTTTTTTCCCCCTGAACTCTCTGTAGTTTCCTGGGAATCACTCAGAGTTGCCTCCGTGGCAGTTGGGAAGGTCTAATCAGAATAGACTGATGCCAATTCCTGCACGAAGTTGATAGTGTTGTACCTGATTCTGCCACTGTGGAATTTGGCTGCCTCTATCTGCAGAGAATGAGCAGACAATTCCTATGGAACCAGGCAGGCCTTTCTTACCAGAGTTACTTGTTTTATAAGGTGAAGTAGGACTGCAGCACATCCTGAGAGTCAAGAATTAGTCTGCCAGAGAAAAGTGAAGAGAGAAAAGGATGGTTTGGAGTCTCAGTGTCTTTTCATATGCCCAGCATATGAATAAGACTATACTTTAATTTGTTGCATTACAAAAAATGTAATACTGTTAAACAGAACTAAAAGAGAGGGATTCCCAAAGAATTAGCTGTTTCTGGAAACTTTTCTCACTGACCTGTTTTTCTGATTCCATTCCTTTTGTCCTTTGTTGTCTGTCTCTTTCCCTAGCTATGATGTGCTCTTTGCTTCGGGCCCTACAGAACTGCTGAAGAAGTTCAAACAAGCCAAGAGCAAGGTGGTTTTCTCAGCAGAGAACTACATCTATCCTGACAGAAAGGTGGAAGCCAAGTATCCTCGGGTGCGAGATGGAAAGCGCTTCCTGGGTTCTGGAGGTGAGACACAGAGCTAGCTTTCAGCTGAGAACCTCTTTCTCCTCATATTTGACCTGTGGGAGAAGTGGCAAAGCAAACTGAAAATTGATGAGTCTCTGCAGCAACACAGGGTGTAGTGAGATTTCATGTGAGAGAAGTGAAAGCACATGTATATAGGAGTACTTCCATTTTCTGATCATCTGGGTTGAAACACCTCCTCATACTTATTCCCACAGGCTTCATAGGTTATGCTCCAAACCTGAAGAAGCTTGTGGAGGAGTGGAAAGGACAGGACAATGACAGTGACCAGCTCTTCTATACAAGTATCTTCTTGGATCCAGAAAAAAGAGTAGGTGTATCTAGATTCTGAGTTTCTGAAAATTTGCATTCTAGCCAGTACCCCCATTTTCTGTTGTTACCAGTTTTTATATTTAAGCATAAAATGTGAATGGGAAGAGAGATGTCTGAAAATGTGTCTTACTGGAGGGTCATATCAGTATCTGTAGGTGCTGGTGTTTAAAGTCATTGAGTGTGGCAGAACTAACCAGCCTCCTCCAAGGGGATGTGAAACTGCAGAGTGCAGTGCTGACTTAGAGATATCCAACCTAGCACTGAAGTACATTTTAGGAAAATGCCACGTAACATCCTCCAGAAGCCTGGAATGGACCCTGGAAGCAGCATTGCCATTCCAGCACTGTGTGATGCACTGGCCAGACCATCCAGCCCATGGGTCATTCTGGTTCTGCTGTCCCTGCCCAGTTGTGCATTACAGAGGCCAGTCTATCCCTGGAACAGACCAAATGCATGGGAACCGAGAATTCAAACTGTAACAGCAATTCACAAATCAAGAGGAAACATTTGAAATAGGGAACTGCTATCAGACTAATTAGGGAGAGACTTGCAACTTTTTACCAGCAAGGCTGGTAGAAAATTTAGAGCAGCTGGACTTTTTTAGTTCCCCAAATCTGAGTATGGCCTGTGATACTTTAACATGAACAGTTCCTTTAATGTTCTCATCCAAAGCTCTGGCCCTGTGCCACACAAGGGCTGAGTAATTCCCGACTTGGCACTCAGACAGCGGATGTTAGCACCCTGCTGTCCTTTCCAGTAATCAGTCTTAATAGATGCCTGCAGGGACACAGAACTCTGTTAAGTCAGAGCTGCATTTTAGTCCAACGCAATCAGAGTGTGACTTGCAGCAGGGGATAAAAACAAAGATTGCACAAGCTGATCTTGCATCTTACTGTCCTCTGGTTTGACACTGGTACCTGGGGCAATGCTTGGGGTCGTACTTGCCCTGTGGATAGAAGGCAAGAAACTTTTCACAGCAGATGGTTTTGCTATCTGGCATTCCTGTGTATTA
Organism: Ifrita kowaldi; assembly: GCA_013398055.1. Lineage (NCBI taxonomy): Eukaryota > Metazoa > Chordata > Aves > Passeriformes > Cinclosomatidae > Ifrita > Ifrita kowaldi. The sequence continues at coordinate 150,082 of VZRS01002474.1, forward strand.
TATGTATTGAGGGGTTTATATGACCGTGTGTAAGTCTACTTCATTCATATGATGCAGATTTATTGACATACCCACAGCAGCTTTAAAAAGGGGAAGAGGGGGTTTGCATAGTTTTGCCTAATAGAATATATTTAAATTGTTCTAGAAAATGGTGAATTGTCCCAGATTTAAATGAAAATTATGATTATATGGGAATGTTTTAGGCTTCAGAGCTTGGAGAGTTTGCACATGACTATAGGAATGGGATATATCTTCACTGAGCATAGGGTCTGTTGCATGTAAAGAATGGATGCCTTTTGTGTTCTAATTAAGGTTATTTATCTAATTCTTTTAAAGGAAAGTATCAACATCAGTCTGGACCACAGAAGCCGGATCTTCCAAAACCTAAATGGAGCATTAGGTGAGATGGAAGAAGGAAGCTCATTTCTCCTTGGAATGCAACTTGCATGTTGACACCAGAAATAAAGTTATGGCTGAAGGGATTGTATTTCAGAAATGGCTGTTCCCACAGAATAAGCTTTAGTAAAAGTCTCTGCTAGAGTTCTGGGATTTGTTTGCAATTCCACTGTGACCAACTAGGTTCTCATTGCAATTCCTTCTCCACTTCAGGGAATGCAGGTCAAGTTTTTCATCTTACACCTCCTTGCCACTTTGATCTCCAGGCATGTCGGATTGCATTAGCCTTGGGGATTGAAACTGGGAGGGACTTCCAATGCAAGTAATAACACACAGCCCTGCCTAGGGCTTGCCTGTCTTTCCGCTTCAGAACCATGCTGGAATGCCATGGGAGGTGAGAAGTGGCCAGATACGCCTGTGAACACTCACTGACTGTACCAGGCTTCTGACCCGACCTGCTGATTGATTTTGCTAGTCCTGGCAAGAGGAATTCACTTACTCTCCTGACAATACTGCCTTAATGTTTTCAGTCTTGCACCATTCCATATTCATTCTGGTCAGGTAAAAAGTGATAATGGCAGTGTAGTTTTTGGCTCCTGTGCTCATTATATCAACGATAGACTGCAGCTTGTATCTGTGCTAGTCTTTTTTCCAAAGGATTTTGTATGGTTGTGTTGAGGCAACATCTTGGATCATCTCTGCCAGGAGGATGGACTTTTGTGAGGGATGACAAAGAGAGATGTCAGGTGCATAGAAGACTTAGGTGAGAAGGGCCTGAATCCTCCCTTTCGTCAGTAGCTGTTCCTCACTGCACAGTTTGTCAATGCCAGTTTTGAAAGAAGCTTTCAGTATGGCTTCTGCCAATTCCCAGTCATTGTCCAGCTTCCCAGCCATCCTTCTGTTACCTCACAGGATCATTCTGAATATTTTTTTCTCCTTTACAGATTTGGTCTGTAGCCCTTAAACTACTTGTGCACAGTTATCCATTGTCCACACTTTCATCTTTCAGCAGTTTTTCAGTATAAATGAGGCATTGTGCTTCTAATTATCAATAAAAGCCTTAACATAATGACAATGTCATTTCCAGATGAAATAGTACTGAAGTTTGAAAACTCACGAGTGAGAGCAAGAAACTTGTTATATGACACTCTGCCTGTGGTGATCCATGGAAATGGACCCACCAAGGTAAGTGGACTGTCCTGAGAGAAAGATTTGATCTGTGTTTGTTGCAAAGTGACCCTTTAGGCTCAATGGATCAGGTTACTGCCTTCACATATATTGACTTACGCTGTGTGCTTACATTTGAGAAACAATAAGCAGTCCAGGCCCATAGCAGCAAGATGGATCTGGTTCAAAGAACCACATGTAGCTGGACCCTCAGGCTGTCAAGCTTTTCAGATTCTTTAGTTCACGCAGAAGGTAATCGAAGTTGAAATGTGATCCCACAGTGGGGGTGCACAAAAAGAAACTCCCCTGCCCTGTAATGCATAATGTGGCAAATTGCCTTTTGCAGCTGCAGCTGAACTACCTGGGAAACTACATTCCTCAAATATGGACATTTGAGACTGGCTGCACGGTGTGTGATGAAGGTCTGCGAAGCCTCACGGGGTTTAAGGTAAGGCTGATGTGTCTATTCAAAGCTCTCTAAACAAGTCTTATAATGGGATCTTATGCGTCTGATGTGAAACACAACTCACCACTTCTCTTTCCTCTTGTCCCGGAGTGTAGGATGAGGCATTGCCAATGATTCTGATCGGCATTTTCATCGAGCAGCCCACCCCATTCCTCTCCCAGTTTTTCTTGCGGCTTCGTAACCTTCATTACCCAAAGCAACAAATCCAGCTCTTTATTCACAACCATGTAAGTGAAGTTGGCTTGTGATGGTCTTAGGAAATGTTGGGAAAATGTACACCTCCTCCTCTACTCCAGGCATCTTTGCAACCTTGGGCTAGATTTCCAGGCTGTGTAATCACAGTACTTATCTGCAGTGGCATCCATATGATTGCATACTTATCTGCAGTGACACCCATCCACCTGTAAATGTGCGGAAGTGGTCTTAAGAGCTGTTGCCTGTCTACTCATTTTCAGGAACAGGAGGCTGAGTGGCCTGGATGAGTCCATCTTACCTGTTTTTCCTTACTTTTGGAATAGGAGGAACATCACTTGATGGAGGTGGACTCTTTTGTACAAGAGCATGGCAAAGAATATCTCACTGTCAAAGTGATTGGACCAGAGGATGAGGTGGAGAATGCTGAGGCACGTAACTTGGGCATGTAAGTGAAGAGGCCATACATGATAGCCAGCAAAGACAGCCCGTGTCCAAACTAAGACATCTGTTTTTTCTGAGGATCATCCCTGTCAAGTGACTGCTCTTCTTTTTTCAGTCACCCTTTCAGTTTTTCTAGCACTAACTCTGATACCCTTATATATTGGGGAAAAATCAGCTTCCATACCAGCTCACTTTATTCAGTTTCAGAAACTAAGTTCTCACTCGTCCTTTGTTCTGACAGAAGGATAACCCTGTATCTCCTGCCCTCATCTGTATACCCCACCACAGAGCACAAAGAATATGCACCTATTTCTCTGAAGCGGAGGAGTATTGTAGCAAATCTAAGAACTCGTGAGAGAGTATCTTCCTGTCTGTGATCAGGAGGTTTGAGCTCTGGTGTGGATTTGGCCCATCTGTAAATGGGAACCTCTTCAGGTTGAGCTGAGGAAAGTTTGCTAAAGGTGATTTTGGCTGTGTCTCAGTATCTGCTATTGGATACTGAATCTGATGGGCTTGTACTATGCTGGCCCTCTGGGTTGTTACATTAAACCAAACTTTTCTGAGCACCCAGAAGACCTTTAGACTACAAGGTGAAGGAATTCTTGGTGCTCTGTCCTTTGTCTTCCCCTAGTTTAGGATGTGACTTCTCTTTTCTCTGGCTGTAGGGATTTGTGCAGGAAGGATCCCGACTGTGACTATTACTTTAGCCTGGATGCTGAGGTAGTTCTGAAGAACACAGAGACTCTGAGGATCCTGATTGAACAAAACAAGTGAGTTCTTTGGTCTGAGCAATGCTTACTGGTCATCTCACATGAGGAATTCAGTGCACATCCCTGAGATGTGTAGGGAATCAGGAGAGCTGTGCCAGAGATGGGATGTTAGCCAAAAACCTCTTATGTGTTGGGTTTTTTTTTACTGTAGTTGTAATCCTTGGATTTTAGGCAGGGGATGTAAATCATCCTTAGGTTTGTTTTTATGTAGTCATAGAACAAATCGGATTCTAACAGACCTGGTGCAGGGTGCAGTTAGAGATGAGATTTGGACCATGTTTACCCTTTCTTATGTGGCCTTTCATTCCAACAGAGTTAGCAAAACAGCAACTCTGTAGGTGAGGGAGGAATTAGTTCTTACAGTACTGTGGTTTGTAAATATTTTCATTTTCTTCCTGTAGTAACATCCTGTCCTGCAATTCCTTTTTCTTTCATGCTTCCAGGCTGGTGATTGCCCCCCTGGTAAGCCGTCATGAGAAGCTGTGGTCCAATTTCTGGGGAGCGCTGAGCCCTGATGGATACTATGCCCGCTCAGAAGATTACGTGGATATTGTTCAAAGGCGGAGAGTGTGAGTGTGCAAAGAGAGCTTTTCACTGATATAATCCCTCAAATGCAAAGCTTGCTGCAGCACATTATCATCAAACTAATGTCAAAGAATCAGAGAGTGCAAATGTCTTTGTGTGTAGGAAAGGAAAAGAAGTCTCTGCTCCCATTTGGATGCTGCTTTATGTTCTCCCCTGAGCAGAGACAATAACATACTTGGGCCAGATTTTCTTATGATCAGAGTAAGGGTTTGAGAGTGCCGACTGCTGAAATAATCTCATTTTACTCATGTCATGATTTCCCACCTGGGAAAGTGGGATTAAGTGTGATTCTTAAAATCCTGTAAAGTGCTGTTAATCTCTGTCAGTTAAATCTTCAGAAAATACCAGGTGATCTTCGAATGGAAGATTCACAAAATAAAATTGTCAATTCATTCATATTCTTGAGGGACCCTCTTTTTTATAGGCCATTGTATGTGCAATAAGCTCCGGAAATCAGCTTATGCACTTTTGGCTGGTTCAGTTTCTTTAAATCACTGGAAAAAATATATTGATCTCTCTGGGAAGAGATTCAAGCCATTAATTATGTCCCTAGCAAAAACACACAGTAGCAATTAATTGCTTTCACAGTGGACTAGCATTTGTGCAGCTTAAAAGCTCTGGGCAATATAAGTGATTTTTTTTCCTGGAATGACAATCTCTATTGGTATGGTTTCTCCTTGCTGTTCTGAGTTGCCTCATTTAGGCAAGCCTGGCTGATGCTGCAGTGCTGCCTGTCATCCTGTCAAGTCCAGCAGTATCTGTCTTAGTGGTATTTCAAGTCTCACTTTTCTTCCCATGTGTTTCAGTGGGCTTTGGAATGTCCCCTACATCAGCAGTGTTTACATGGTTAAAGCCAAGGCTCTGCGTTTGGAGCTTGACCAGGGAGATCTGTTCCACAGTGGCAAGCTGGATGCTGACATGGCTTTCTGCCACAACGTTCGGAATCAGGTCAGTCGAGGAGAGAGGCTGGCAGGGGAGAGCTGCATGCCAGGGTGAAGGGTACAGGATTAAGTAGTTTCAAGGCATTCAGTTCTGCCAGGGCAGGGATAGGGTGAACTGGTACTAGTCAGTACGGTGCAGACTTTGGAACAGAATGGGATTTCTGTCTTGCTGTGAAACCATGCATAGCCATGGACTACTAAACATGGATAACATTTTTGTTATTATTGGGCCTTTTCAGGACTGCTCTAAATGGGATTGACAGGGTAAGAAGGAAGACCCTAATCTCACAGCAGCTGCTCTCCTCTGCTTCCCGTCCTGGCTGACAGGACACAGAATTACTGTCTCTGCCTATAACCTTTCAAAGTTTCTCATATCCAGGGTGGAAATAAAACTGAAAGCCCAAAGGAACAAGAATGAGCAAATAAATAGCTTGGAGAACTGCCCAGTGCTTGGTTTCATGGTGGCTCTCGGAAATATGAGGCCTTTAGTATTTCTCTCTGTCCTGCAGGGAGTATTTATGTACCTGACAAACCGGCATCAGTTCGGACACATACTGTCCCTGGAGAATTACCAGACAAGTCACCTCCACAATGACCTCTGGCAAATATTCAGCAATCCTGAGGTGAGATAACCTGCATACTCAGCAGGCACAGCAATGTGGGAAGTTCTGATATTAGTTTCACCACTACAGGAAGTCCAGGCTTTGTAATAATGGTGTCTCTCAGGTGGGATGAAGAGCACAGGCACAGAATTTGAAGAGAGCCTGTTTTTGGGATTCATAACATATGCATCTGCAAAGCTTGTAAAATACTGCTTGCACGAGTGCCCGGCCTTTTATTACCTCTTTAAGTAGGGGCCCCACAGAAATTACTGGTTTGCTTATCTTCTAATTGCAGGACTGGAGAGAAAAGTACATCCATGAAAACTACACGGCAGCTCTGAAAGGGAAATTGGTAGAAATGGTAAGAAAACATCACTCTTATCCATCAGAATGGGAGATGAGCATCAGGACAACACTTTATTGTCATTATTGTAATTCTCAGGAATAAGCAGTTCAGCACAGGAAACGTGACCTTGAAAGTACTTTCAGAGCCAAATCATTCTCCTACAAGTACATCTCCAGCTCTCTTAAGTGGAAGTGGGGCACATAAAAAGCAAGACAAATTTCTATCCTCAATATTTTAGTTTCTTTCCGCTTAGTCTACACTCAGTTTAGTCTTAACTTCTTTTGCCTCAAGCCCCTGTCCTTGTTTTTGCTGTTCTCACCTGTCTGCTATCTGCAGCCCTGCCCAGATGTTTACTGGTTCCCCATATTCACTGACACTGCCTGTGATGAGCTGGTGGAAGAAATGGAACATTATGGCCAGTGGTCCACAGGTGACAACACGGTAAGTAATAGCAGGAGCCCTTCAAATTCTGGGCCACACCATTTTCTGTGCATATCTGGTGGTAGCAGTGCCTCCTGTGGGAAGGCATTAGATCCCTAATTAAACCAGAAAAGTAGAGACAGTACTTTAATTTTGCTCCTGATTAACTCTGATTTTTCCCTGAGTCCTCTTTAGTGTCCTCTGAAGTTCCAGTGTTCAGCCTCTCTGACGGTAATATTGTTTCCCTTAGGGTTTAATTATTGTTTGAAATGAGCTTTCCATCCTGCAAATTCTGATCAACAAACATCATATTTATTTGTAGTTACCAGAAACAAGTACTGTTTGTTCATTCCTGAACTCCAAGGTTCCCATCCTTATGGGTATTTCTGTTGATTCTATTTCAGGACAGCAGAATACAAGGAGGATATGAGAACGTGCCAACTATTGACATACACATGAACCAAATTGGCTTTGAAAGAGAATGGTATAAGTTTCTTCTGGACTATATTGCACCCATCACAGAGAAACTGTACCCAGGATACTACACCAAGGTATGTCCACCTTAACATCAAAACTCATGGTCAGCTCAGCACCTCCTCCAGCTGCAGCTTTGTGACAAGACTGCCAGAATCCTCCAGCAATACACACACTATTTCCCAGTACAGAGGAACTGACCCTGCAGTGTGACATAAGTATGTGCATTAGGATATACACAATTTCTCAATAACATTCTTCTGCCTGATTGTTGCCTTTCTCCTTTAGCAGTGGGATGCAATTTCAATGTTACACCCTGCTCTGCAGCTCAGAAGCCACAGACTACCATAGCCCTCTAACAGAGTGCAATTTGTTTTTCTCTCTCAGACCCAGTTTGAACTGGCCTTTGTAGTTCGCTACAAACCTGACGAGCAGCCGTCCCTAATGCCCCACCACGATGCGTCCACCTTCACCATCAACATTGCCTTGAACAGAGCTGGCATTGACTATGAGGTGAGTGTGTGCCAGGGGGTCAGGAGTGCAGCACAGCCCCTTGGAGCAGCTGAAAACCCTTCCCTGGTCCACATCGGGCATCTTTGCATTAAGGATTACAGTTAATGACTGGCTTAGGCTAGGAAAGAGATTTCTGAATGCATCAGAACACAGGAGGTTCCCCAAGCACCTTGTCACATTTTCAGAAGCACTGTCAGAAGGCAGGGACCCCTTCCCTGAGGTCCTTTTTCCAAGCTGATATGTCTCTTGTGTTCCCGCCAGGGAGGAGGCTGCCGGTTCCTGCGCTACAACTGCTCCATTCGAGCTCCACGGAAAGGGTGGACCCTTATGCATCCAGGACGCCTGACCCACTACCATGAAGGTCTTCCAACCACCAAAGGAACCCGCTACATCGCAGTGTCCTTTCTTGACCCCTAGAGTCATGCTTCCCAGGAAGGACCTTTCCCCGGCCCTGCTCACTGCTGACTTTGAGTGGAAAGAGGGAACGCTGCTGAGAGTTTCTAAGGCATTGTCCAAAGCTATTTGGATATTGATTTTTATATGATTTTTAATATGATTTTTAATGATATTCTAAGACTCCACTACTGGAAGATCTCCCTCTCTGATACTGCAGGTAATATCTAGGAATATTGCTGTAGAAGTCCAAAGGAGATTTTGTGCCTTCATTTTTGATTTTGCTCCTCATCCACTGTTTCTTGAAAGTGCCATTTACTTGAACCTTCATCACTGATTGATTTGCTTTAAAAAAATGCTTCTTTGGACTGGAAATCCAGCTTTTTGGAGGCAAGTTACAAGCTGGAAGCCTGTTGTCATCCACAGCATATACGGGACTGGATGTTAGACAATAATTCCTGGACATTATTCCAAATATAAACCAATCAGGGAGCTGACTCCACGAGTCATAACAGTTAAATGTCACACCAGATGAAACTGAATAGTAAGAGCCTGAAGATCATCTGATTCCTTACCTCTTTGCTGTCCTTGCAAGCAAATCACAAAGTTCAAAGCAGCAGCAGTGACAACATAGCTGCTTCTGATTAGCTAAAGGAAGGTCCTCTGATGATGCTTTACCTCTGGGATTAGACTGAAGAGATATAAGCCCCTCCTTACCTTTTGTTTCTCCAGCTAAGAGCAGCAGACATACCCACGCAAATTCAGGCCATGTCTATATGTAGAGTAAATCTAAGAAAAGTAAGGCTGGGATCAACTACATCAGTCAGGAAGGCTTCACTGCAGAATTGTCTCTGTTCTATACCATGTTACAGTTGTCAAAAGCTCTGATCAATCTCTGGATAACAACCCAGAGGTCCCAGTGGTCTTTGGTGGCCTCATTCCAATTGTCAGAGATTGTTTTGATAATTCTCTTTGATGGCCCATTCACATTAGATGGAAAGAGCTGTTCTCTAGTTCTTAGACGAAATAATTATTCAGTGTTTCTATTATTTGAGATTGAAAACCGAAACACTCCATTGCAGAAACTTCTCCAGTGGGGTCAAGGCTGATAGAAATGAGTGGCTGGGAAATGCTGAGAGATTGTGGTTAACTAGTAGGTGTAAAAGTATGTCTAGACTAGACCTGTGGTTAGAGAGGTGTCAGGAAAATTAATCCACAAACAACAGAGGTTTATGTCCAAAAAGGAGACAGACGAGTCCCGTAGCTTTATTAATGAATAAAGGGAGAGGTCATGGGCATTGCCCATGGGGTCTCCAAATTGTTAGAGGACGCAGCCTCCTTTTTATCCTAACTTCCTGGCTGCATTTCCCTCTCTCTTTCCCCATTGACTGAGGTACTTTAGAGGTACAGACTTCCCCAATCGCCTAATACAGATCCCCTTCTAATGTGTACCCCCCCCCCTTCTTTTTCCTTGTGTCTCTGTTCTTCTCTAAATCCAGGGATTTAGCACGGCCTTGGGTGAGTAACAGTCTGTGTCAATTAGTGGAATTCCTATGGAATTTATGGTTCCTCCCATTGCTTCTTTCACCTCTCACTATCTGGCTTTATCTACCAGCAGACCCACAGTTTGTTTGTAAAGACACCTCCTTCTCATTCTTTTCAAAGGGAAGGGGCAGAAACCTTTTTTGCCTGTGCCTGTGAGATACCTGCTCTGCTTATCAGACACCATTATGCCAGACTAGCGTGTTTCACAAGCAGTAAATTCATATAGTGATTGTCCTTAGGAACTCTACCAAATCCTGGTACGTGAAGTCCAGAACTATCTGTTACCAAACGAAGGAATTGATAAGCCAGCCGTCGAGATGTCCAAAATGTGTATTATGTATTTATTCTGCAGTAAGGGTTTGTTTTTTTTTTCCTTATTTTGTTGTGTGTTTCCTCGGGCCGGTTCGGTGGTGGGCGTTAACGAGCTGTACAGTTTGAGCGTGGGGAACTCGCATTAAACCCTTTCCCGGGACACGTCCCGTGGGTTCCAGCAAGGCCCGGGGCAGCGCCGGCGCCCGCCATCAGGCCCCGGCCTACAGCTCCCAACGTGCCCCGCGCGCGGCGCTCGCCGATGACGCACGCCACCTGGCGGCTCCGGGGCGACGACGCCCTCGGGTGACATGGCGGCCATGCGGGAGCGGCGGTGAAGGTGAGCCCCGGGCGGGGCCGGGCCGGGCCGAGCCGAGCCGAGCCGAGCCGAGCCGAGGGGACCTGGCAGCTGCTCCAGGCCGGGCCAGTCTCTCTGAGAGTCGCCTCCGGAGCAGCAGGGAGAGGGGCAGGGGCAGGGGCAGGGACGGGTGAGTGTCGGACCGGCTGGGGCAGGGTCCTGAGGGGGCGCGAGGCGGGCTTCTCGCCCTTTTCGCCCGCCCCTGAGGGCTGAGGGGGAGGCGGCGGCGTCCGTCCCGAGCGTCAAGCCAAGGCATCGTCCGGGCACCGGTATGGCGGGGGACTAGAGCCCAGAGCATCCCTGGAGCACACTGGGGTGGCGAGGAAACAGAGCCTGGGGCATTCTCCGGGCACCGAGATGGCGGGGGAGCAGAGCCCTTGATGGAGCTCGGTATCCTGTGGCCCTTATCCGCGGTCACTCTGCCACAGGGGCGGAGACCGGCTGGACTCGGCGTCGCTGAAGGAGCTGCGGCACGGAGTGCGGCCGGGGTGAGGGAGAAGGCAGGGAAAACTGCTGCTATTTGTCTTCGAGAGGGCCTTAAGCTGGCCATGCCTGACTTGTGAAAACGTAACTCATTCTGAAAGTAAGTGGAGGATGGGGTGGAGTGATTGCTGCGAGTGATCACTGTTTATTCGAAGGGAGAAAGAAAAGAGTTTTGGGTTTTTTTCCTGATACATGAGTTGTATAAAGTGGAGCAATTTCTTTGTGAAAGAAAGAAGATAGTTTTTAAAATGCATATTTGTCTAGTTCTTGTAAATATGCTCGGCTGGATCACAGGATCACAGAATCACAGAATGGTTTGGGTTGGAAGGGACCTTAAAGATTATCCAGTTCCACCCCCTGCCATGGGCTGGGACACCTTCTATCAGACTGGCTGGATCAAGTCCTGTCCAACCTGATCTTGAACACTTCAAGGGATGGGGCAGCCACAGCTTCTTTGTGAAACCTGTTCCAGGGCCTCCCCAGCCTCACAGGGAAGAATTTCTTCCCAATATCCCATCTAACCCTGCCCTCTGAAGGAAGGGTAAGCCATTGTAAGTGGAAAGCCATTCCCCCTTGTGCTGTCACTACACCCCCTTGGACAGCTGTTGACACTTGGTGACACTGGTCTTTACTGGGTTTTTCCCTGTAGCGCAATGTCCCTGTTGTTTACTCGTTCCAACTCAATAGTTGCAGTGAAGAAGGATAAAAGACACATGGCTGAGGTAAATGCTTCTCCACTTAAACATTTTGTCACTGCAAAGAAGAAAATCAATGGTATCTTTGAACAGTTGGCTGCGTACATCAATGAGAGCTCCTCGTTCCTGGAAGGTAAGCTGAGTTCTTGAACTCTGAGTGTGTAACAGTGCTATGCCCATATACGATTTCCCCAAAAACACACACCAAATCCCCTCAATGAGTTAAACAGCACTGCTAAATCTGTGTTTATTTATACATCTGTGTCCATTTATACATTCGTGTTTGTAAGAAAAACTGAAAATTATTTTGTTGAATTTGGGTGGAGTTCAGGCTCATATTTTGAAGATGAGAAGTTCGTGCATGTTAAGAAACTGAGCTAGGCTATACTTGATTTTTATGTTTGGGAGATTTTTAATTAATTACACACCCCCAATAGGTTTTTTTTGCTTATAATCCTTTCAATATTCTTGCCTGAAGACATCATTGCTACTGACATGTAACATACACCAGTAATTGGCTTTAACAGCTTAAGGCACAGACAGATTTTATCTCTAGGGGTGCTGAACTGTTTGCAGTGTTGGCTGTTCTGTTCAAGGCAGTCCCAAGAATGGGAATGGTTATTAGATATACAAAAGAGGCCAGTTGATAAATGCTGTTGTAGAATTGCTTCAGAGTGCCATTGCCTTTGTCAAGATCACGCACACGAGCTGTGGGACACAGATAAATGTTCAGCTCTGTGTGTTACCATCACAAAGAGGGGTTTCACCCAGGACTGACCCAGACGGCTTCTGGCATTCAGAGACATGATCTGTTTTGATTTTAGAAACACACAAGAATGTAGAGCTTGATCCTGTCACCACAGAAGAGCAGGTACTGGAAGTCAAAGGCTACCTCTCAAAAGTCAGTGGTATTAGTGAAGTATTGGCAAGACGTCATATGAAAGTTGCTTTTTTTGGGAGGTGAGTCACGTGCCTGTGCTGCCTACACTCCCCACTCAGTAAAGCATTTGAGTATTGTAGCCAGTAAAAAATATTTATAGAAACACTAGTGCTTTAGCTTTTACTTGTAATGTGCACGTCCCTGATACAGGTGCTCTTGTAAATTGGAAACAAATATTGTATCATGTAATTCTTCAATTTGAAGAATTCTTAAAATAGGGAAATAGAAAAGTCTTTTTGCAGGCTGCCTATGGCACCTAAATTGTTAATGGCTCTGATACAGCTTGGCTTTAGAGAACTTGCTTTTGTAATATCAAAATGAGCACAGCTGGCTCTTGGAAGCCTGAAACACCGTCCTTAATCTGACTGCAGGACAAGCAATGGGAAGAGCACTGTGATAAATGCCATGCTGTGGGACAAAGTTCTTCCTTCGGGAATTGGACACACCACTAATTGCTTCTTGCGTGTAGAAGGGACAGATGGACATGAGGCTTTCCTGCTGACCGAAGGCTCAGAGGAAAAGAAGAGTGTTAAGGTACAATTTCCTTAAGCATGAGGTTAAGGATAAGAGCTCTTCAGAAATGTCAGAAAAGGGAAGAAACAAGAAAATTAAATTTCACAGTTAAGGATTTTAATCACTAAAGGAGCGGAGATGGAGAATGAGTCTTTGTTAGATGTAGGAAGTAGGGAATGAAGCAAGTTGCAGTATGGGGACTTGTTAATTTTATGAAAGAGAGGATATGTTGTATTTGTTAGTGATAGCAGGGTGCAATGACTCAGGAAGTTCTGAGCTTTGTATGACTGGCAGAATCACAGACTTTCTGATAATTCCTCAGTAGCCTTTCCTGACAAGAAAAATCTGTCAAACTCTCACCAGCAGTTGCCTTTTTACTAGGACACTCAAGAAGATTTTATGTGGAAAACCTTCCAGAGAGGAAATAATTTGGACTTGGGCTTTATCTTAAATTGTCTGTGAACAACCCTGAAGGGAGGATAATTGTGTTAGTGGGTCTTGGCATACAGAAGATGTTATTTCCGTCTTTTCATAGACAGTAAACCAGCTGGCTCATGCCCTTCATCAAGATGAAGATCTGAATGCTGGCAGCCTAGTCAGTGTAATGTGGCCCAATTCCAAATGTTCTCTCTTAAAGGATGACCTGGTGCTGATGGACAGGTGAGAAATAGCTCTCTATCCTTTCCTGCTTATCACAGACTAATTACGGAAATGTTTTCAAATATATATTTAACAAACCTCAAGGGAATTGACCCTGTTCTAATCTAAGACAGTGACCAAAGTCCCTTGCTGTGATTAACAGTGTGATTTTCTTGGTTATTACTTCCTTTTAGCCTATACTCTGTCACCTCAGGGCAGTGTACCTCAGACATGGGAAATTAATGCTCTGAAAAGCTCTTAATGACTTCTTAAATTCTGTTTTTGCTGTATTCACAGCACAGTAATATCTCATTTCTCTTTATTGCTAGCCCTGGAATTGATGTAACCACAGAGCTGGACAGCTGGATTGACAAATTCTGTCTCGATGCTGACGTATTTGTCCTGGTGGCAAATTCTGAATCAACATTGATGCAAACTGTATGTGCAAGTCCACTTGTTCAATGAATTTGGCTAAGTGTTAAAAATATTTGACATATTAATCTAAAGAGGTTTTGTTTCATTTTCCTTAGGAGAAGCAGTTCTTTCACAAGGTGAATGAACGTCTATCTCGACCCAATATATTTATTTTAAATAACCGTTGGGATGCCTCTGCCTCTGAACCAGAATACATGGAAGAGGTTTGTGATGCATTTAAACTAATTCTCCTTGCATGGATATTATGGGATCTGTTTTGACTCTGGTCCTTGGGGATACAATCAGTGCTACACGTGATTGTTTTACAGGTTGGATTTTTATCACCTTAGCGTGGAGACTAGAGGGAGCATAGACTAGTGATCAGGTCAGGACTCTTGAGATTTCTGAGCAGGAAATCAAGAATCTCACAGGGGCCATTTGAAGTTAGATCAGTTTAGATAACCTCTGGAAAATTCCATAAAATAGGTCATTTTTTTTTATGCTTTTTTGGTAGCTTAGACCAGCAGAGGGCATCTGGGTGCCTGGTCTAACCTTTAAAAGATGGATAAAGTGGGTTTAACTGCATGTGTGGTTTATCCTGGTTATCCCTCAGGTGCGCAGGCAGCACATGGAGCGGTGTACCAGTTTCCTGGTGGATGAGCTGGGTGTGGTGGATCGAGCCCAGGCAGGGGATCGAATTTTCTTTGTGTCTGCAAAAGAAGTGCTGAATGCCAGGATTCAGAGGGCTCAGGGGATGCCAGAAGGAGGTAAGGAAAGCTAGCAGAAACTTTCCATTTACTTATAGAGAAGAAAATAGGGAATATCTTGTTTCAAAAAAGGTATAAAATTGGGGTAGGCCAAATTACTAATAAGGCAATCGCAACGGAAGGGATGATTTAGCAGCACTTTTGCATTGGCTTCAGTGTAAAGCAGGAACATTCCTGATGTCCAGCGTCTGATCGCTTTCTCAAAATTTAAGTGGTTGTTTTGTGCGTTCCTTCTCTCAGGTGGAGCATTGGCAGATGGATTTCAAGTAAGAATGCTTGAATTTCAAAGCTTCGAGAGAAGGTTTGAGGTGAGCATCACGCGTGCTGACCTTCTGGTTAGATTTTATTCCTGAAAGACTGGCACTTGCGGGGACCCATTGTGGAAGTAGATCATACAGGAAGGAGAAGTTGTGTTAGTATGCTCCTGCCTGCTGCTAATCTTGGGCTGCCTTTTGTATACAGGAATGTATCTCACAGTCAGCAGTAAAAACAAAATTTGAGCAGCATACGGTGAGAGCGAAGCAGATCGCGGAAGATGTTCGTCTCATCATGGACTCTGTGCACGTTGCTGCCCAGGAACAGCGGTGAGAGCTGATGCTTGATGCTTGTGTAACTGAAGTTTGTATTCTGGGAGAGCTGTAAGGGAACACGAGCATTTGAAATGCAAAGCAGAATACAGCGTGTTTGGGAGCAAAAAGGACACGTACTGGTGGTCTTGCTTCTAGTGAATTATGGAAGTATTGGGAAAAGGACCTTTTTTTTGTCCTGTGCCATGGTTGTGTAATGTGTTGCAAGTTTTGACATGTTTTGTTACTGGGCAGGAAAATCTGTCTTATTTCTGGAATTCAAATATATTTATAGATCAAAAATGCATTTATCTGGCATATTGATGGGCAGGAGTTTTTTTAACCAGAGTTTACTGTCTGGAAATGCGAGAGGAACGACAGGATCGTCTAGGTTTTATTGACAAACAGCTGGAGCTCCTTACTCAGGACTACAAGCGGAAAATCAAACAAATCACAGAAGAGGTGGAGAGGCAGGTAAGGAGGAGTGTCTGCGGAAAAGTGGATTGTCTGAAACAGCTACCAACATGGTGGGGAAAATGCGCAGTGCTGACAAAGCTTTGAAGTACTAGAAATGTGGGAGTTACAGATGGGAAGAGGAGAAATGCTTTCAGAAGCTCTATTTTCTCTCCTGTGCTGTTTCTCTAGGTGTCAAATGCAATGGCAGAAGAAATCAGACGGCTCTCAGTGTTGGTAGATGAATACCAAGCAGACTTCCATCCATCTCAAGTAGTTCTGAAAGTGTACAAGAGTGTAAGTGATGTTTGCTTAAGCAGTTTAGGAGACCTGTTTTAGCTTTGAGTAATGCCAGCTCATTGAGATGTTTAACAATCTTCCAACTAGGATATGAGCTAAAGCTTTAGTTTTTTAATAATCTCAGTAAGAAATTGAAACACATTATATGTAACATTATATAGATTGAATAGAACCTTTCCTGAACTAAAGAGTCCATGTGAGATTTTTTTGATTTGCCTTTTCATCCCCTTAACTGAAAAATGGGTGGAAGTATGAAATTAATGTTATAACAATGGGCAGACAGATTATGTGCTCCTGTTCCGTGAGGGTCTTTTTAACTAGTAAGCTCTAGCACCTTCAGCCTGCATCTTAGCCATGCTTATTCTAATCTTAGTAACTTTTCTTTGTTTGTCAGGAGCTGCATAAACACATCGAGGAGGGCCTAGGCCGTAACATGTCAGATCGTTGCTCCAGTGCAATCACAACTTCCCTGCAGACAATGCAGCAAGAAATGATAGGTCAGTTCCACAGGCAGTATTGTCCTTCCTCTTCCCTTGAATTGCAATGCAAAATAACTAGGTAGATATTCTGGGTTTCTCATTAATCCAATGGCTGATGTGCAGCTGGCACCATCTTAGTTTCCATCTTGATGAGTAATGCTGTTGTGCAGAGGACTAGTTCTGGGTCTGAACTTGAGCAGTGATTTCCTAATGAATATGTGCAGTCACAGTGTAATCCTCATGACAGAGAGGAACTGTGGCTTTGGAAATTCGAGAGATTCTCACACCAAATCCTAATGAAATACAAATGTCTAGTAACGAGGTGCCTGTCTAAATATGGGATTTAATGGGACTATGGTGCCTAAAGACTTGTACAACTGGGTTTCAGATTTTATTTTCCAAGGTTTTGTTAATCTGTGAACTTCACCAGCTACCTATGAGGATTTTGGAGGGTCCTTGGAAAGATTTCCTTCTGAGTTGATCTGAAGAATCAAGAACTGAATTGTAATTGATGATGTATCTCTTACTTTGCAATATGCTTGGCTCGCGAAATTTAACATACTAAGGAAACTAACTGTGGGGGATGAAACAAGCCATAAGCACCCTGATTATGGAATGCAAGACCAGTTAATTCTTGTGGACTCAACAGACGTTTTTTGCCTGTTCTTGTTTTCTGTCTGTTTAGATGGTTTAAAACCCCTCCTCCCAGTCTCTGTGCGGGGCCAGATAGATATGTTAATTCCCCGGCAGTGCTTCATGCTCAGCTATGATCTGAACTGTGACAAGCTTTGTGCCGACTTCCAGGAGGACATAGAATTCCATTTCTCTCTTGGATGGACAATGCTGGTGAACAGATTTTTGGGACCAAAGAATGGTCGTCGGGCCTTGATGGGCTATAATGACCAGGTAGAATACCTCGTTGAGTGGTTGGGATAGATATTCGTTATTTCAGTGGCTGCTGAAGTTCCTTTGGTGGGAAGAGCAGTAGTTCGCCTCTTCTTATTCTCTCCTTTGATTTTGTTTTGTCCCTGCTTTTCTAATTAGGTTCAGCGCCCTTTAACACCAGCAAATCCCAGTCTGCCTCCTTTGCCTCAGGGCTCTATGACCCAGGAAGAACTCATGGTGTCCATGGTGACTGGACTGGCCTCTTTAACGTCCCGAACTTCCATGGGGATCATCGTGGTTGGTGGTGTGGTATGTGTGAATTCTAGGCAGCATTTTTATAACTTAAGTTGGAGCACTGACGTAAAAAGCACTGCTGAATCCTGTAGATATTTGCTGTTCACAGATAGTGACCTATTTTCTCCTTTGATCTTCGATTTGAGTATAAATAGTGAGCTGATTTTGCAATGCTCTGTGCACCATTGTTGGGAGTGAGCATCAGTCTGAGATTATGATTGTGTAATTTGTTTTTCCTTGCGCTTCTTCAGGTCTGGAAGGCTGTGGGTTGGAGACTGATTGCTCTCTCTTTTGGCCTTTATGGGCTGCTCTATGTGTACGAGCGCCTCACCTGGACCACCAAAGCGAAGGAGAGAGCTTTCAAGCGGCAGTTTGTGGAGTACGCTGGGGAGAAACTGCAGCTCATCGTCAGCTACACGGGCTCGAACTGCAGCCACCAAGTCCAGCAGTGAGTTCCATATATTCAGCTAACACCTTATAGAAATTCTGTTGTTTGGGGGTTTTTGTAATGCTATTCCTTGTTAAAAAGAAAAGATAACTTCATGCTGAATTCCAGATTTAAAAAAATGTGATGACATGTGTTTTAAAATAATATTGCTCTTATTTTGAATATGTAGTGTTTGGGTACTGTTAGGCATTAGTCTTAATGTACTTCCATGTCTCAAATCAAAATGCTCTGACATATTCTTGGGCAGAAGTGGAAAGTTGAATGTCTGAGTCACGATACCATCATCCCTATACATCAAAGGGATTTATTCCTTGAATGTGCTGCTTGATCTTACTTTCCATCATATTGAACTCTTCTTGTTTCATAGAGAGCTTGCTGGAACATTTGCTCATTTGTGTCAGCAAGTGGATGTCACACGGGAGAATCTTGAGCAAGAAATTTCTGCCATGAATAAAAAAATTGAAGTTTTGGATTCACTGCAGAGCAAAGCAAAACTGCTCAGGTGAGATTTGATTATTCCATACAATTGTTTTTCATGTGATTGCCCCAGGATGTTCATATGAGCTGTAGAGTTCATCCTGTCTTCGTCATAGCACTTGATGTGTGATGTCAGTGCTTTTCCCTACCAAGTCATGTTCCCTTTCACTAGGTACTTCCCCATGGACTGTTCACAGTCATTTAAAGCTTCTGCTTCACAAAGCACCTTTTTCTTCCTGTTTTTTATTTGTTTGGAATTAACAGTTCCTTCCCATTTATCAAAACATACAATCTTCCACTCCTACAAACTCCTTCAGGCCCTTGTAAAATTATGCAAAAGTCTTGCCTTCACCTTTGTACCCAGTTGTCTGCTGCTTTCTTTACCCTGCAAAGGCTGTTGGGAAGACTTTTTCAAACATTCCTTACCTACACAGTAAGACCAATGTGAAGTTGTGTCCAAGATCTCTGTTTGAACCTCAAAGCTTAGGGACTGACAGCAGGCAAGCATTCTTGACCTGCTAGGAATGGCAGCAGCTTTTTGGAATGAACCTCTGGCACTCCATGCCTTGCCGTGTACTTGGTTTAGTTGCGCTTCTTTCTGACTGGCTTGAGAAGAGCTCTTTCATTTACCTAACAAAACTTTCTGTCCTTGCAGGAACAAAGCAGGTTGGCTTGACAGTGAGCTCAACATGTTCACACATCAGTACCTGCAGCAAAGCAGATAGTGTGGGAAGAAGAGTAAAACAACAGTTTCCCTTCAGTGCTCTCTTAATTACTGCAGAGAACATGGTGGGTGATGGAATTCCCTAAAGGGAATGAGCAAGAGTCTATTGCTGTGTTTCCAGTTGCTGTGTGAACAGTAGGATTCTGCTTCCCTGTTCTGTGTCCCACCTCTAAACACTAGCTGTTAATAACTTCTTTTTCCTTGTGAGACCAGGCTACTTCAGGAGGAGTGTGTGCTTTATACATTTACAGGAGGCTTTTACTGCACTTCATTTTCCTTTAAACAAATTTAAAGCAAACAAGCAAATGTTTATCAGGTTAAAAGTTATTCTGACACATCTTTATGGAGTCATTTGTTTTACTTCATAAAGACAGAACTTTTGACTTCCAAGCCCCAGGTTGATTTATGTATGACAAGCAGCTGTTTGACTAAATAGAGATCCTATGCACGCAGACGTGATGGTGGTTTCACAAAGCATTTATAGCCCACACAGGCCTGTCTCCTAGGTTAATATTCCGTTATTCTAGAACATAACAGAGAATCACAATGTCCCTTCGTAGAAAGGTTTATTGCTCTCAGTATGCTTAAACCTGTGAACAAAACCCAGTTCTCTTCTGGAGCAAGAGGAACTAAGATTTTGCTTTGGTAAGCTTAGTGAATTTGAAGTTAGTTTCTTTCTCTTAAGAGCTGTTTAATAACACAGTCCAGCCCATTTCCCGTCATGGACAAATAGTTTGCAAAGACAGAACTAGTTCCTATGAAGGAGATAGTGCTGATAATTTGGCAGCTTGTTGAGGAAGAAAACTAGGAAAGAGAAGCCAGTTGACACAATGTAATGTACTGCATTATGAGCTCAGTTGATGGATGTGGGTTTTCTTTGGAAAAGCACAGCTGTGTTCCTGGAAGCAGGCCTGTGGAATTCCATTACCACTATTTGGCCACAAGAACAGCATGTGGATTACACGCTGTAAGAGATTTTGCTTCATGTAGAGTTCCCACAGGATATTACGGTCTGGACAGCAATAGGATTTCATATGTTTCTCTTCTGTTAAAAGTATCAGAACATGCTGGCAAGTACAGCTCCTCTGGGGTGGGGGCAGTTGTGGCGCTTGTAGTACATGCCAGGGCAAGAATGGGTTAAAGCAACTTAGTTTTTTTGAAGACATGCTTTATTTGCAAATACATAAAATTAATTGTTGAGTTTTGTCCTGATGCAGTTTTGAATTTGGAATATAATATTTGGGAATTGGAAGGATTTGAGTATCTTCCTGTTGGAATTGATAGAGAAGAAATTCTCACTGATTTGAGGAGTAGGATTAAGTTCCTCTATTGCAAGCTTCTTTTCCTTTTTGTGAGTCAGTATTTGCCTTGTGTTGGTTATAATCTTTCTGTTGCCTACAGAATGTCTGAGGAATCCAGAATCAGATCCTGTAGTTCTGAGATTAGTGACAACCTAAATCTCTTCAGCATCACACACATAGAATATGGGCTTCTTAGGCAAGGCTGTTCTGAGATTTGCGGAAAGACTTGAAGTATCTTGATTGTGTAGGAGCTGGCGGTAAGACTCTTACGTCTTCAGAATGCAGAAAGGAGACAAACCTTTCCCTTCCAGTAGACAGCTTTGACTCCAACTCAAACTGAGAAGCTGTTTTCATCAGAAGTTTTTTTGACCTTGATTGGGTTCCTCAGGCAGCCACCAGGATGTGAATATAGATTTGATCAAATCTGAAAGTGAGCAAGAAAGAAATTTGAGTCCTTGCTTCTGGAAGTCTACTCTGGGCTTGTGGTGAGTAAGTGGAATCATCTACTCTTACTCCGCTGCAGGCCTTAGTTGAATAAATTTGAATCTTCAGTCTCTCAAGCTGTCACATACGCAGTTACAATAAGCTATGTTCTGTTCTACTGAGTTAAAATATTAAGCATGTCCCTAATACACAAGGATATTGTCAATTTCAGGTCGAGGCAGAGGATGATGTACTACTGCTCAGCAGCTCATGACTACTTGAAATGCTGACCTTGCTTTTGAAGAGGTAGTGTTAGCATCTCTTCAGTGGGCCTTTAGGGGAAATCTGATAAATGAGCTGATCTTTAAGCCAGTGTCTTATCTGTGAAGGGAAAAAAGATTGATGGGTTCTTAGAACCTGGCGTCTTGCTGCTGTGTGTGTGTCTGACGCTGCTCAGGCCCGGGTGCTGTTGGCATTCTCACTGCAGAGCTGAAACCTAACCTACAGAATGGGGGAAAGAACCACTTGAACTTTTTCAGAAGCAAAGCTGCTAACACATGTGGGTAAGGATGTGTAACCCTTGTGCCTGGAAGCCCAAGTGATCGAGAATCAAACTTTTAACAGACAGGCTTATAAGATGGATTCCTCTGAAACAAATTATAGCTGTACTTCTTTAACTGAGAGTGGTGGAACACTATCACGAGGAGTTTGTTCTCTTCTGATTTTCATAAAGAATGCTAAACTAATCCTTAAAACAGGTAATTCCAAAAACAGTCTTCCCCAACCTCCCATTAAAGAAGGTCAGCTAAATGCACTTTTATCTTATTGCTGCTACTTACTTTTCCTGTTGCATTATGTTGATGGAGCTCTTCAAAATACTCTTACCAGTGAGTTTTCTCTCTGCTGTATTTAAGGTGATAAATTTGCATGAGTTAGTCCTGTAACAGTGCTGTAAACAATGGAAACAAAAATAAAAATGAATTGGAAAAACGCTTCTCCTGATGTGTCCTGCGTGTTGTGATACAGTCTTCCAGTGTAAGTATATCAGCTTACATCAGTATGTATAGCTTTGCTGCTTTGTGGTACTGAATTGCATGTTTGACACCAGTGACCTTTTTCTGTTGTTCTTATTTTGAAAATTGACAAGGAGACTAATAATACTGAATTGTCTGATAGAAAGTTTTAGTTGCACTAAAATTGTGAGTATTGAATCAATGATTTTTTGAGAATATTTTAGGAAGTAATAGTGAGCAACTGCTGAGTTGGTGGCCTGAAGCTGTGGTGGATCACTATCCTCAGCTGCTAAGTTACATCGGGCGTATTAGGAAAGGGCAGATTTCCCGTGACAAGTTTTCAAAACAGCTCCCTTTGGGCTATGGGCGTGCTGGGGGTACGTGGCCCTTCCGACACGGGGCGTTGAGGGCAGGGTCCTGCCAGGGCTCTGTCCCGAGGGGCTCCCCCCGCTTCCTGCAGCCCGCGGCCGTGCCAGGCCCCGCGCATGCCGGGAGCCGCGGGGCGGGACCGCCTGCTCGAACGGCCGCGCCGGGGCCGCCCAGGGGAATCCCGGCGGCAGCTGGAGCGGGGCGGGCATCCCCCGGCTCCCGGAGCATCNAGGCGGGGCCGGCGCAGGGACTTTGAACGCCACGGCCCCGGAGCCGCAAGGCCTGGCGAGACTCACGGGCTTCCCGCACTGCGAGGAAGGGGAGGGTTCACCGTTCTCTGCCGGCTGCCGGGCCGGCCTCTTGGAGCGGAAAGGGGAATTTTACAATGCTCGGGCTCTCTCCCCGTCCTCGTGGCCGTGGGAGGACCGAACCAGCGCGTCTGTGCAGAAGCAGCGCGGAGTGTTGAACAACTTCCTCGCAGGGAGGAGAGTTCTCGGCTCCCGAGAAAGCCGTTGTTTATCTCTAACTGCGGGAGGCGAAGCCCCTTTTCACAGAGGTTTCAAATTAGAGCAGTTTCGTAAACCTGAACACCCGGGGCTGAGCATGAAGGAATTGTAGATTATGCCAAGAATGGACCTCATCTGGTAAAACCCTTCCAGAAAGTCCCTTGACTGATGTTATTTTCAGAGTATTTGCTTTCTGATGAGCAAGGATGAGAGGATGCTCTATTAGCTTTGTCCTGTGATGGCTGTGAGAACTACTGTTTTTTTTTTTCTAATTATCTCAAATTTAGTGCCTCAAGACTGATATTTCTATTTTACGTTCTGTAGTGCAACTCTCTCTTATTTTTTGTAACAAAGAGATATGTTGTAGTTTGTTGATTGTTAGTGCTGCTCTCGATTCCTCCCACTGCTGTTGTACATGTGCATTTGATTCCTCATGTCCAGTTGCCAAGGTAGCAGACGCAAAAACAAATCAGATGAGTTTTGCAGAAAGTTTTGGGGATCCTTTGGAACAAAAGCTCCCAGAGAAACACAGTTTTCTTGAGAACGTAATTTATCAGTCTAGTCAAAAGCAATGCAGGAGTTTGGGTTTAGGGTTTGCTGCCGTCTTATTTAAAAATCCACTTTCTGCAAATTTAGGGGAGCTTGTGATGTTGTAAAGATGTTGAACAGTGTAACAGACTTTCAGTCAAACTATGCTTCATTTGTTTTCTGTTTACTAACTCCTTTTCATCCCCCTTTTCTAATAAAAGGGCATCCCTTTGTGGGATTTAATTTAATTAATTTGTGGGATTGGGATTGCCTGAACTGTAGTCCTGAGTCATAGTTGAGCCTTTTGGAGCCTTCCTGCCTGGGGAGCATGGAGGACAGTTTTGACTAAGTATTTCTTCTGGATGTAGCTGATACATTCATATTAATTAGTCGTATTTTGAACTTACGAGCATCCTGGTGTCATCACAGTATAAATTTCAATGCTTCAAAAGAACATTACAGCAGAATTGCATAAGTATGTCCTAAATAACAGCTTCTGAACCAAATGTCTCTTATCTAGCTTTTTTATGTGAATTTTTTGTGTTTACTGTTTCCTCTGTCAGTGTTTCTTGTCTCTGTTAAATCAGCCCCCAGTTTCTGAGTGCAAAATATTTGACAGTATATCCAAGAGGGGGGAAGCATCTAGTGGTGCTGGTTCTCAGCATAAGGAGTTTTGAGACTGGCTGATTTCTCAGGAGCAAGAATCAACATTTCAACAGCTGTAAGTAATTTTTAGGAAAAGTCCCCTGAAAGTGATTTCACCTGTGTCTACTTCTTCACTTAATGTGGTGAATTTATGTAGTTTACTCTTCCTCTGGTTTTACATTAAAATGTTTTTGTAGAATGGACTTAGAGCTCCTGAAGAGGCTGCGGCAAGCCAACCAGGACCTTCTACAAAGGCTCAGAATGAAGCAGGAAGAGATCAGAAAAGGACTTCCCAGCAAGCAACTCCTTCCAGCATCTCTTCATAGCAGCACAGCTGCTGATAGATGTGTCCCCTTGCCCAGGAGAGGGGTATGTATGGTGTCTGTGCTAGAAATTCAGGGAAGCAAATGGGCCTCGTATGACAGATAACAGCTCTGCCTATGGTGTGGTGTGGTCAAGGAGACATACGGACATGAAAGAGCTCTTAGAAAGTGGAATGGGGAATATGGAGTCTGTTAGAAAAGTAGCTGCCCTTTGGTGATTGTTTATCCTGTGGTCTCAATCTGTTCTCCTGGCAAAGGGTTTGGAGATCAGTTCCTGCCTAAGAAAGGCAGGTTTCTTCATCTAAGATAGGAATGAACATTGTGGAACAAAATCCTTTTGTTTCTTCTAAGCACAAGGGCTGAAATTCAGTTCAGTGGTTCCTCAAACTGGGAAAAGCTGCATTTAGCTGGAAGTGGATCTCTTTCTTACCCTCTCCAAAACATAAGGATTTTTCTTTTTCCTCTGCAGGAATTTAAAGGAGTGAACAGACTAGAATGAGAGATTGATTTAGTGAGTGAAATGTTCTTATGAAAGGTATTTGTAGCCTGACTGATGCTATGTATTAAGAGAGTCTCTATCCTTACAGAAGGAATATCAGGTCGATGCAGTGAAGTCTACAGCTGACCCTGGAATAATGGTGTCTGTGGAACCCAGAGCTGGCCCAGCCCTTTGTTCATCTCTTAAACACAGCAGCAGTGACAGAGGGGTACAGCAACAACAAGCGAAGACACAGGAAGGAGCACGTTTCAATTCCAGATTCCCTGGGAAAGAGAAGAATGTTACGCCAGTGTCTGCAATCATTATGTGTGGCAGAGAAATCTCCAGAGTGGATGGGGATGGCCATGCTCAAGGAAGTCCCGAGAAAGAATCCTTCTTCCTGGGATGTGGAGAGAACAGAAAACAGTCCACTCTGATGCATGGTTTCCATGAGAAAGGTCATCCGGAGCCATCACTGAGCAGAGTGCAAAATAAAGAGACCAGTGAGCAGCATGTGGTCATCAGAGGGCCCCATATCCCTAAATCAGTTTTGCTGACATCTCAGTCCAAAGAGTTGAAGGTAAATGTTAAACGAATGCTTTTCTTATTTTCCTAAGTCAACAGAATGACGGGGAGAAAGGGCCAGGAGAACGTTACCTGCCCTGTTCCCACTGTGTAAATTGGAAGTTGGGGTCAGAACTGTTCTCAGCTATAGCTGCCAGGGGCTGTTGGCAGTTTGTTCAGGCCCTGCGTTCCTTAGCCAGTGAACTGAAAGACCGGAAATCCGTAACAGTTTAACTGTGAGGTTCCCTGTCTCTTGCATATATCATCCACATGCTGAGGGAGAGCAAGCAGGTGCAGTGCTGCTTGTTCCACAGTTTGTCTCCATAGGCGGGAGGGCAGACCCTGGCCGTGATCATCCTCCAAGGCAGCACGGGTTGCCTGATCTTTGGGGACGTGCGACGCAGCTCAGCATTTTGTTTAAAGCTCTGAAAAATCCTGCCTTATGTGGGCAAGTCCCCTGCCTCCTCTTCCTGTTTTATTTATTGAGAAGATAAAGGGCAGATGAGCAAATTACTGGTAGAGGCATAGATAGAATCCAGTCTCAAACTAAGCCACAGCTGTCCCATCTGAACAGCTGCCAGTTGTCTCCTCAGCTGTACCTTTGAATGTCCTGCCAGATGATTAGGAAGTCTTTATGAGTTGTTTTCTTTCAGAAGGAAGCTCATCATGTGACTTTTCAGCCTGACCCTGAAGAAGATGCCATACCCGTGAGCAGCTGGTCTGCCCGTCCTTTCCTGGGCTATGACTGGATTGCAGGTGAATCCTAACTCTGAAGCAAAGCTCTCCGTGTGATGTGGTGATATTAAGAGTTAAAACACAGTTTATGATCCTTTTGAGGTGTGATGGAACTGCTGTCCTAGGACCAACGGGGCAGGTCCCAGCAAAGGGCCTGCAGCTTTGTCAGAGGCCCCTCTCCAGACTAGAGGTGACCTGTGCTTACCTGCAGTGGTGAAGTAGCAGTGGTATGGGAATCCAGGCAGCAAATGGCAAAGACAAGTGGCGTCAGAAGGGATGCCAAATACATGGAATGAATGAATGAATGCAATAAGGGACCCAAACCACACAGTAAATCTCTGGCTTGACATGATGTTCTGCCCTTCTCATTATCATTATTTTGTTTTGACTGTTTCTTGTGAGGCTTGCTTTGGTACTTTCCCAAATTTTGTAGATCATTGAACTTTTCTCTTTCCTTGGTGTTCTCAGGGCTCCTTGATACAAAGTCTTCAGTAACAGAAAAATCTGAGCAATACTTTGCTGAGCTGCAGGAGTTCCGACAGGCCAACAGAGAAACCTGTATTCATCAGCAGCACCTGGAGTAAGTGGGAATGGGGAAGGGCTGAAGCAGCAATGTTCAATCCCTTAGTAATCCCTGTAGTAATGAGAACTATAGTCTGATTGGAGCAGGACATTGCAAGCATGGCTTTGAGGGCCTTTATTTACCTCCCAGTCATGTGTGCTTGGAAAAGGCAGTGCTGTTCAGAGGGCCAGCCCCTCTGTCACTAACTGATTTTCTTGTATATTTCTTTAGACCCAAGGCTCTGGATTGCACAGGTCCTGAACAAGAACTGGATTTGATCACTGGTTCCCATAAGTGTAAGATCATATTTTTTCCTAATGCAATTTCTGTGAATGAACAACTGAGCAGTCTTTACCTGTCATCCTGAGAGAGCACCACATTGTGCAACACAAGCAAGAATGTATTATTTTCAGCTGCAGCTTTTCAACCAGATTCAACTTCCTACTCCAAAAATGCTTGAGTCTTCTAGGGATCCTCTCTCAGTGTTATTTTAATTTGTCAGGGTTTCTTGTATTTGGATAATGTTCTGTTTTTGAATTAAAGAGGTTGAAGTTTTGTTCTTGCTTTTTAGGAACTTACTTGGGGACAGGAAATGTATAAGATATTTCAGGAAAAGCAGCTCTTTTTATAGAACGCAGGTGTGGCACTGTGGTAGAACACAGCTTTTTTGACTGGGTTCAGAGACCTTGTGACAAACAAGAACTACAATGAAGGTTTGTTGCTCCGTGCAGGTGTTTACTGTTACAGATTAAACCAGCGCCTCTTCACCATCCCTGTGGATTCAGAATCTGCCTGCCCTGTGTGTAAGAGCCCACATACCCACCAGCCCCCAGGGACACTGGAAGAGCCAACTTACGTCAGGTAAATAAGAATTATTGCTTTGTAATATGCAGAACTCAAGGAAACAATAGGGAAGAATAAGCTAATTAGGTGAAGGAGAAAAGAGCATCCTAACAGCTCTGTAGAAGGTTGCTGCTTTCAAGGCAGAGATATCTCTTGCTTAAAAACTCCTTACTGATCTGTTCTGTAAGCGCAAACCATCTTGAAATCAATGAGAAATGCAAGTTTTGTCTGAATTTACATGTAAAATGTCTACTGCCCTAATCCAAAACTTGTTCACTTGGTTCACTTTGCGGTTAGATCCTTGGATTCTGAGTGGGAAGGCATGCAGATTCCCTGTGCCTTGGCAGAGGTGTAGGCAGTTATTTCCCTTGTGTGGTTCCAGGGTCAGCATTCCCAGATCTGCCCTTTTGCCAGCCTACAAGTACAAAGCCCATCGCAGGAGGAGCTTTGAGCCGGCAGACGATCTAGCACTGCCTTCGGTAAGTTGATGTCTTCCTGTTGATGGCACAGCCCAGGCTGGGCCTTGATTTATAGCAAGAAGGAAAGAGAATCTGGGACTCATTCCCCTGGCAGTTTCCACTAAAATTTTTGAAATGCGTCAGTGAGATAGCCAGAACATCCTTTGGTGTGTTCTGAGTTCATGCCTTTGTGTGAGTGGCATAAAGTGTATGACATATTTCCAATGCTTTACACTGCACAAAAGAGAATGCCATGTGGAGCTGTATCATTCTGGGGCAGATTTGGCTGACTTGCTTCAGGCATTGGCCTCTCAACACGATGAACCAAAGCTAAGAGTGCCTGTGTTTGTTTCCACAGATGTTAAGGAGTCTGAAAGGCAAGTGTCCATGAAGTATTCACAAAATCAGTAGTGGCAAGGGTGGATTTAAAACTGCCATTGTATTGCTGGTTCTGTATTCCAGCCAGTAGTCAATGCTGCAGGCAGTATTGCTAATCTAACCTAGCCTAGGCCTAGAGATTTCCAGGGAAGAGGTGGGAGGAAGCTTAGTTTTGAGGCTTAGGGAACTGGATGAGTCAGTTGAGACAGGTTCAGAGAGGTCAGGTGCTTGAGTTCACAAAGCGGGAGATCAGTTTAGAAACGTGGAAGAGGGGACAACAGTGTAGTTTCCTTTATTTGAGATTTCATTTGTTTCCTGTTAGTCATATAAAACTCCTCAAAAAATAATAAATTAATTACTCACTTAAACCTCCCTTTGCAGAAGTTAGTTCTAAGTAATAACAGGCCACAATAGATAAAAAAGGGTAAAGCATTCCCATCTTTTTTCACAGCATTGCCTGGCTGGCTGGGAAAATACGGTCCCTTCCAGCAACCCCCTGCTCAGCAGTTTGGATCTGCGAGCCTCACTGGAAGAGAAGCCTTCTCCCTGTCCTCGCCTGGTAAGGACAGCTTCCAGAGTCCCAGGAGATGCTGGGAATTGCACAGATGGAAATTGTGGCCTCATCTCTAAAGGGTGTGATGATTATTGAGGGCTGAGCAAATGAAAATGCTTGGAAAAGTATCTCCTTATCAGTACTGGGAAATGTTTCCCTCTGCTGACTGGTGTGCGCAGAGACAAAAAAGCAAATGGAGCTGAATAACAGGCAAAAGCCTGTTCAGCTCACCAGTCTTCATCAAAATGGGAAAAGTCACTTTGGCATTCTTTGATTAATACCCTCTTTATTTGGATTCCAGGACTCAGTGTCCAGAGTGTCAGGAGAAGCCAGAACTGATAAGTTTCTGCATCCGCCTCACTTGGCACACCTGAGGTTTGGCAGAGCAAACCGGGACACCAGAGAGCAGCTCTCAGTTCAGATGCCACTCCCTCAACACTCTGGACCATTGACTTGATTGCTCTGGGGAAGGGATGGGCGCAGCACGTGGAAGCAACTCAGAAACGAAGCAATCTGGATAAAAATAAATCTTCGGACAGATTTTCCCCAGTTTTCATAGTCATGCGCATATGTGAGCAACCAATATACAGATCTGAGTTTGTGCGGTCCACTATGTTCACTTTGCATTTTTTTGCCATTTACAGCTACTTCTGAGCAGCTGCATGAGCTGTCCCAGCTAGGGCTGGATAAAGGCATGTGTCCAGGATCAGTAGTGCGTCTGCCACCTCAACTGAGTAACCAGCAGTTTAGCGTTAACTCTGAATGCCAGGGTGAGGAATTGGCCTGTGAAGGGCCTGGTTCAGTGGAGTGACACAATTATGTTTATTTCCAAATATTTGAAACATGACATGTAATTTTCTAGTGCCCTAAGCTTGAGTTCCTCAATAATTTAGTAAAAATTTTAAAAATACAGTTTATTCTCAGTGCAATGTGTGTAGCTGTGGAGTGTATTACATCAGAATAACTTTGAATGTGAAAAAACATGTTTAAGTAAAATGAGATTTTATGAATCAGTGAGCTAGATTATGCCTTAAAATGTTTGCAAATTTTGCTTGCCTCTGCTTTTCCAAGTCTTCTGGAGATAAACCAAAAAAGCATTTTAGAATTTTTAAATTGTACCAAACCAAAAATACTTCACACAATGCAATTTGTTTTAACTTTATAGAGCGATCTTATTTTCCTTGTCTGAAAACAATAAAACGGATGTTTTATTTTGCTTTGAATTTTCTGAAACAGAAATTCCTGCCTCAAACATATTTCTGGGAGCTAACTTGAGGGAATGAATTTGGTTTGTGCAGCTTCTTGGCATTCACTGTTACTTTTATATCAAATACATTATTTATTAAATCAGATGCATGAATAGACTTTTTTAGACAAGGACAGGAATATTGCAAGTTTATGAAATCTTAATGTAAGACTTGGAATGAAAAATGAAAAGCATGACTTTTAGCATGACTTTAGCTCTGGGTTATGTATCTGTAGGGTAAAGTGAGTGGAATTTGTCACATAATTTCCATTATTGGAAAAACTAATTTTAAAATAAACTAATCCAGTGACTATAGAATGCTAGGTGCCAAATTTTATACCAAACGGGCAAATTTAACATTTTTACTCCCTTGCCTTCAAACCCAAAACAGAAGACATCATAAACCTTTCCTTAATTTATCCTGAAATAAATTACAGCAAGCCTGTTCCACTCTATAAACAGAGAAAAGGTAATGCTGTAGATTCAGTCAGTAACCTATGTTAGATCTCTCTGGTGGATGCAGGTTGGAACCAATGTTAAATTCAAAATGTCTCTTGATAGATGGGAATACATTCAGTCTTTCACACTTGTGAAAACATTGGAGATCTGATTATGACTCTTTCTCCACTAGAAACAGGTGAAAGAAGTTGGTGATGCTGCCCCTGCTCACTGAAGTTTCTCTCTTTTTGTGTTGGTTCTGGCCTGTGTGGTCCTGCCTTCATTTGCAAGCTCAAACAGACTGAAAATGCTCCTGTTTGTGAAGCTTCTCTTTTAAATTCATATCCCCTCCCCTCCTCTCCACTGCATGGAATCTGGAGTAGTGTAAGTCCAGACCTGCACAGGTGGCCTTTCAGTCACATGTTGTGAGGAGCATTTTGAGTGTGGATATAGGAATTTTTTGCACTGTAATAACAAGGTTTTGCACAGTGGCTTTGTCCTGCAGCATGTTACACCATCCTGGGTAACACTCCCTTCTGTGCAGCAGAGGGGACTGAGATGTCACTGGGGAGTTCCTTGTAAAGGAGCACACCTACTTACTGCTTGAAAACTTGCGTTTCAGCCAGTGTTAAAGCAGCTTCTGCACTTGGACAGCGGACTCTGTGCTGGAGCCAATGCTGGGATCTGCGTTTCCAGGGAGAGCAGAGCATGGGGGTGGTGTGTGGGGGTTGTCAGGATTGTGGGTTAGGAACACAGAAATGTTTTGAGGCTAAGGAATTCCTAAGCCTCAAAATAATACAAGCACTGGACTTGATTGTGTAGGCACAGAATTCTGGGGTAGCTCGTCTGCTATTCCTGGAGGTAGGCTTGACCTGGATTTATATTTTTTACCATTTCTAGCACTTAGGAGCAATGCTGGTTTAGTCTGGGCACCTGTTTATCCTGTTAATGGCTGGCTCTGTGTGTGCTCGTGTCAGTTCTCTTCTGCCTGATGTTTTGTGGTTTAGTTCCCCTTTCTGACTGTATTGCATGTATATAAGACTGATTCATGAGATGGGAAATCCAGCTTTGCTTAGTTAGACAAATTAGATGCAGTAAATGATGCATTTGTGTTTGGTTTGAACAGAGCAATATAGTTCAGCTGTCAAAACACACCTACTTCTCAGTACCAGTGTTAGACGGCCTTTAGTGTTTCTTCCCCTTCTCTTATTAAGGTAGTTTTTGTGATGTCTCAGGATCAGGTGTTTCTTGCTGTCAGTACATTGTAAGAATTAATATCAAGAATTTTGAATGAATGTAGTGCTGATTTATGCGTTCTGTTTTGTTATCAGCACATCAAGCAGTGACCGTCCCCAGAACTCTTAGGTGAAACAGCTGCATGTAGCTTGAACTTGCTTTTTGAATCATTTGCAAACTTTGATTTTGGGGGCTTTCATCTCTTTGGAACTTGTGTTTTCAAAGCCCATAAAAATTTTTTTTCAGAGTATCTCAAATTTGAAAACACAAGAGAAGTTCTACTCCTTCTCTTTGGAGTCAAACCCCTCAATTTCACCAGCTTCCTGGATAATGGCTGACCAAAAGTAAGGACTTGGTTTTCTCCCTTCTGTTGGTTTCTGCAGAGCAAAACTTCCAGGTGGAGGAAAACAACACATGAAATTGTTAGGGCTGAGATGCTCAGCTAGTCAAAGAAAATAAGTTTTACAGTCTTTGGAAAAACTGCATCCTGAAAATCTTTCCATTTGATTCTTTCACAAAAATGATTTAATATTTCCCAAGTTTCTTTTGTTCGTGTCCACAAAGGAAAGTTCATCTGGCTTCTGTTATTAGTTAAGCTTTAAAACTCAGCTTTTACATGAGGCGAACCAGAGTATCAAGAAAGGATATGAGTTACCCAAAAGGTCTGTGGCACTGTGGGGAACTAATGAGTCCCGCTTCTGTGTTTTAACCACCTGGCCAGTCTTCCCCAAAGTTTTTTAATTTCTATTTGGGATTAAAATGTATAGAATTGGAGCTCTTGGTGCTTTTTCAAATTGCACTACCAAGAGCTTTTTCTATGGAAAATGACCATGTGTAATTATACCACCCTTCCAGAAGCTGTAGTCAGAATTACAGAAAGTACAGACATGGTGTGATCTCTCATCTAAGGTCATTTCTCTCTCCATCCCTCTCCCTCTCTGTCTCTCCCAGCCTGCGGGCATAGTAATTGTGTGATATGGTTTTGGTTTCTTTCATGGAAGCCACAGCTTTCTTGAGTTCTCTGAGTTCTCTGTCAGCTCTTCTCATTTTTCAGTCTGACTCAAAATGTAGTTTAGTTTTGAAGCTACTATGGGGCAGTAAAAGACATTTTATACAGATTTTCTTTTTGATACATTGTTTTATCACTTTATGTAAGGCAGTAGTACTAGTTGAAGTAATGAAAACAAAGGTATAAGATTTTGGTACCCACATAAAATATATCTAAATGACATGTAAAATGATCGGTAAAATGTAATTGGAAATTAAGACATGTTATCTTTGTTATTAACATGGTAACCTTTTTTTTTCTGATGGTAACTAGTTTTAAGCCATTGCTACATTTTAACAAGTGTGCAACAAGAGCTTTAAACCAGCTTCCTTGTTGATCACAATGAACAAATATACCAAGGTAAATTGCTGTATCAAAACAGCTCTCAGATCATGTTTCCAAGAGCACCTGCAGTGTATTTAATGGATTGAAGTGATATAATTAAGCGGATTGACAAATATTTAATACTAAGAATGAGAAGTGTATGTGCCAGTAAATAAATATCAGTACTAGAGTGGCATAGAGGGACAGAATTTTGCCAGTCTGTGGCATAAATGAGGTTTTATTTCTTCTTCCATGTGTGATTTCAAATACTGTGTCAGCTACAGCCAGTTCACACCCCGATGACTGGCTGTGTGATGTATCTCAGTGAGATCCCATTGCACCAGTGTTGCTCTCCCTCCTGTCTGTCCTCTTTGGGCTACAGAAAGATTTCCTGAGAAGTTCAGTATGTTGGCTTTTCTTACAATGCCTAAAATCATCGGGATCCTGTGTGTTGTTACCACAGGATAATGTCACTATCCAGGATACCCAGGAACAGAGCTCTCCAATGGCTAAAATGCATAAATAGATCAAGAAAGGCAGCAAGAAAGTAATTCTTGGTTTTCTTCCTCTCTTCGTTTCTTGCTTTCCTCCTTTTAACCATGAGATTCTCTGCACTTTTCGTTGTGGGAAATGCCTTCATTTCTCTTCTCTTTTTTAATTTGTACCCCAAGGTATGCAGCATGTATCTCAACCAGCCCTGCTTTTGCTACTCCTCGGGCTCCTTGAGAAGTTTCAAGCTCTGATGTTGTTTAATCCAGCTAATGAGCAAGAATTTGGTGGTTTTTTTTGTCAGCATACTGCAGTGCTCTTGATGCCTTTTCACTGGTCCTAAAAGTACGAGCCAGACACAGTTAGGTGATGAAAAGGGGTTACCTTTATAAGGATCCTTACAGTGCACAAAATGCTAGATGGAAAGCACCAAGGATGCACACATAACATAAAATGGACACAATTTTTATGTGTTTAGCAAATTAGCATAACTGACAAGAACCCCCAATTAGAGACATAGGTGATGAGGTAATTCCTCCCTGGTTCTACCCTTTTCTGCAACCCTTCACCCTCTTAGATAGGAACTAAACATTGTTTATGAAAATGTGTCTCGAAGAGCCAGTTTCAACCTTGGCTCCCAGAGAGCCTAACCTTGCACCCTCCGGGCTTGGAGCCGCCAGGGAATTTGTTTTGTCTTTCTGTCTAACAGAGTGGATAAAGTGATAGCTACAAATACAATAATAGGCTACAGAGTTACAAATATGTATGTAAAGAATATAGAGAATATGTAAAGGCAAAACAGGCAAAAATCGATTTGGCATTACTCCGAATAGTAACACTAACAGACACTGAAATACAGATTTTAGACAAGGTATTTTAATATGTATCCTTTAAAATTTCATGATCTCTTTTATCTGTCTGACAGAAGTTTAGAGATCACACTTCTCTTGGTAGTTTTTTTTTCTTATACAGCTAGATATATATTAACTGAACATACCTATTTAAAAGCAGAAAAAGCCACAGTAAAAGTACAGTCTGAGACTAAAATCAATTACTTCAAAATTAGAAAATATAGTGAGTACTTTTGCTTGAGCACATGCATACCAATGCTCCTTCTGGAGTATTCCATTGCTGCTTCCTTTGCTAGGCTCTTACTGTTAGAGCACAGTGAATAGACACTGCTGAAGGGATGTTTTGGGCACGTGGCGGAGACTTTCCCTCTTCATTCTCTTGCTCCAGGTATCAAGCGGCATTTGAACAACCGCTGACTTACAGGACATTCTCTGAATTAGTTAAAATAGAAAATGTGAAGAAGGCTTATCTGAGGGCATCGCTACCTTTAACACCTAAAGCAAAAAGTGATGCAGATGTCAGATACGTGTAATCAAATAAACATTATAAATAATAACGGCATGCTCACAGGGGCCTCCCCTTTGTTTTTCTGACAGACATTGTCCTTCGATGGAAGACCAGAGAATCAGGGGTTGGTTGGTTGATTCTATTTGTTCTGTTGGGGTTTTTTCATATTAACACAGGGGATTATTTTCTAGGAAATAGAGCCTCCACGTAGAGTACAGTAGCGTGGGTTTGTTATAAAATGGAGGTGCTTCTTCCAGTTACTGATAGGGCTTCTTTTGGAAACCCCCTTTTGTTATATTTGAAATCAAAACACACTAAGTCTGAAATAATGCATTCGCTTGGGAATGCATACAGGCTGTGATGTTCCTGTGGAACAACCTCTTCACCCTCTTTATTGATGTTGGTTTTATTACACACTTGTAATAACATTTTGTCATATAACAGCCTTTCTGAAAAGCCAGCAGCAACAATAAGCACTTTCCACTTCCTATCCTTTTAAATATCTAGTTCAACCAAGAAAGAACTTAAGAAGTTCCAGGAAGAATGGCAGCTGGGAAGCCTGGTTTCACTTTGGGTGTATAAGTGGATTTTTTCTTCTGAGGAGCACCCTGGAGCCTTTCCCTCAGTGAGTGCCGCGAGCAACTTGTCCCTTTATCCAAGTCATCTTGTTCCATGAAACTGTAAAAACTTAACGACATTGCCTTCTCAGACAAATTTGATTGAAGTTATCCAATGGGTTAAAAAATTACCGATACCATTCATTAAAAAGGAACTAATGCACACATATATAAAAAATGCTCAGTACACTCGTTTCAGTCTTACTTTCTCTGGAAAACAGGTGAGAAAACTCTCCCTGGTGCCAGTTCTGGGAAAGTCTTTCACACACACAGATTTTTGTACTCACGTAAGTAATGTTTGCATCAGATACTCTGTCTTCAGCAGTGTAACTTAAACCTCTCTCTGATGTTGGTGCCTGTCCTTTTGCTAGAAAAGTTTGGAAAGGCCTGATCAGAGAAAAAAAAAACACAGAGGGGAAGGAAAAAAGACAAACAGATCTCATCAGTTGCCCTGACTACTATGTAATTTGAAACTGCATTAATAAATTGGGAGAATTGCCTAATGGCATATTATTACAGAAGATTAAGGTGTTTTCTAGCCTATTATTTAGTTAGGAAAGTCAAGAATGTAATAATCTGACACTGAAATACTCA
The DNA here is from genome assembly GCA_013398055.1 of Ifrita kowaldi. Taxonomy (NCBI): domain Eukaryota; kingdom Metazoa; phylum Chordata; class Aves; order Passeriformes; family Cinclosomatidae; genus Ifrita; species Ifrita kowaldi. The sequence continues at coordinate 186,110 of VZRS01002474.1, forward strand.
GTTGTCTCTAGACCCATAAGGCATACCTACCCTGAGAGCTTCCACAGCTAAGAGAGTTTAGAATCTGAGCAGTACCCTAGCAGAGCAAAGAGAGGAGATTTGCTGTGTGTCACATACGCCGTGTGCAGTGTGCTGAAAATGCCTGGGGTTCATACAATGGCATTCTGGAGAAAGAAATCGAGGTAGTTAAAATTGTTGCAGCTGTGAGTTGAGGATATGTACACAGGGTCCCTGTGGAATGCTCATCTTTGGTGATTGTGATGGCAGTGAGGTGGCTGAGGATCTTTAGTAAAATAATAATTTATCTGACTTTCAATGTTTTTTCATTTCTTTTTTTGTTGTTGATAAGGGTGAGAAGCAAAGAAAAAATAACCCAGAGGTGTAAGAATTCAAATTGCCATTATTTTCCTGTGTACCTCAGAGGGTTTTCAAGGCACTTTGCCCTTTTTGAAGTGGCTAACCTTCACTTTTGACAAAACTTCTAGGGCAGATAAGGAGGCTTCATGATACCTTCAACCAACTGAAATATTTCCAGGCATCAGAACAAAAACCATCTAGAGTAACCAATGAAAGTGAGTGAAATTTTGAGTAGCTGTCCTAAGGATGATTGTCATCAACAGGAATTAGTTTGTCTTGGGACTGTAGGAAAGGGAAGGTTTCTCAAGGGGAAGGTCTGTAGTATGTTGGTGTTTTAAGTAGCAATGTGTAAAGCTTCAATCTTAGTGGAGTCACCCTGGTTGATTCTGAGTCTTCACCCACTCATCCAAACAGGAGTAAAATGACTGTACTGAAAGAATTAGTGTTTCTTACTGGGAACTTTCTTGAGGCTTGGTTGCAACTCTTGAAAAAGTGACAGCTGGACGGGGCAGGGCTTGGATGTGTGCCTGGCCAAGGCTTTGGGGTGGTGAAGTGCTCTCTGGGGGCAGCCCAGATGACTCAGGAGCCTGTGCACAGCCAGCCGTGTGCCTTGGGTGACAACCTTGATTCTCAAAACTGACTCGCACCGGGACTAGACATTGAAGCAGTTTTGTTTTGTTCTATTTTTACTTTTCTCTTTTGGGGCAGCCCCCCTCCCCCTTCCTTCTAAATTGTTTTCTCAACTCAATTGAGTCTCAAAGCCTGTCTCCTGCTTGTCTTGAGCAGCTGGAATGGCTCTGGACTGAATGAATAGGCAAGGAGCATGACTTGGTGGGACCCTGGAAGAATCTCGGCTTCCAGAAGGAACAACCTGTCTGTCTCACCTGTGATGCTGGGAGCCAGGGACATTTAACACCACCTCAGATGGCTGCCTGTAGCCTGCATCTGGGACTGTGGCTCCTGCTGCTTCTCCAGGACGTCCAGACAGCCCCACAGGTAAGGCAGCGGAACACCAGGATCATGCAGCTCCTCAGGATGCAGGAGCCTGGTGAGGTCTGGGGGCACCTGGGGCTGCAGGGCCATCCTGCCCTTCAGCTGGGTGTTGGGATGTGTGTCCACAGAAGGAGGATTTATGCAACACAGGGGGATAAATGTGGTGAGCAGAGCTCTCAGGAGATAAAGGTATAAAGCAGAGCAGCCAGAAGAGTTTGCCCTCTCTGGGATCTTTAAAGGCAGGAGCATGGGATATGAGCTATGATCTGCATCTTGTTGGCACTGCTAGAGCTGCTGCAGCTGCAGGCTCATCACAGCAGGGGAGTGAGGAAAGGTTTGATAGGGGTGGGGGGCTTTTGTTTTTGTCTGCTTGCTTGGTGACAGGCACATTCCTTGCAGAGCTTGGTTCAGAGGGCTGCTGCCCACTCTGCTGATGCAAGTCAGGAGGGGCCAATTGAAAGGTGTAGAGGCTAAACAATAATAGACCTTCCTCTTTACAACCCCCACCCTACTGACACTGACTTCCTCATGAATCCACTATTATTTCTGAATCAAAAATCACTTTAAATAGACACAGCCCATGAGCTGCACTCAGCTGATTCTATAGATGCACACCAGCTCCCCACTCCGATCGTATCAGCTTTTGTGGGTTTGCTTCCACCCCCACACTGCCACTTACCCCCTCCTCCTGTGGATCACATGGCAATGAGCCCTCAGCACCTGGCATAAATCCAGGTGATTTCCCTGACTGACACTTAGAAGTACACATTTAAAAAAAAAAGTCAGGCACAGAGAGTCTGCACAGGTAAAGTCAAGTAGGTGAGAAATTGCATGGAGTGTTGGATCAGAAATGAGCCCTTACAGTGGAAATACAAGCATATATTAGCCTTAGACACCAGTCTAAACACTGTAACTGAAAAATCCAGCACATCACTTGTGCCAGATTTTTTTACAAGACACTGACTCCAGTTAGATCTTTGAAAATAACCAAGTCCTGTACCCTCTTCACAGACATCTGAAAAAGATCTTGGTTCTTTTGGGAAGAGTAGGAGTTTGCTCTTGTGTCTTTAGTTGTAAATTCCCCTCCCACATTGCAAGTTTGCTTTACTTTCCCCAGGCTATCTGTCCTGCCACTGTCTCCTTCCTGAAATACAGAGGGATAAGTGTTCTATGGGTTTGGAGCCTGTAATCCTTGCTCACCAAAGGAATATTTGGGAGGGCATTCAGATACGCTTGTCCAGTGTGCTGAATGCAGACTGCTTTAAGAGGAAAGCCAGCAGAAAAAAAAAGGATGATTTTTTTTCCTCTTTGACATCACTTTTGGTGGTTTGTTCACAAAATGAAAGGGGCAGAGAGAAAAATTGGTTTTCTGATACTCATTGTCAATATTCAGACTCACCGTAAAATTATCAGTTACCTGGAATAAATACACAGACCTTGCTGGGATAAGCAGCTGGCTTTGCACTGTCCTTCTGCATTGCTTCTCTCACAGCAATACTTGCTCTTACTGCTAGTGGAGTACAAGTGATAGTGTCTAATGTGAGCTAGTTGCTGCTTACTGGTCATATTTTTAAACCATGTTCCATCTTACCTTAGTTCACAGTTTGGGTTCTGTTTCTTTTTATATTCAGAGAACTCTCACTTGTTGATAATGTCTTTGCTATCAAGCAAATGAAGCTGGGCTACTTGAAGCTGTATATTATCAGCTTTTTCTGTACTGTCAGAATTTGGATAGAAGTTTGACAGACAGTTAACTGTTTTGCTGCAGTATTAGTCAGTTCTAGAATAGCCACTGCTGGTAGGTTTTTTTTTTTTTACGGTAATATGCTTTCTTCCTGACTTACAGCTCATTTGTAGCAAGCCGATTTCTTACTCTGCCTCACAATCACTTTTTCTCTATGAGTTCAAAAGACCATAAATAAATGAGTCAAACCTTGTCTTGACTGAATTGCAGAGTAGCCCACTGAATTCAGCACCACCTTTACAAATGCAATTATTTAAGTTGGAATAGCAAACATTTTTGTAGAAATAAGGAAAGTGAGAAGAGCTATAAAAAGCCTGTTTTCTAAAACAAATTCTCTCAAGCAAGCTTTGAAAAATACTTCTGACCTGTATGTTTGCTTTATTTAATTGGTTCTTGATCTGCAATGCATTCAGAAAAGAAAAAAAATAGTTGACCTTCTGGGTCACTGAAAGATCTAAACCAGTGCATCCCTGTGCATCCTGTCACAGAGCAGTCCAGGCAGGATAGAAATTGTGGTCTTTCCTTTCCTGTGGAATACAAGATGTATTCCAGCTCCTGCTAAATCCAAAACCTTTATCTGAAGAGAGAGTCAGAGAGAAGGATAAAGACCTACTGTCCACCACAGCCGGATGCCTTACTCCAATGTGTCTGTGATCTTCCTTGAATGTTAAAGGGGTTTTTTATAATACCCATTAACAAACAGAAGTCTAAGTTCTAATAGCAATAGCAGATGTTATTGGGATAAAACTGGTATTTCTTCACTAATCCCTTAGAGAATGCTGGGGACCAACCTTCCTGCTGAGTTAAGAGCAGAACTTTGCATCATTGTGTTGCTGTTACAGGTCACAGTAGGAGTCAAAAAGCTTTAGGATTTAGAGGGGAAAAAGATTACAAGAATGGGGGTGTGGTGACTGATGCTGAGTATTGACATGAACCCTATTTATCACTGAAAGGATCTATACTAATTTTTATACTCATGAAACAGCTCTACTGAACAGATGGTGACTTACAGACATTTTGCAGGTACTTAGGGATTAGAAGTGATGGAGCCTTCAAAGAAGGTGGTTTCTTACTCATAGACATCCTGCCATGATTTATTAGAATGAATTCCTTTCACAGAAGAGCACCTTGGGTTTGGCTCAGTAACAGTACAGGTGGCTACAAAGCTGTGCTTGTAGTTGGACACTTGGCAGCATTTGTTGAGGAGCCATGGATGATATGCTTAATGTAGGTGGCTGTAGTGCAGAGCTGCCCTCCAGTGGAAAGGGGAAAAATAAGGCTGAGTGCTCTCTCATATGTATATCTGCCTAATTTATTTAGTATGTAGGCCTAGTTCATGCAGTGATTTATCACTGCACTACCATCAGGTCAAATTCATAATCAGAACATGCACTGCTGTAACCAGGAGCAGAATCTAATACTAAACTCCTGATTTTCATATTCTTGGCAAGGTAACTTTTTAAAAAGCTGTTCTCTCACATTTTTACACAGACGCTATTCCTTTATTTAAACCCCAAAACAGACAATTAAATAAGCTGTAAGCTTATGTGCTGCATAAGTAATTCAGTAATTCAAGGGTTCAAACCCTTGTTTAAAACTCAGCTTCATTTGCAGACAGAGTTGGTTGCCCAGGAGAACCAGGAAGAGAAAATCAGGGGTTTGTGGTGATTTCCCACAGCTCTTGCAGAGAAACTAATCCAGGCTGACTATAGCCAGGATGCTATTGTTTCTTAAATTTTCTTTATAAAACCAGTTAATTCACTAAATAACTCGCAACTGACCTTTTGTGTGGTGACCGGTCATTTCCTGTTGTTCCGTTCAGGCTTGGAGTGTCTGCCTGGCCAGGGCACCCCGGCACACAGGCGTGAGGAGATACCACTTCCTTTTCCTCCTCAGAACAGAAAAACAGTGGCTGCACCTTTGTAAACGTGGTTTGAGTCAGGCTGAGCAGGCAGAAACACCTGCTCTTGCCTCTAGAGTCAGCTACAAAATGTGCCTGTAGGGAAGCCCAGGGATTATAGTGCAGAGATGTGTCAGAGTTCTCAGTTCTGTTACTGGACCTCGATGAAATTTAATGGCTTCAATATGTTCCTATTTCTTGTTCTTCTGTTAAATTCCTCCTTGACTGAAAGTTCCTGTTTTCTGATGGAAGTTAAATAATTTCTGTGTTTTGTGTATATTGAACAGGAGAACGGGCTGTGAAATGAGTTAGGTAGTGAGAGTCTGCACAGTGCACAAAGGCAGCAGGCAACAGCAAGTATTGTTGCAAAGACCAGTGGGAAATTCATCGGCAGAAAGTGAGATGTAGAGTTTCTGCAATATTTAACTGCTCTACCCGTATTGTGTGGGAAAATCTCTGGGGCATCTGCTTATCGATTCTTTACCAGAAAAAAATCACTGTTCATGCCTTCTACTAAATACTGAAAATGAAATTCAGATAACAACATTTTTAGGGGATTCTTAAGGGAGATGCCAAATTCAAAAACCCGATTTTCTCATCAGAACACTTGTGGCAGTGTAATTTCCCAGAGCATGTAGTGGCCCAGCCATACAAAAACAAAGTCTTATTATGTGCTTCTTGTTACAAGTTGTAGCTGGGTCTCATTTTCTTAGCTAATACCAGAACTATTCTATGGTGGGGGTTTTTTTAACTAAGCAAATATTGGTTATGTAGTGATGAAAGGTTATTTCTGGAAACCTTCACTCACAACAGAAGTGGGATCAGTTATTTGAATAACGGCTTCATCATGTGAGTATTTGCAGCATTCTTTTCAAGGCAAAATCCTCTTGTAGGATTTGTCCCTAAATTATAAGTAAAATAATTTATTGGCTTATAATAGACACTTAAGTTGCTAAATTCAAACATTATGACTCCATAAGTAACAGAAAACTTGTATGCTGCAAACAGGAATGACCTCTGTGGATTACACCAAATCTATGCAGATGTAGATGATGCTGAGTATGGTATCACCTCTTACTCCAGTGCACACAGAGCTGAAAATCTGTTACAGATGTAAGGGATTTTGTTCCTTTCCTTAAAAAATCCTTAGTTCAAACTAACATGAAATAATTTTAGGACAGTGATTTTTATCCTTTTTTAAAATTTGCTAACTGCTGCAATGTTTCTAAAGGAAATGCAGACAATAATTTAGTTGCTTTGGGGATATTTGAATTTTCAAAAAACTGTGGGCTTTTCCTTACCATCTGCAACTGCCATTGCTTGAGACAGGCATTGGGATCTGCTCTAGAACAGAATTAGTTGATTTCTAACTGTGTCTTTTGTCTCTTTCAATTTCTAGACATCATTAACCCCACCCCATCCCTGTGATACACATGAGAATTGGTTCTATGATGAAACTTCACAAAGCTGCTGTTACCAGTGTCCCTCAGGTATGTTTATAATTCAGTCAAATTTACATGGAGCCAGCCCTTCTCACAGAGACAGTAGGAACCCTGTGTATCTGCAGAGTTGTATTTTGTCCCTGAATAAAAGGGCAGTTTCATGAATCACTGCCTAATGTGGCTCCAGATGTGAATCTCTTTTCCACTGTCCTGCTCCTGTGTAGTCTGCACGCGAACCAGATAGCACGATAGAATTTATACGGGGTGTTATCACTTCGCTTGACACTGAAGCAGCCAGGTCAAAGACTTCATTTCAAACTTGCCCCTGGGTGTGAATTAGCACAGTGAAATTAGGCTAAATGAGTCTCTTCTCAGAGATAAAAAGTATAAAATGAAGGTGTGGAAAATCTGACGTTATTCTCATAGTCACAACAGTTTAGAAAGTGTCTCACATGAGGGAGGGAACAGGCCCTTGTCAGAGGAGACAATAAGCTGTGCTAGAAGCTGGGCGTGACTCAGAGGCACATGAGGTCAGCACCAGGAAATACCTTGATGAGACAGGAGTTCTGGAAATGTCTGAAGCTGCCCCTATTGGCCAGAAACCCCTCAGTGGGTGGGCATTTTGTGGTACTTCACCACCATCTGTATCTTCTTAAAGAAATCTTTTCCATTTTTCTTAAAGGAAATTTCTGACCTGTATTTGTGTTCTGATGACACAGAGGGCTTTAGTGTTTGATTGCCAGTTTTTGCATCCAGTTCCATCAGGATTCCCACTGGGACATCATGTACTGCTGGCCACACCACTAGAGTCCTTCAGAAGTTGTATATGTAAACCAGAGCAAGGGATGGAGAAAATGGTCCCATGAAAGAAAAAATGGGTGGGGATGTGACTTTGACAGTCCCGAGAAAAGCTCTTTTCTTCTTCAAAACCATACTTTGCCAAAGCTCCTGTCATGAGGGATGTCATAGTGAGGTTGGGTGAGATGTGATTTACACCAGGCTGCAACAAGCCACCAGTATCCATCAGTTCACCTTTGCTGATTCTTTATCACTACAGCCTCATGTCAGTGCTGGACTCCTCCACAATAAAAGTTGTGAGAATCCTTTTTCATCTTAATTGTCCACTACTCCTTCAAGCAATAACCTGTTCATATTTGCTACTAACTCAGCTGCTCACTGCGGAGAAAGAGGAGCTTTTCTAAAAGTCCTTTTAATCAAAGGAAGGAAAGAAGGAAACATGAAACCCAGTTCCCTGGGAACTTAGTAATGGCAGGACAACTGCCCTCATGGAGACTTGGTTGTCTTTTCTGTCAGCAAATGACTTGCCATCTGCCCACTCCATTGCAGTCCATTCCAGCTGGGATTATGTCCTGGCCCTGTACCTTAACACTTGAATGGGAAAGGCAAAAATGTCCTAGAGAAACCAAATGACTAAGAGAAGACTGTGGTAATATGTCTAACAGGTAAACAAGCAGACAAGAACATTTCAAGATGGTTTTCTCCCCATTCTGGATAGGTATCTTGCATATTTTGCTCTTTTTTTCTCCAGGCTATGTTAAAAAGAAAGCATGTCCTCAGGATCCAGCTGAAGACTGCATGACATGTGGACCTGATCAATATGTGAACAATATATTCCAAAAGCCAAGATGTGATGCCTGTGTGTCATGCTCAAAAGGTTTGCTTTTCCCCACGCATACCTCACAGTTATATTCTCTCTCTTTATATTTTATTTACACTTAATTTGTATTTTATTCATTTAGAATTGCCACAGCAAAATTATCCATCCTTGGTTACCGAGTTAGACAGCAGAATGTTACCTTGCACATAATCCATGTTACTTCCTGTGTGACCTGGGATTACCCAAAAATTCCCTCCTCCAATGCTATCCCAATCTGGTTTCTGCTTTCTGTCTTATATTACAAGCCATTATCTACAGGCTTCTCTAATTATTCATGGTTTAAATTACCATCATATGGCTTTAAACTGAAAGAGGGCAGGTTTAGATTAGATACTAGGAAGAAGTACTCCCCGTGTGAGGGTGGTGAGGCCCTGGCACAGGGTGCCCAGAGAAGCTGTGGCTGCCCCATCCCTGGAAGTGTTCAAGGACAGGTTGCACAGGGCTTGGAGCAGCCTGGGATAGTGGAAGGCGTCCCTGCCCATGGCAGGGGGTGGAATGAGATGAGCGTTAAGGTCATCTTCAACCCAAACCGGTCTGTGATCATGAAGAGGGACAGCACCTTTTTCTGCTTCCTGAGCCTTAAAACTGGTGTTGCTCAGCTTTGGCCATGCTTTATATTTCCCTTGCGAGGTGATCCTTTGTCACTGCATCTGTTTCTTGCCCACAGAACCTGACCTTGTGGAGAAGCAGCCCTGCTCCTTCAATTCCAGCCGTGTGTGCGAGTGCCGGCCAGGCCTGTTCTGCCGAATGAACGTTACGAACACCTGCACACGGTGCCAGCACCACTCTGCTTGCAAGCCTGGGTTTGGAGTCAAAATCAGGGGTAGGAATTCCTACCTGTCCAGTTTACCTTTCCTGATCCTGGCCGTAGGCCTGGACCTGATGCATTTTACTTGGTCAGTCCTCAGTCATTATTTTTATTCAGGTACCTCAACAAATGATGTCACTTGTGAAGAGTGTCCTCCTGGGACCTTCTCTGATCAAAACTCCAGCACTGACATCTGCAAACCCCACACAAAGTAAGTCTGTGCTTCTTCAATGGGACTGACTAATTAATTGAAATTAATAAAGGCTGAAATAGGATATGTCACTTCTGGTGCAAAGTATACAATTCATCTTAGAAGCAAGGGAATCACTTTGGGCCCATGTGCAGAGGTTAGAAGGCCTCTCTTTGTACCTGTTGCACAGGTCTTGGCTGGAGGAACAAGGGAAGGAAGGAATTCCGCTTGCCTCATTTTTAGTTAGTAAGTACAGTGGAATTACACACCTGTGTGAGTCGCAGCTTTGCATCCAGGCCAAGAATTAATGCCACAGGGGTGAGAAGGTTAATGACTTTTACACTGAAAGCAATAATTTCAGGTGGTACAAAAATGACCAAGGGGATGTTTGTCACATGGAAAACACTTGTACCTTGCACCATGGCAGTGATGCCCGTTCTTTCTCATTCCCAGCTGTGCCAAGTTGAACCAAGTAACGCTAAGGAAAGGAAATGCCACACACGATCAAGTTTGCCTGGACCAGTTGCCCACCTACCTCACCCCAAGCACTTTGTCCATGAGATTCAGCAATGAAACAAATGACTCTGACCTGAGTAGGTTTAAGGAGAACCTGGTGACCTCTGCTAGTGGTGACCTTTTAAGTGTCACAACAACTGAAAATCCCAATTCAACTCCTGAGGAGAAAGCTCGGGCTAACACTTCTCCCACCTCAGCCAAGGGGGAGATGACAACAGGAGGTAATGAAGATAGAACATTTGCTCTCTCTAGTGCTTTCTATTTGGAAGTATCTTTGGTAAACACAATTTTTATGTGGGAACTTCCTGCAAATCCCCTCTGACTTGTGAAATGATGTCTATGGTCCTATGTTCAAACACATAGGTCTGCTGAGGGTTTCCCCTCTGCCTTTTCTCAGCCCGTCCTGTGCTCCCTCTCTGTGCTGCAGGTGTAGTGCTTTGGGCAGTGGTTCTCTCTGTGACAGTGCTTCTTGGGGGCATGCTGATATTTTGGAAATGGAAGGTTTGCAAGAAGCGGATCCTCGTCCTCAGAAGAAAGCGTGAGTTTTTCAAGCTATAACATGTGATGTGCTGTTTGATCTGCCAGTATATGCCAAATGGGAACTCAAATATGGGGATATTTGTGGAGGTCATTGGGGAAGAGAATGCTCTCTATAAGCCAGATAAGAGTTTAAGGCAAGCTGCTCATGCAGGATGTTGGAGAATATGCAATATGGAAGCAGCTGGGAATTTATGGAGGCAGGTGGGAGGGCAACCTACAAGTGGGGAAGGGCAAACAGCTGTTTCTTCTCTCAGCACAGACGCTAGTATTAAATTATACCTGAAGTGTTTTGTGAATAGTTTTTGGTTCTGGGAACAGGATTGGGCTTCGAGCATGAGAGGAAGGGTGATTTTTACTGACACTGGCTCCCCATAGCTTTGCCTAGAGTTACATGTGGGGTGTGCCTGCAAAACCACATTCCTTCTTTTATAGAAAGCAGGACATGCACATTGTTGGTTGGTTGTAGATCTGTGGCTGTGGTGAAGCTGTTGGAGCCTGCAGGCTCCATGGTGAGTTTAACTAAATGAAAGGTTTCTTTTATCAGCACATCTGCATTCGGTCATCGCACACAAATATGCACTCAAATCTCAAGGTGAGTGACTGATGGGCCAGCAGTGTCATCCTTATGTCTGAAGAATAAGTGGATAGCTTAACGTGGGATTTTATTTTATAGAATTTTAATTTAAAAAGTGGAAATTTCTCATGTCACATGTATGTCTCTGCTGCCATGCAAGAGGCCAGTCCTGTTCCTCCTGCACAGGCAGGGGACACGCTGGATGTGACCAAGTGCCACCAGATGGCACTTTGTTCCCATGGTGGCTGAAGGGCTGGGTGATGTGTCACTGCCGGAAAACGCCCGATTGATTGTGGGACAGTCAAATGTGGGAGACGCGTTCAGGAAAAAAGCCTGTCCAGATCCCATAAGTGCAAAAATTTTGCCCATTTAGCTGATTCCCTCTCAGCGATTCCACTTCCACTGACAGATCTATTCTCTGTTGTGTCAGATTCTCCTAATCACCACACAGCAGAGCTTTTTATTCTCATTCATTCAGGAATACAGTTTAAAGTCTCCTTGCAGCTTAATTTTCTCAAAATGGAATTTTTTCTCCCTCACTTGCTTTACACAATAGAAGCTGTTACTGTGTAGCATTACAGAGCTGATGCTCTGAAAATAAAGGTGATTGCACATCAGGGTGAAATTAGACAGTAGGTCTGAGCCCACCTACCTTCATGGTGCTACAGAATGTTGTACACTCCCTCCTTGTCACCTCTCTTCTCTCTCCAGTGTTCCCTGGGATTGTTAATGAAACTATGCATAAAATTCCACCCCCTTAACAATCATCTGGCCATATGATGAAGTGACCTAACTTGTTAATCCAGTAGAAAGTTATTAACATTTTTTCACTTTTTTTCTTTTTAATGAGCTTGTCTTGTGCTTACCTAGACAGTTTCATTAGTTCATTTTTTCATTAGATGAATACCAATTGTGGTGTGGGGAGAGTGATGCAAAAGGCTTTGGGGACAGCAGGATCTCACAGTCTTGGCAGCAACCTGTTGCTTGTTCACCTCAGGAGTGTCATTTTAGTGTGCCCTTAGCTTTAAGAAAACCATTGTGCATGTGGGGTGGGCAGTGGAGTGGAAGTGGGAAGGAAGTACATTGCTATGTGACCTTTCAGAGCTTGTATTAACATTCTCGTGATTGTGTGAGGTTTCTTCTGATAATGTTTTTACTTTCCATTGCAGGTTCTGATCTAGTGAACAAATGTGCAGTAAGTGTGAACAATGCTCCAAAACAGATCATTTTCTATGCCAAAGTAAATAATGTTATTTTCAAATGTCCCGCCCAAAAAGTGCCAGCCTTTTAGTTTGGGCTTCCCTCTAGAATACGTAATCATTTAGGTGGGATGAGATGTATTAGGACTTGATACTTTCATGTCTTGGGCTGAGTTTAATGTGGTGTTAAATAATGTGATGCTGCCAATCTTGCTTGTGAGGGGATTTGGTTTGGTGTTAAGCCATTCATGGTGCATTCCATGAGACAAGATCTGAAATCACAGGATGAACATGCCTTTTCTTCCTTCTGGGAGAACTTCGTGTGTCAGTTGCATTTCATCTTACTGCTCCAGTCACACAGATGGGATTTGTGCTTTTCTTTTGTCTCCCTCCACATCCCCTTCCCTCTGCAGGATTTGGCATGACTGTGATATGGGTACACAGTGGGTTTGGTTTGTCATTCCTTCAGGACAAGCTCCTGCTGTTACAGTACAGTTTGCAGACGAACAAGACAAAAATCAGTCAATGTGGCAACTACAGAAAGCAGTTCCTCAGCTGCTGAAATCATTACAGCTCCATTTGAGCTCCATTACAGCCACTTTCAACCTCTGAGTCTTCTCATTTTATTAGGCTTGTTAACTTTAAATGTCCAGATCTGCTAAACCACTCTTTAGAATGTTAATTTCTTTTTGTTTTTAAATGAGTTCGCTTTTAAATGTTGTGCATCTGCACACACACAAGATACTACTTTTTCCAGTCACTCTGGTTGCAATCGGCTGTCATAATTTCAGCGTGTCAGTGCTAATTCCTTAATTGTGAGGAGCTTCAGTTCTTGCCTCTATAGTGAGTCAGACATGAGCAAGGGTTTTAAACTGCACATTTCAAAATCTTTTTTTTTCTTTACCAACCTTATGGAAACAGAAGAAGATCAGAACCACCAGAAAATTGTGATGCAGGACCTTTAGCCTCTTTTACATTTTGGTTCCTCTTTTAAAGAACTGTTTGTAATTATTTCTTCATGTATTAGGTAGTTTGAGCTTGTTTCTTCTACCTGATGTTCTGCTGAGGCAATTCATAATAACATTTTGAAGTTAAATCAGTTCAGCCTCTGGCTTGTTCTATTCTCCCACAGGAGCATGACAGGTCTTTGTAAGGTCTAAGAGGTAGCTAAAACATATTTTCTTCAGTGGAAATTAGGCACATTCCTGAACATGTCATCAGAAATCTGTGAATTCAGCTTAGAAACACTATTTTGAAATATGGTCTTAAGTGATGCAGAAGCCTAGTTTGAAGTTCCTATACCTGTTAGATACTTTGGAATGTTTCACTCCCTGTGACAGTGGTGCTGGGAAGTACATCCTGTTATCCTGACTGCCCCAGGAGGATTCTGTGGACCTACTGCAATGTCCAAAGTGTTTTTACACTCACCCCACTTCTGCTCTCCTGTTTGTATTCGCAGAAGATCATACTGACCACTGAGAGTGGGCCAGAAGAGGAAGAGTTAATTGACAGAACCCTTCCTTTGGAAACCAACAATAACTTAGTATCCAGCACAGAAAAAGCACAGAGTCCTCATCGGAGTGTGACTGACATGACATCGAGCAGTGGGAATGCCCCAGATTGCCCTGTGGATTCTCGAGTCAGAGACCACACAAATAACAGAATTGGTGAGTCTTGCTTTTTTTCCCATTTTTCTTGTTCTTTTTTCAAATTTTCAAACATGGTACATACTGTCATTCCGAGATTACTAGTAAACTGCGGTGTCCAAATCTCCTAACAAAGATTGGGCTGAATCTCCAGATCTTTGACACACAAATACCTATTCATTTGAATATAACACTTTCTTTTTTTCATATTTGTCTTAGTCACTATGAATTTGACAGAAAAATCCCTTCTTCCTCCTTTTCATTCTAGAAGATGTAAATTTTACAGAAGAAATTGGAATATGTCAGCTGGAAGATGATGTTGTAATACTGGATGAGAATTGTACTTTGCTATTGTTTTCTTCTCTGGTTTTATAATAATGGCTTGAAATGTGTCTTGCATGTGTTCTCATAAAGTCTTTGACCATGGCACAGGGTGGGAGATAAAGTCAGGCAAGGAGCTTATTCATGGGAGGAGAATTGTCACCTGAGACACCATCTGCATGAGACATTCTGGCAGTGCTTCCAAACCCAGTTCTGAGGTTATTTGAAGGTGTTATTTTTCACATTACAAAAACTGACCTTTCCTTACTAAATGCCCTTTCTGCTTTTACTGTGAGTGATGGATTTGGATGAATGTGATGATTTGATTTACCGTATCCAAATATCTCCAAGCAATTGACCTACTGTGTCTGATGAGCAGCATCCTTCTGAATTAAGTGCAGTGTTGCAATCCATTGAAAAGGCCTCATTCATCTTTCTGTGAAGGAATAAGACAACAGATTGGACCCAAGATTCCTAAAATCTTGTAGTTTATTCTCAGCTAGAAAGAAACGAATTTCTTTGGGTCCTAAGACCCCAGAATTTCTGTACAGTGCTGATCCTTACTCAAAGGTTTCTTTTACATGGTGTTGTTTCTTGAAACAGCAGGAGCATAAACCTTGGATTCTTCATATCTAGATCCCAATTATTGTTTCTTCTAACAGATCCTTGTGAATATTTTCTGCCTTTTCTGCTTTGTCTTTCTCTTGTAGTCCCACCTCTAGCTCAGTGGGTTAATCCCATGGAACTCAATCTACTTGATCTGAAATGCCAGAGTCCATGTTACATGAAAAAGAGCCATCTCTGGGGCAGCAGTGACTGTTCACCATGCTCAACACTACTTTTTTCCTTCCTCAGAAAAACTCTACATCATGAAGGCCGACACTGTTATCGTGGGGTCCGTTTCAGAAGTGCCAAGTGGCAAGAACTGTGCTGTTAGAGGATGTGAAAGTAACCTTGATGCCCAGGAAAGCATGGAAGAGGAACTGGAAATGCACTACCCAGAGCAGGAAACAGAGTCCTTTCCAGGGAATGATGTAATGGTTCCGGTGGAAGAGGAGGGAAAGGAATTTCACCACCCTACCACTGCCACTGAGAAGTGACAGCCCACAGAGATAGTGTGGGAAGATACAGAATCATCCAGTGTGACACTAAGGCTGGATTTATGACAAGGGAGGTAAACACACTGTGCCTTAGATTATTGTGAAACTCCTGGAAAACACTGAAACACATCCAAACAAGGAGAGCTAGAACCTATTTCATCTAACACATGAGAGGATCATCCAAACCGCTGTCCTTCATAGCTCACATCAGATATTTTTCTTTCCCTGTCTCCCAGTATCATTCTGAAAAAAAAATTGAATCAAAGCTGCATAATTTAGAGGACATCTAGATGTCAGCTGAAGTTTCACAGCTTGCTTTCTCAGTGTGAAGGAATGGATTGAAATCTATGTCTAGTTACTTCTATTAGCTGTGAAAATTCTGGCCAGGATTCTGAGTCAAGCTTGAGACTCAGCCATGTTTCTTATGTTGTTTCTATTCCAATACTTCCAATTTTGTCACATATTTTGCAACATCTTGTATTTTCTCAAGGCCTCAACTTTTGATTGAAAATGAAATAATTTTGTTTTCCCTAGCATAAACATAACTCTCGAGTTTGTGGACTTCATGTTTCTTGAGGAATTAGGATCAAATGGTGCCACACAGTCTCTGAAAACAGAAGGCCATAAAATGAATTGAAGTCCATCAATTGAATGGCCATTAGGCCATTCTTTCTAGGTTTTGAAGTCCAATTCATATTTTTTTGACTATGTCAAATCATTAGTAAGTGTACGAAACAGCCTCTTCTGATGGAAGCCAAACTGGCTGAACATTTGGCTATTGGATGAACTATGGGTTTAGCCCAATGTGGAGCTTGTAAAAAGGGAAATGAAGAAAAGAAACTATTTTTCTACTGAAAAAAAGGCACAGCAGTTACTTCCTATAACATTGTTAATATCTACTTGTTTTAGAGTTGTTCATAATCATCAGGGTGACACTGATTTGCATATCCTTTAAAAACAAACCTGTTTGGTGGCCAATTGGTGTTGGTGTTATGCTATTTTTAAACCTTTCATGCTGCTTGTTCAGTAACTGTAAATGTAATAGTGCTGACTATACTTTTGCACAGGACAATGGAAAATGAGCAATATGACAAAGTGTCTCTTAATAATCAAAAAAAGGAACCACAAAACCCATTGCTTGCTTTGTAGTTTTATCCTGCTCACAGCGCATAACAGTGGTGCAGCTGCAGCGACTTCTGTCTTAGAGCATACAAAAGGAACTCAAGGGCATAAAAACATCTTGGGCCAGACTGGAGTTTGAGCTGAACATTCATCTCTGACAGTCGCAGTAAGGGATTAGTTAGGAAGACCATATCTGCTGTTTGCATTCATCATAGTTCTGCAGTGGCAGCTGGCATTGGATTAAGGATGTCAAAGAGTTTGACTCAGCCTTTATTATTCTGTCATATCACCGTTAGTTTTTCTTCTCTCTTTTGAATTTCCAAGAAGAATCTGCCTCCATAAGCACCTGTGGCAACAGGTTACAGATATTGTGCACTGTGTAAAGGACTTCTAGCACTTTTAAACTGGCCTCTTTATTTCAGTGGATGTCACTAGTTCTTGTCTTACAGAAGTCAGTGAGTTGCTTTTTTGCTTCTTCTTTTTTTTTTTTTTTTTGCAACCAAGTTGCTTTTGTGATTCCTGATTGTATCTCAGCTTTGATTGAACTAAGCCTCCAAGATGAGTTCCCATCTTTTCATACTACTCATGTACATTTGATGCCCCACTGCCTTGGTCACTTTAGTTGACCTTTCCCACATCTACTTTAACTTCACTACATACTTCATTTTAGAGAACACCAATTTGTGAATCCACAAACTGAATAACCACATTTACCTGGCTGTGATTGTTCAGGGCTGTTCTGCAATGACTGTAATTGTGTATTTCCACTCTGTATATTAATTAATCTTTTTTACTGGAACAGCTTTCTAAAAGAACCATAGGCATTGCAACCTGGTGGATATAGCTGGTTGGTTCAATAATGCTGGTAATGTCTGAATTAAAAATTTCATGGACTTTAAGCCATGGACATGCTTTTCCTGTTTGATATGTGAATGTTTCATTGTTGATAATTTCAGTACCTATATCAGTCTCAGAAGAAATATTTTTGCAAGAAAGCCATTTGAAGCTCACGGAGCTCTTAGTGGACAAAAGTTTTTCTCAGGAGCAGGGCTAAATTTATAGTAAAGTCTGTCTGTACCATCCCGGCTGCGTGTGACACACGAGTGATTGGTACGGTGAGTATTAGTGAATATTGGAATGCTGCGAAGGTAACTTCGTACTGTGGGGCGAAGGAGTTGGACTTCAATGATCCATNGCTGCTCCAGGGGTGCTGGGAGCGCTGCAAAGCGGGAGCGCAGCGGGCGAAACGCGAGTGGGCCTCGCCTGATGCTGCCGCTCTGGAGGTGCGCGGCGAGCGGGCAGCGTCTCACTGCTGTGTGTGCGGTCTACTTTTCACCTGTCCGCCCCTTGTCGCCTGTCTGTCCCTTGTCACCTGTTCCTTGTCTCCTGCCCCTTGTCACCTGTCCGCCCCCTGTCACCTGTCTCCTGCCCCTTGTCACCTGTCCGCTCCTTGTCGCCTGTCTGTCCCTTGTCACCTGTCCGCTCCTTGTCGCCTGTCTGTCCCTTGTCACCTGTCCCTTGTCTCTCGCCCCTTGTCACCTGTCCGCCCCTTGTCACCTCTGTGCCCCTGGGCTTGCGCTGGATTCGCTGTGATCTCTACAGCAACCTCAAGTCCCGCTCTTAAGACTTCTTCAAAGCTCAGCCTGTGCCCTTTGTCTATGTCATTGTTACTTCTTGGCTCCCCAAAGGAATGACCAATCTTTTTCCCTGGATTTTCATCGGAAATAGGTTGATTTTGCAGGCTTGTTCGAATGTTTGTAAAAACTGTGGTGAGTGTCCTGGCAAGTGCAGAGTGTAAACCCATATCTATATTACATTGTTTACACACGAAGAGCTTGTTGTGCTCTCTTGGTTCCCTAGAGCTNATGATCCATCTCAGGGTGTTCTATGAATGGGGCTGAAGAGACCCTCCACACACGCCGAGAGCCCCGCGCAAGCATCTCCGACGTCCGGGCCGTGGGGGCCGCACCNTCTCTCGCCCCTTGTCACCTGTCCGCCCCTTGTCACCTCTGTGCCCCTGGGCTTGCGCTGGATTCGCTGTGATCTCTACAGCAACCTCAAGTCCCGCTCTTAAGACTTCTTCAAAGCTCAGCCTGTGCCCTTTGTCTATGTCATTGTTACTTCTTGGCTCCCCAAAGGAATGACCAATCTTTTTCCCTGGATTTTCATCGGAAATAGGTTGATTTTGCAGGCTTGTTCGAATGTTTGTAAAAACTGTGGTGAGTGTCCTGGCAAGTGCAGAGTGTAAACCCATATCTATATTACATTGTTTACACACGAAGAGCTTGTTGTGCTCTCTTGGTTCCCTAGAGCTCTTCCCAATTTAAATAGAAAAGCCTTTTAATTTACAGCGAAGATCTGATGTGCTGCAGCTGTTACTGTTCCCCTTCATTGCAGTGGTGACTGTCCTATTCCACATCCAGCTGTACCACTGTTTGGCAATGAGGGTTTGTAACTGTGTCAGTCAAAGAGCTCAATGGGATCTGTTTGCCTTTGACTCTGTTTTCTGTACTGGTATATTGATAGCACTTTTCTGTCCGATTTTAATATGTCCAGGATTGTGAACATAAATATGGAAATGTTGCTGAGATATCCAGGTCACTGTGTTCTCATGGGATATTTATGTTATTTACACGTTTATTTAATCATAGGAATTTAGGCTGGATAAGACGAAGGTTCACTGAAATCAGGTGAGGATGTCAGAATGTGTATTGAACCTGGAATTACACAATGGTCTTTTAAGGAGTACTGGGTGCTATAGTGAGCTGATAATATATTAAAATAATTATTTTAACTGTGTCTCACGAATTTTTAATTCAGCTCTGGTTTCAAGGTGAGAGTATTTTGAACCTGATTTACTGGACACCTTGCAGTGGACAGGGTAAAGCAGATAGAGGAGGGAGAGTCTCAGAATTGTAGCAGAACTTATTACCAGAATTCAAGTGTCAGGTTTTGTCACACTTCATGCTGATCAAGGGGCTTTGGTTCAAAAGGAATTAGCTCTCCTCTCACTTTAAACATGACTGAAAGATAATGATGGAAATAATGACAGAAACTTTCAGCATCACTTTTTGCACTGTGACAAAAGAAGGAAAAGCCTATATATACAGTTAGAAAAACAAATACAGTAGTTTCAGAAATACCACGTCTGCCACAGAACTGGAAAACAACCCATGCCTGTTTTATCAAATTTTAACAGTGATTTGTTAAAGAAAACTTACTTTATTTTTGAGGGAAACAAACTGGCAAAGCAATAGTTCTTGAGTGACACTACTTCTTGGGTTTTTTCTTATTCATCTGAAAGTCTCTGAAAGTTCCCAGCCTCAGTCCCTGTGTTAGACACAGGAACTGAACATTATTTTTGCCATTTTGTACAATCGAGTCACCAGAGTTATCAGAAATAGCCTGAAATTTTCAAACAGAAGAGCTGGTGAAATGTATATGTTTTTCCAAATACATATGCAATAAAATATACCTTGTCGTCCTACAAATTTGGACTTCTATTATTTTTGTGTGTTGTGAACAGCTTCCATATTCTGTGCATCTCCCTGCTTTCTCATTCTGAGAAGATGTTTTCATATTCTGGTGGTGAGTGGCAATGAAGTAGAATTCCTGGCAGTAAGCACAGAGACACTATTTTCTCAGGGAGGGGGGATGTGGAACTGTAAATCTGTTGGTGTGTGGCTATGCAAGGACTCCTGCTTTAAAGTAAAGTGCAATATAGGATGGGATAATAATTCACATAATGGACCATAATCTTTGAGAGAGATGTGCAGCACAGCAGCTTTGAAAGAAACTTTATAGTTTGAATAAAGTTGGTATAGCCTGATACAACTCCAGCTGATTTGGGAGATGCTGTTATTGGGTAACTAAACTTCAACAGAATTATTTTTGTAAATGAGAAGTTTAAATATTTTCAACAGAATTCTGTTTTTTGCTGTCTTCAGTAGGTCTGGTAGCTTAGCAAACAGTGTCTCTGTACCTCAAGTCCTTTCCATAGAAACAGATTTTACAACAGAGACCTCAGTGACTTCATTGTGGTTTCACATGCGTGAAGAACATTGTACACAGATGTAGTTCCTCTTCAGACTCTTCTGATTGACAGCTTAAGTTTGAAGGCAACTGTATGAAAAGGAGACCAATAGAAATGTAGACATGTGAGTTAGGATTGAAATAGATGCTTAAATATCTTTGTTTAAATGGCCTTGAGTGAAAATGTATGTTATGTGGATGGATTTGTATATATTCATCCATCATAATAACATGTTTTATTTTCATTATGTAAGATACTTAAATTTAATTATACATAAAGTCCTTTCAGTTGGTGTGGTAGAGACTGCTGTTAGCCCACTCCTCTCCAGGGACAAATGAGGTCACCTGCATAGAGATCTCTGTAGTGCAAACAGGATAATGATCCAAACAATGCAGGAATTCCAGAGGGTCAGGAGTCACTGACTTTGTGTATATAACTTCTTCGTTATTGCTTAATGCAGAGGCATTGCAAGAATCTCCCTAGTGAGTTATGAAGTCACAGGCAAGCATAGTTTATCCATTTCTCTGCCAAAATGTATTGCTTAATTTGATGTGCATAGAGCTAGACTAAATTTCATGTTTAAGAATGTTTGTGCCTCTACTGATAGAATCACAGAATCACTAGGTTGGAAGAGACCTTCAAGATCACTGAGTCCAACCCACGCCCCAACACCTCAACTAAACCATGGCACTGCGTGCCACATCCAGTCTTTTTTTAAACACATCCAGGGACGGTGACTGGGCTACCTCCTCAGGCAGACAATTCCAGAACTTTATGACTCTTTCAGTAAAAACTTTTTCCTAACATCCAGCCTAAATTTCCTTTGGCACAGCTTAAGACAGATGAGGCATTTTATTTCTACTTGTACCTGTCAAATTAAATGAAGTCTTCCAAAGTCTTAATTTTGTCCATATAAATTCCTTTTAAATGAGATGCCATTAGACACTGCTTCCTAAACTGAGAAACTCTAAGGCTGTAATGCAAAATCAGGTTAGTTTCCCTTCACACAATCTGCTTGTAGAACATTGAATCACAGTAAAAACAGAGGATAAAATAAGGACCTGTGAGAGATACAAACACTAAAAAAATGCAAAGACTGTGAAATATAATCTGGCCTCTACTGATCAGTCTTTCAGCCCAAAGTAGCCAATGGATCTGGATGCCAGACAAGAAATCTTGTATGGTCCAACTCAGACTTTAGGATTGGTGACATTGCTAGAAAACTGGGGTCTTGTAGCAAAGAAATCCAGAAGAGTTTTAAAACTAGTAAAAGGCCTACACTTTCTCTGACATATTTGACAGCTTTGAGTAAACTAGTTTATGTTGGGAGTAGCTACTAAATGAATTGAATCCTTCCAGGGCAAACCAAACTGAGCATGCGTGTGTGTCTGTGTGTGCACACATTGTAGCTAAGCCAGTCATAAGTCCCTTTTAGTTTCCCATAATATTCCTTGAGGACAGTTGGGAAGAAATTGTCAATTGTAAGTCACTGAGAGCCACAGCTCATCAGATAAAATTTCAGGGAGATTGTATTAGATAGTAGAGAGATCCTTCCAAGCACAACTTCAGTGAAACAGGTGTGAACCCAGCAACTGACAGGTTTTCCTGTGTCTGTAGCTCACAGGGCAGGATTTACAACAGACAGGGAAGAGCATGAGATAAGAACTCTTTTTTTGCCAGGGAGCCTCACCAGCAGGGTAATTTGTGATGTGGTTTATTGTATTTCTCCTTTTTTTTCCCCCGTCTGCTCTTGCAGTGAAGTTTTGTTTTGAAAACGCTCTCAACTGCTTGTTTTAATGACGTTGATCAGTTACTACAAAAATGGGATGACAACATTTGATTTTTCCTCTTTTAATAAAAAAGTAAGTTAAATGAAAAATACTTTTGATGAGAGCAGAGCCCTTTTCTCCTTCATCAGATTTTCGTGTCAGCTCAAGTTTGCAAACAGGATGATTTTTCATTGTCCATCCTATGATACCTAAACTCAAGAAGACTTTTCTCTGCTTTCACATTCTCAGAAAAGGGGTTTTTTTGACACTGACCATTGAGTAGGTTGACAAAATCCTGTTTCTGATCACAGGTAAATAAGAAGTAGAATATTTCAATGAGCTGCATGCTGAATTCCCTTTAAGCAATTGCTGAGGTTGGGAAACATTAGTCTCCTTTGTCAGTAGTGTGAAGACACAACAGATATTCAACATGTTTCTCAGTAACACGGAAGGATATTTTCATTATCAGCCTCCCAAGAGCTTGTTCCTGTTTTGATTTCTCTTTTTAGTAATGATTCCTCTAAATGTGTGTAGATTACGCATGGAGCAATCTCTTCAGATTGCAGAAAGCTGAGCAGTGTCACATCCTTTTTAAACAATGCCTTTCTGGTCTAGCAGGTCTAGACAGGTCCTATGCTTGTCATACCTAACAGGAGCCTTCTTTCAATGAGTGTATTTTTCCCTTTGAAAATAGTCGGCAAGTCATCAAATAATTTAACACTTGTTCACTGAAGTAATTGAGCTGTGCTGATCAGTGTGAGCGGAGATTAGGCATGTATCCTGTATTTCATGATTGTCTCTAATGCATTTAACCTGCATATTTGTCTGCACCTTCTGCAAAGGTGCTGCTTCTCAGAAGCAGCAGTGCAATTTTTGGAGACATCATTTTCAGAACATCAAGGCCTTTCTCGCTCAGGAAGGAATCACAGAGTATCTGGAAAGATAAAAGCTTTTTATCCTTTTCTTTGGAAAGATTGGCTCAAGTGTTTGAGCCACTTTGCAGTAAATGTTTCTCCCATAAACCCACACATAGGAATTTCGGTTTCTCTGGTGTTTTGTCAGATGTTGTTTGAGCCATGGCAACTGAGGATAAGGCGCTCAGCTCTTTGGTTTGGGGGATGCAGTAGTGACCGGGTGTGATGCTAATCTCATAGTTCCACTGCACTCTTTTGAACCTAAAACCTGGAGAAATCACTTTGTTCGTGATGGTGGATCTTTGAAAAACAAAGGAACCCCAAAAGAGTCACAAGCAGCTCATTAGCTGTGCATTGCCCTGCAGCCTCTTGGCATCTGCTGTGTTCTGTTTCACAGGGGCTCCATCGGTGCCTTAGAAAGGAAGGTGCTTGTAATTGCACTGATCTTTAGGTATTTGTCTCTTTTGAGTCTCTAATTCAGATCAAAATGGACTTGAGACTCATGTCTTCCCTTTGATTTCTCCTAGGAATATTCATTACCTTATACGCCACAGTCTGCACAATGCAATGATCCCAGCACCGAATTCTATGATGAAGAACTTAATAAATGCTGCAGCCAGTGCCCTCCAGGTAGGTTATAATTCAAACTGTTACTTTACACAGCCAAATTCTCTCAATTTTCAGATGATCATAGTGGAATTTGATTACTTATACATCTAAAGTGCATCAGATTTTTTGCTGTTGTAATGCATTCTTCCTCAAAGACAACAAAACACTGTGACTGCAAAACACCTGCAAAACAGACACATTGTCCATCAGAGCTGGAATTCTCCTACAAGGTTAACCTGGCTGGGGCTTACCAGGAGGTAGGTTCTGAGCTCGTGTAAGCACAGCTCTGCATGAAGTTTTCATTAAAGCAATTAAAGTAATTTTAGTCAACATTGGAGGGGGAGCAACAGCTCACTAAGGGAATTACAAAAATTAGGCAACACAGACCCAAGCCCACTAATAAAAAATATATTGTAAAACAAGGCATGAAGTAAAGCTTAGTTTCTGTACTATGATAGTATCACTTAGATTAAGGGCTTTCCATTGGACAGGTCAATCTATCATTGCTCATTAAGGGAGTTTTGTTGTCTTTTACTGTAAATTAGGCACTGCGTAGCACTGTCAGACTGGGGACAGGACTGCAGACACTGTCTGCTCTGGGCTGTGATGTCTTACACTCCAGGGGTGATTATTAGTGACCTGTAGTTAGCAAAAGTCATTGTCTGTGGGTTTTGGGGTTGTTTTTTGGGAGGGGGATAGTAATGTTCTTTGGAGATTTTGGTAGTAGAGTTTTTGCAACAAGTTGTAACTATACTATTATATTAGATACAGCAAAAAAAACCTGCCTTTTTTTCCTCATTACATGCTGAGCAAAGAAAATTTGTCTCTGTAAATGCTGACTTTCTGTCAGATCCGGAAGTTTAATCAGGAAATCAGTATTTGCTGAAACAGCTGCAGTTTCTTGAATTAACTGAAATTATCTAGACAGATCTGCCAAACTTCCTTTGTTCATGACAGATGAAAGATGGTAATTCGTAGGTAAAACTTTTCAGTTGTGTTATGTAGTGTTCAGTACTAAATCAGCCTAAATCATTAGCAGGATGTAGGATGCAGAATGTAAAGCTTCAAGTAAGTACAGGGAAAAACAAAGTCTTTGGAAATAACTCATTTGGCTCACCTCCAGGGCCTGTTCTTTTGAAAAACAGATTCTCCAAGCAGCTCCAAAATTTTTTCAGTGTTATTCCTGCTTTCTGAGTATGTTTTCCAGGATATTTCTGTAAAGGATATGAGACATTGACTTTTATCTTCTTTGTCCTTTCACATGAAAGGGAAATGGCAACTGATATGTTTTCCTTTCTCCAAAATGAGTATGTTGGAATTCATATTCGCATGTTCCCACCACTGTACTAAGCTCTGTTGGTGGTGAGAAGCTTTGGAGAAACTACCTTTGATAGCCGTTAACTTTGGAATGCCAGTAGTTTCAGAAACTCCCTGCTTGGCTCTGCTAGGGCTGGCTGGAGAGGTGAGGGAGAAAGAGCGAGCTCGTGTCCTTTACGTAGTGACAAGTGGTGAAGTTCTAATTCAGGTCTGTTTGTGGTGGTACTTGATTTTGCCCTCTCTACTCACTGCCTGTAATAGCAGTAAGGGTCTCACCCAGGCACATCATTCTGGCATGTGCCTGACTTTGGGTGTGAAACACCTCCCTGTGTTCACCATAAAACAGCTTCTACAAAGGTAAAATGTTTGGTTTATGTATTGTGGCAGCTGCACCTAAGTATGTGCTGAGGGGTTTTGTTCAGCATTGAGACTGCCTTGTTTTGAATGTGGCTGGAATTCACTGAACTGAATGTAGGAAAAGGAGTCAAACATGGGTGGACATAAATCAGATTTTCCCTGTAGAGACATGCAGTCCTCCTTTACATCAACACTTTCTTGGTATATGATACCAATCTGATAGTGTCTGTGAAGGGAAGGGGTTCTACAGCTAAGAATGAAACTTAATTCCTAATGATCTTTTCCAGTGAGATGCTTTCTCTCTTTTGGTTTGCGTTATTTTTCTTTTAATAGGTCAGTATAGGACAGGGAGCTGCAGTCACACCGTGGACACAAAGTGCAGCCCCTGCAGACCTAAAACGTACACAGCGATCTGGAATCACTCTCCACAGTGCTTTGCTTGCTCACCACCCTGCAAGAAAGGTAGGCTTGGATTAGTAAAGAGGCTTGTTCAAAGACTGGGCTTGGTTTAACTTTGTCTTTTCTCCTAAGAAAACCAGGAGATTTTGTCAATCACTTGTATAGTCCTCATGCTTTTGGAACGTGTAAGATTTAGGGATAAGAACCAAGGAAAAGTCTTGCAGGAAGCCCTGGCCCTTTTTCTTTTTAAGTCCTAAAAATGAGACGCCAATCTTATATTATTAAAAGCTAAGACACTACATCACCAAAATAATTCCAAATGCCATCAGTAGAATAAGTTCCTGCTTATAATGTCCCATCAAGAGATCTTAAGACCTGACTTGGACACGGGTAAATGGCTAATTACATTTCCAGCATCCTGTCATTTCTCATTTTGTCTCCTGAAGTGACAACAGCAAACATGGGTTGTGATATTCCTCTCTTAATTTTATTTATTTTGCAAAGCAGCAGTCAGTGAGAGCACACTGGTTCTGTTCACTGAAGCAGCTTAACAATACATAAGGTAGAACATTGTACCAGCACCTGTACTTTGGGCTAATAGATCATCTGCATTAACGAACTCGGTCATGCTGTTCTCCATTTCTAATGGAAACTGGTGTAGAACACTGTATACTTGATTCACTGAGGAGTAAGTTTTAAGGATACAGTCTAGGTTGAAAGGACCTTTGGTCTCATCTAAATAGATAATCTTACAAAGCTGGTTAATTACAATATGGAAATGTTTGTAGTAAAATCTCCAAACACTTTAAATGCAGTTACATAATCTGCACAGACTGAAAATCTCAGTATGGCCCCAGGTACTGCAGTGGTGAACATGAATGGCCGTGTTTGGGGTTATGACAAAATATAACACAACTACAGGTACAGAGTTTTAAGTGTGCACTCCACAGATGCAAATTTCTCCTTGCCTACAGAGAGAAAACTCTTCTGAAAATGTAGACATTGGGGCATATAACACGTTTGATTTATGGTGCTATACAAGCCCAAAACTTGTGGAATGTGAATATCACCTCATGTTCACTCGAAACATTGCAGGCTGTGATTTTAAATGTTGTCAGTGACATCTTGCTTTATTCTTGTTTTAAAACCAGGGCTTGTACAGAATCAAACATGCACTAGGTCCCAGGACAGAATCTGTAGCTGCCCACCCCACAAGTACTGTGTTTCCAAACTAGACGAGTACTGCGAAGTGTGTAGAGCACATAAAAAGTGCGGCAAAGGTTACCGGGTTTCCAGAAAAGGTAACTTGATTTTGAACGCTCTGCTTACTGAACACTTACTCTGCCTAATTCCCTACACCTGTGCATTCTTTTTAGGGTTTATTTTTACATTCTTAGCAAGTAGGCACTAAGCAGAGTAACAGTATTCTCCAGAGGTATATCCAAAGGGACAACATGTTGCAATCTCTTACTTCATGTATCATGAAGTTCCCAATCCAACTTAATCTTCGTTTTGCACTACTGTGTGATTTATTCTGTACAAGTGACTGAGATTCAAAACCACTTAATCACTCCTTAAATCCTTGAGACAGGACTTCAGGTAGAATTTACTGTACGCCAGTAAATAATGATGAGTCCAGGGTGTCCTGTAGAATTGATCTGGTTTTATTAGTTGATGGAATCTACCACTCTGCTAATATATCTGTCTCAAAATGACAAACAATTTTCAAACATTCGAAACACTGAACATTTTAAAAAAATTAGGAATAATTTGAGAAGATGCAGAACACAACAGTATGGTAGTCAGTCTGTCAGGGACTAGTGAAAAAGCTCAGCTTTGTCTGCAGCACCACATTTGAACATTTTGGTGGTCTTTTAGTCCTTGAAAAAGATTGGCTACTAATGGCACCAAACTAACAGCTGGTTAATCTTCTCTTTGGGTTAGGTTCTTCAAGTGAATATCTTCTGTGATAGTTATAGGCTGTATTTTTGCACTTCCTCTGTATCACTGCCAGGATCTCCTGCAGACCTTGATTATTCATTCTTGTTTCTCACCAGATGAGTAACTGGAGCTTTCCTCTTTGTTTAAAGGGACAGACAGCACAGACACAGAATGTAAACCTTGTCCTCCTGGCACATTTTCCCCTGAGGAATCCTACAACACCAGCTGTACACCCCATACCATGTGAGTCAGTGTTCTGTCCAATGGCGGCCTTAACTGTGCAGGGCTTTCTGTTTTCCTGACTTCTCTTTCTGTCTCTTGCAGTTGTAAATCAGTGGTTGTTCCTGGGAACAGCAGGAATGACACTGTTTGCAGTGACTCAGGAACAGCCACAGTTCTGCCTCACACCATTTTGAACCTACTCCTGACCCAAAGCTCAGCTTCCCACAAACCTGAAATAATAACTCGACCTGTCACGTTAAACTCTGTACCTGACCTGTCCCACATCACCGGTGAGCTTTAACTCATTCAAAGTCACTTTTGTCTGCCCGGGGACCAAGTTTATATTTAGTCCTCAGTGTCTTTCCAAGACCAGTCACCTGTACCCAAACAGAACCTCAGAAGAACTCAATTAATTCAATGTGACACTGCTTGTAGTGAGCTGCATTTTTACCTGTGCATCTGCACTATCCCAGTCCTTGTAAATCTGAAAATATTTCTAAAAAAAACCCAAACTAGATTATACAAGGCATTTCCTGAGAATTGCTGCTATAGCTGGTAGAACAGGTATTTTAGATTTTGGATTGAGGCAAACCTGGCCTGGTGAGAGGTCTTTGGAGTCTTCTGTCAGCCTTTCCTGAGACAGGAGATCCTGACAGCATTCCCAGGTGTGGATGTATTCTCTCCTGTTCACAGCCCATCCAGAAGGCAGAGATGTTTAGGACCATTCTGAGCTACCTGGCCTTGTATGTGACAAACTCTTGCTTGCCTGGAGAAATACCTTTTGTGACCAAGGCCAAAACTCTGTCCACACTTTTCAGGAGAGGAGAATTCAATTTTATGAAGTGGTAATGACTGGAATTAGACCTTGGTGTCTGACAATTGGGGCATCAAATATGAATGTCAGACATACACAATACTTGTAAATTTAGCTTTTGTAGCCATGGACACAAACTACAAAACTGCCTTTTTCTAATTAGATCCTTTGTTAGATCAACCTGCTAAATAATTTCTCCTCTTTATTTATTTTCAGGAGCAGTAGCAGGGCCACTGTTATTGGTCCTGATAATTGCTATTTTCGGGTATTGCTTAGTCTCAAAAAAGAAAGGTAAGATTCATTAAATGAAAACAAACAAATCTGTAAAAACTGGGAAGTCACCTTATTTCCCATTAACTTGAGCCTGGTGGTTGATTGAAGTTAGTGTCTTAGAAAATGCCAGCTTTCTTCAAATCTGTCTTGTACCTCAGATTTTAGGTAATTGTCTAAACACACAAAAGCCTTGGAGTTGGACAACTGCGCAACAATCGTGCTTCTACTGAAGCTTGTTAAATATTCGGTACTTCATCATCTAAATATTAGACAATTTCAGGTGTCATAATTAAACATACATGACTGTGGTTTATTGTCATCAATACCTTTTCTCACTGACACTATACAAGAAAAATTATGAATTCATGCAGAGGCTTCTCTTTGCTTCCTTGCTAAATTTAAGTCACAAAATTAATACAATACAGCTTTCAGTGTTTTCAAACTGTCTGTAATAAATGTACATTTGGAGTTTATTTCAGGAGCAGGGGATCACTCAGCCTAGTTTAGGGTGCAGCTGTTGCAAATGGGACAGGTTTGGGTGCTAATGAACTGTCTTTGCTCACTTGCAGCCCTTGTGTACTCTGCACCAGCTACAGAAGCAGATTTGGTGAGTGTCCTCTCTTTCCATCTCTTCCATTTCTTCAAAAGTTATACAGAAATCATAAACTCTCACCTAATTACAAGTAGAAGAAAACTGCACAGCAGGAAGAAAACTGGAGTGAGAATGGGGTGGTTTGGTCCCCAAGCCAGGGTGTAAGATGTACCTTATATACCCCACATAACGTCCCACCCTTGAGGATGCTAAAAAGTTAGAAACAGAGAAATTCTTCAGCTTTTTCTCAGTATTCTGTGAGAGCATTGCTTTCACACGCAGACTAGATGAAAACAGTGAAGACGGTTTTGTAAACTAATTCTTTTATCTTTGCACCTGGAGTTTGTTGTGCAGCGTTGTTATGGTACACTGAAGAAAATATTTTCAAATGGGTGTTGTATAGCCTCCACCAATCATTCTAGGAGGTGGTTGATCAAAGGACCAATAGTATCATGCTACTCTTGGAACCTAGTTATATAAACCGATTTATAATTAATTAAAGAGCCATTATTTCTCCTGAACTTGAATAGTGTCGTTTCTCACCGTTCTCGGTACAACAGCGACACACCCTCACTTTATGTGAGGCTAAAAACAGCAGTAAAACACAGGTGGGGTTTGGAAAACCAGATTTTACAGCCTTTGGTCCCTAAGTAATCAGAGTAGTGCTGTGGGTGCCTTCAGGAGATGGGTTCATTTTGTTGAACCCCTAATGAGATGTTATGAATTTTACTTACACTCATCACTATGCAAATGGAAATAATTATAGAATGGCTTGGATTGGAAGGGACCTTAAAGCTCCTCTAGTTCCAGTCATCAGTGGTTTCTTTAGCTGCCAAAATACTGACCAAAAAGTGGGCTTTTTTTTTTTTTTAAAGATTAACGTTTTGCATTTCTCTGCAAATGTTCTAGCCTTTTGCCCCTCCAGAAAAACAGTGTGACAAAAAAGTGGGAGATACAGAATTGCAGAACTCCTGGAGTTCTGAACAGGAGCAACAGCATCTCTTGGAAACTTCTGGGTCCAGCAGTAGCATCCTGAATAATCCAACTGGATCTGCAAGCATCGGTGTAATAAATAAAAAGAATGATGAAAAGAAAAACCCAGAAGGATTTCAGCAGCAACATTCACCTCCAGAAGGTTCTAAACTCCACAGTGGAGACAGACACAGCTCTGTGAGTTCAGGTAGGAATGATTCTGAACGATCCAGAACCTACTGAAATTTGATTATCAATTATGAGTCTTTTTAGCAGAAGTTTAAATGGCAGGATAAAACATCTGAGTCTGGTTCAGCAGAGAGAAAATTTAGTAGCTTTTGAAAAGAAAAAGTGATTGTTTTAAGTTGCCATCCTGAGACAGTAAAGAGAGAGTTTTCTCCGTGGAAAAACAGGTATTTAGGGACTAGGGGATCAGGTGGTTGACACTCACCTGTGAGTAGGAGTCAAAGGGAGCAGTAACAAAAGAACATTGTCAATAGCATTTGAAATGACAATAGATGGGCAAGGAATTGTTTGCAATCCAGGGCTCTGCATTAACTTTTGTAGCCTTTTTATTTCTGGGGTGATATGTGGATTTTACGGTATCAGTAAAGCCAACTAAAATGTTACAGAACCAACTCCACCAGCTTGACTAAATTAAGTGAAGCAAAAAGATATTTAGTGTCTATTTTACTGTAAGTCAAAGAGCTGCCTAAGGAATCCAACTGTCCCGTTCTGGGTTCATTCTTCCATGTTTAATGTGTTTTGTGTTTATTTGACAGAACATTCTGGTAACGGAGGAACACAGGTGAATGTGACGTGTATTGTAAAATTTTGCAGCCCAGACTGCAGCTCCCAGTGCCCCGAGCAGACTAGTTCAACTAGAAGGGATTATGGAAGCACTCCCTGTTATTCCCCAACAGGGGAAGAAACTCCCCTTTCAAAAGAAGAAAATGCCTTGAAAAAAGAAACTGAAATTCACATCGCAGTGGAAAATGAGGACAATTTACTTCGAGACTTACTTCCACAAGAAAAGAAGGTTCCTCTGGGTATTCAAGATGCTGGGATGAAAACCAGTTAAAGGAAATTACAGATCATATGCTGGCTAACTGGTAAAATAATTCAAACAATCTCTTGTCATATAAAACAGACATCATGGTAAATGTAGCTTTCTTACAGAGATTTGAAATTTCAGATGAATGTAGACACTGATGCTTTTGAGGTTTCC
Source organism: Ifrita kowaldi (assembly GCA_013398055.1). Lineage (NCBI taxonomy): Eukaryota > Metazoa > Chordata > Aves > Passeriformes > Cinclosomatidae > Ifrita > Ifrita kowaldi. The sequence continues at coordinate 217,680 of VZRS01002474.1, forward strand.
AGCCTCTTCTGTCGCTTTGCAGTTTAAAAGACAAAGCATTCAAATTTTTTTTTAATTGAATGGCCAGCTCCTCCCTTTCTTCGGTGATACTCTAGAAGGATCTTTATGAGACTTGAAAAGGAACATTATTTGAACTTTATGCCATTACGTTTTCTCCTGAGACTTCTTGTGGTGATAATTTGGGTTCAGGTCTGCCACATTTCAAGAACATGGCTGTGACCAGCACTTCTAAAGGACTGGAGTTAATTTATCATTCTTTCAATGCTCAGGAATCATCTGTTTGATTTGAATTTTAAAGCTTTTGCATTCAGTTTCCTATCTCCTATCTTAGTTATCTTTGGAAATATCCTCCTGGATATTTCTTTCATTATTACAGTTTGTTTTTTCTCATTATCAGACCAAATTTCTCAAGTACATATAGGATATCAGGAGATGAAATCTTTTACAGAAGCTTTTTTTACAACTAAAATTACAACTGTTATGTCTAAACAACAGCATTTCATTCCCTGTACATAGTTCATTTTGTTTTAGAAGGGAAAACCCAGACTGAACTGTTTTTATCTTGGAGTAGGAAGTAAATTCCTTTTATTGACAACTCTAGAGTTTGTCACCTTTGTGTCCTGGCTGATGTAACATGTTTCCCCAATTGAGCCTGACCTCATTTTTGAGGTAAACCATAAATCCAAAATATTTTCCCTGTGTTCAGTGACTATTAGAGCAGATCCCTGTGATTATCTTTGCCAGATAGCTCACTGCCCTCAGGTGGCAGAGCATCATCTGTAATAAACGGAATTTACTGAAACCTCAGAACCTGAAAATCCTGTTCTCCTTCACTGCTTGATGACGCTGGAGCTCCAACCTCCTCTTACAGAAAATTAGTGGAGGTTCTCCTTGAATTAAGTGGTTTGGAAGCCAATATTTAAGAACCCACTTCCCATAATTCTATTTTACATCTGTCAATTGTGGTGGCTGTGTTCAACCAGAATCTGCAATCCAGAGTCTGAATCCCATGGGACTGAAGTCATACAGTGACACATAACTCTTGTCTTATGCCATAAAAACACTGTTGGACAATGTGGTCACTGTACTTCCCTTCCCACTGAACTGTCCTAATCTATCTCAAGACAGACACAGTGGTTGTTTCTGAGGCCCGAGACGTAAAAGGATCTTTTGGAATAACATTTATTCTATTGCTACAAAAGAGTATTCAGGTTTTGAAAATACAGATTTTAAACTTCATAACAAAATAACAAACCTCACAACAAAAGTTATGAGGTTGCTGATATTATTTCTAGAACTGAGAACTGACAAACAGGTCTGTAGTTCTACTATGAAGAAACTTTTTACAAATGTCTACTAAACTTACCCTTGAAGGTAGTTTTCAGGAGACTTTGAAAATGGGCACATTGAAACTACTACAGAACTGAAGGCTTTAGGCAAGAACCTAATTTTTCACAGCACTTTGAACCTCTTGCACTGTAATATTTCTCTCATTTTTTTCTCCATCAGCTCCCATTATTGGGGCCATATTGAAGCAGCAAAGGAGGATTTTTGAAGAAGTTTAAAAACGTTAAAAAGGAGGATCCTGTTACAGTAGTTAATTTACTGAGTTTTCAAATTAAGGAGCTGTCAGAGAGGGAAAATCCATGTTTTATGTTGAAGTAGGAGAAATGAGCTTGCATTTGCTTATAAAAAGTATAAAGAAACCAAACCAAACCAAAACGAGAAACATATCTTTTTATAAATACATGTATTCTCAAGTTTCCTGACCTCCTTATTAAACAAAATTCGGATTTCCAGCGTGGCTCTCACTGCACAGGTTACCTATCGCAGCTGGCCGAGCGCGCTCTGTGAGGTTGTTACTGAGGAGCCGCTGTTCCTGCAGCCTGCGGGGTACTGCCTGCGGGGGCCTCTGCCGCTGCTTCTCTNCTCAGCTTCGCGGTGGGGCCCGGGGGTCCCTCGGGGCCTCCCCGCCCGGCGCGGGCCGTTCGCCGCCTCACGCTCCCCGGGGCTCCCGCGGGGCTCCCCCGGGGTCCGTCCCGCTCCGCCGGGCAAGGTGACCTTTCGCTTCCTCCCCGGCACGCGGTGCGAGCACACGGGTCTCTGCTGCCCGATGCCTCGTGTCCCCGGCGCTGCCCCGGAGGCTCCTTCCCGCCCGGTTTTGGGTACCGGGGCGCTGGAAGAGCCCCCCGCCCCTCCGGCCGCTGCCCTGACACCTGCCCCGGCCCCGCGGCTCCAGGGCCTGCTCTGCTTCCCTCTGCGGAAAATTGCATCCTTTTTTCAGGAAAAAAGGAGTTAGCTTTGAACCAGGGCCTGGTTTGCGCTTTGGTTCTCGCCCTGACAGTTCTTTTTCTACTGTGTGTGTTAAGGAAATTAAAAGACTGTCATTGAAAATAAATGCCTTGTTTTTCTTCCCGGGACAGCACTGGGAAGCTCAGCAGTGCACTACAGAGTTAAAAATATAAAAGCCTTAAAACATTTGAAAGATTCCTATATGGTTAGTTATGTCCTACGAGTTTAGGTTAAGGAGGTGATGTACTTTATTTACAGTTTTTAGGGTGACTTCAGGCATGGTTCATGCACCAGAGGGTTTCAGGCACTGGGATGTTGATCTCTGCTGTGCTTAAATGTTTCTTCCAGATGTTTTCTCTGCTTTGGTTCCAAACGCCTGGAGATTCCTTTTTTATTGACTTTTTTTTTAATGACGGTGTAACAAAGATGACTGTATATGCTTTTGTTTGATCTTGAGTGTGTTATCACTTTTATTAGAATAAAAACCTATAATATAAGCTGGTGACCTAAGAGAATGAACGCTTAGTCCTTATTTTGTGGAATAATAGTATTGTTTTTGAAAATTGTTGAGAAATTTTACAAAGGCAAAACTGTTAAACACATTTTATGGGAAGTCATGTGGCTGAGTTGAATCGAACTTGCCTGTGCTATTTTCTGTTTCATTCTTCAGGACAGCATAGTTTCACTTTTCAGCCTTTAGAAAAAGCCTTTCATTACTTCCTTGGTTCTGGTTATTTGATTTAACTATTAGTTAAATATTAATTAAATATTTTTGCTACCTGTTAAGAAAAGAAATAAAAGTTTAAATGGGGCTGCCTAGAATCAAGCAAACCTCATAATGAGAAAACCCTAAATCTTAATATAAAATTTAAAATGTGACTCTTGAAGTTGTCATTTCCTTCTACTGTCAGCTGTAAATAAAGGATGTATCTTGCTTTTCTGCTTTGTAGAATTCAATGGTTTAGGCAGGTATGTGGGATTGGGAGAGTTTTTTAAACACAAAATTGATACATTTATTCCATTCTAACCTCAAGAAATGGTCTGCATGCTTTTTTCCTTACTGTACCAGCTTCACCCTGCCCTTACAGGAGCTATGAGTAGTTTTGCAATTCAGTGGTTAAAAAGTTGAACAGGGACTTCGGGATTTTAATGCTCTGATTACCACAGAAGTTGAAACAGAAATGGCTGGAGAAGAGTGAAGGGAAATGTTCAGGACCGTGACCAGTGATGCTTCTCTAATGTAGCTTTTTCCCTCTTTAGTGCAATAATCTCTGCTGCCACTTTGAAAACCTGTTGGAGTAACTGTTGATGAGCTATTTTTGGGGCTTGTATCTGATTACTTCCCACACACACGCTCTCCCAAAAAGGGGTTTGAGTAGGGCGAGTTGCTTCACAGATGTCATGTAAGAATTCTACAAAAATACAGTAGGCTTCAGGCTGTTACTTCAGACCAGGCTGCCAAACCCAGCATGGTGAAAATACTGGCAGCAGAGGTCAAGGAGGCCAGTGCAAGCTTCAGATCGACATGGAATTTTGGCCTTTCCTTTTCTGGAGCAGGATTGTGGATTTGCCTTGTTGATTATTGCAACAAAATGTAATGTTTTGGTTTGAAAAGGGATGGAAAGATGAACTTTATGTGCAAATGGGAGTGGTGTGTAATCACCAGATTGCTATATGAAGCTGATTTGACACTTAAAGGGCATAGGATAAAGCTTTTTTAAGGTAGAAATCAACCTTAATGCTTTTACTGCTCTTTAGCTAGATCCCAGCCAGAATTGAAGTGACAGCGATGTCAGCTCTGTTGAGAGTGGATATTTCAGACAATAATTTTCTTGTTTTTTTCTTTCAGGCTGACGAGAAACATATCTTTTTATAAATACATGTATTCTCAAGTTTCCTGACCTCCTTATTAAACAAAATTCGGATTTCCAGCGTGGCTCTCACTGCACAGGTTACCTATCGCAGCTGGCCGAGCGCGCTCTGTGAGGTTGTTACTGAGGAGCCGCTGTTCCTGCAGCCTGCGGGGTACTGCCTGCGGGGGCCTCTGCCGCTGCTTCTCTTCAGCCTGGCTGGCCCAGGGACCCGCGTGGGCCTCGGGCGCTTTTCGGCCCCAAACCCGCCCGGTTCGAGCCCATTCCCGCCCGATTTGAGCCCATTCCCGCCCGGTTTGAGCCCATTCGCCCCCCCGGTCCCTGTCTGGCCGCGGTCCGGGCCCCGCCCCAGGGGCGTTACCGGGCCCCGCCCGCAGGGGGCGGTGCCGCCGCCCCATCGATCGCTCGGCGCTCTCGCACCNCAGGCTGAGACTAATTATGGAAGAGAAATCCAGAAAATGACAGAAAAGCATTAGTTTTCCTCTTCTAGGACAGTCATGTTGGAAGGATTGGTAGCCTGGGTCCTTAACACCTACTTGGGCAAATATGTCAATAACCTGAACACAGACCAACTTTCAGTGGCACTTCTAAAGGGTGAGGGGGGCTTTGTGGTATTTTCTGTACTGTTTTCATATTGTGATTTAGGAAAGTGTTACGTTTTTGTAATAACTGGAAGGTGGAATAGAAATAATCACTTAATGTTGTGTTTAATGTCTATATAAACCATTTTAATACAGTTTGGTGCTAGAACTTTACAATAAATAGTGAATGACCTTACGCTCTTTGTTGCTTTTTATCAACACTCTTAAACCAATTTACATAAAATTTTCAGAAGTATGCTTAGCTATCTTAGCATGTTGAATTTATGTCATTTTTTCTTGGTACTGTTCAGTAACTTTCCTGTCGAGGGACCATGGCAAAAGTGTCCTGCAGCCTCTTACCTTTTGGTGCTCGTAGTTGCTCCCCTGTAATCTGGTTTGTGTCATGTTGCATCCATGAGTTTTGTACTTTGTACAGAGTCCTCAAATCAGTGCTTTCTGTTCACCCTTTGCTGCTGTTATCTGCTGCTTCTGATGAGAATGTTTTGTAATACTCCAAGGCTTTTCTGTGTGTGCTTTTCACAATACTAAGAAAATAAGTATCTCTTTTGAAAAGACAATGAGGAGAGGTTTTGTCTGTGGCTACAACAAAGTTCAGATCTAGAACCTCACAGAAGATTGCTTCTGGATGACCTCGTCAAGTAGTATGAGCACATGACACTGGAAAATTAACAAGTGTATTAAGTAACTGTTGTGATTGTAACACAACCTGAAGTGGTAGGTTGGCTGTTCTCATTAAATCCCATTTAATTAAAAAAAAACCCCCCAATCAATGCCGGTCGTTTTGGGCTTAGAGTTGTCAAGTTGGCTTTGTTTAACATAGTTTTATTTAGCAGACTTGTATTTTTCTTCTGCTTTGTATAGGTGCTGTTGAACTGGAAAACTTGCCACTAAAAAAAGATGCCTTAAAGGAGCTGGAATTACCATTTGAAGTAAAGGCAGGTTTGTATTTTGGTTGTGTATGCAGGACAGATATTTTCTAAACAGGAAGTATTGCATGTTTTAGGGGACCTGTGAGTCAGAGGCTTGAACAAACGAGGTAGCCTGATTTTTAGGTTATTTCTGTTTTAGCTTGTTTCTTACATCACTTTTTCCTTGAGGATTTTCAAGGGTGATAAAGTAAATTTTCACAGGAATCTGATAGTGTGTCTGTTTTGTTTATTCAGGTTTCATTGGCAAAATAACACTACAGATCCCTTTTTATCGTCCACATGTGGATCCATGGGTGATATCTGTTTCAAAACTGCACTTAATTGGTGCACCAGAAAAAAGAGAAGAGTTTGATGAGGAAAGGGAAAAGTTGCAAGAGAGAGAACACAAGAAAGCCCTTCTGCTGGCACTTGAAGAAAAATGGAAGGTGAGTCACGCTTGTGTTTCATGGCGAAGAAACCTCTGTGGTGGATGGATTGTATTTAAGTCTCCTAACAAGAGAGAGAACAAATGCACAGGAAATGGAGTTAGAATTTGATTTGTATGTGCTGACTGTCATAGTCCAATTTCTGCCCTACCACCCCTCACCATTATGTCGTATGTCCCACATATGTCGGAGATATGTAAATATCTTAAGTTAACTTGTTTCTTTTTTCTTTATCCCTGTTAACAGTAATTTCAGTGTAACAAAGTATATTGTATCCTCACCAGCTGTTACAGTGGTTAGTAATGCTTATCCATGTTTTCTCTTACAGAAAGAACAGCAACAGAAAGGGGAATCTTACTGGTACTCAGTTACTGCATCTGTAGTCACGAGAATTGTAGAAAACATCGAAGTAAGTCTTTGCTTATGAGTGGTTGGCAGTTACACATTTGCCTTTAAAATGGAGAATAATTGTAGGATAGCAAAAAAAAAATACAGTGTGTTGTGAAAGTGGCTCATTTTTGGGGAGAAGGGCAGGGACTGATGTTATCTGAGGAGAAGGTTGAACTGGGGAGTACAAAACCAGAAATTAAGAATAGGGTTTCTCTTAGGTTAAATATCTAGTAGAAATTTGTTGGAAAATTGCAGAAATTAAATTGCTCCAGCATTAATGGAAAGTACTACTGTCTGCTATAATGATGTAAATAGTATCTTTAGTAATTTTTTTTTTGTCCAGTTAAAAATCCAGGATGTGCATTTGAGGTTTGAAGATGGTGTCACAAATCCCTCGCAGCCATTTGCATTTGGCGTCTGCATCAAAAATGTGTCAATGCAAAATGCAGTGTTTGAACCAGTAAGTGCAACTTGTGCGTACAAGAGCAGCTCAGATGGGATGCTGCATTTTATGGGTGCTAGCAAATACTCAGTAGAACATGGCATTTTAATAACCTTTTGGTTGTTGTAATAAATGGACTCTGAGCATTTAATATTTTTTATTGGGTATGTAGAACTAAAAACTACATGGCACATGGTGTGTGATCTTGACTTTACTCCACTTCTTCTACTCCAGGTGGAGAAGCTGATGCGGAAAAAACAGATGGATGTTGCTGATTTCAGTGTTTATTGGGATACCAGTTGCACTTTGCTGGGTGATCTTCCTCCTGGGCAGCTACAGGTACATGAGAGAGGTTTTGCATATGAAAGAGAGGTTGTTGTTACTCTCTTTTCTGTATCACAGACCTGATTGGTGTAGAATTTATTGGATCTGCTCTTTTAAGAGCAACAGAAGTCTGTGGTTTCATGTTTTAATGATAGGATACATGTGCAACCCACAAAGGCTGTGCTGTGAAACAGCATGTTTTACTTTTGAAGAGGGAACATGTTCAATAAGTTTTTTCCAATGGACTGGCCTGCTAATAAAGTACATTCTAGTACATGAAACCAGTGCATCCTAATGACACCACGACACTGTTGTACACTCACTTCTTAGAGAGTAATTTGCTTGTAACTCCCAGGAAGCAATGGATAGAAATATGGAAAGTCGTGATCATAATTACATCATGGAGCCTGTCTGCACTTCTGCTCTTCTCAAGAGAAATTGTTCTAAGGAACCTTTAAGATCCCGCCATACTCCACGCCTGGAATGTGACATTCAGCTTGAGACGATACCCCTGAAGCTTTCCCAGGTAAATACCAACCATTTACCTGCCAGTAACTGGAACAGATATCATAAAACTGTGGCAGTGTTTGTGACAGCTTAACTGCTATTATTGTGGCATAACATTAATACTCTCTGAAAGATTTTGTTTGAGAGGCAGCTCAAAGAGATATATTGAATAAGTTGTTTTAAAGTCAAGCATTCAAAGTTATTTGTTTATTTTACTGAAACCAGTTACTGCAAAAAGAATTAAATTGTTGTTTGTTTATTGTAGTAATAGGAAGGATGCACTTGGGGGGGTTTGATCTGTACAGTGTACAATAGCAGCTGATGTTACGTTGATAACCTGACATGGAAGATTTCATTCTGTGTATTTGTAAATAAAGCTGTAAATGGAATGTCACACATGAACTACTAGCTGCTGGGAGAAGATATGTCACACTGGGGAACAAAATTGTTATAATCTTAATTCTGCACCATGTGCAGGCCATTAGTTTTTTCCTCTTCTTTTCCTGGGAAAACATTCCAGTATCACCTCACTGATCTGTGTGTTGTTTCACTAAAAGATGCAGTATCAGCAGATCATGGGATTTTTAAAGGAACTGGCTAGAAAGGAACAACAGCTTAAATTCAGGAAGTGGAAACCAAAGGTCACAGTAACAGAGAAGTAAGTACAGCTCTGTATGTGGTGTTGTCAATAGGGTATTACAAGCTATATTAGAAAAACTAGAATGAGACAAATACAAAAACTTACATAATAACTGTATGTAGAGATTGAGTTTTCATCTCTTGTTCCCCTACCTCATAAATCAGTTTTAAATGTTCAGACGAAAAATTATCCTTACCTGAGACTTTCAATCCAGTCTGTGTAACTCTAAATTTTGTTGTGTGTGCCTGATATGTGGCAGCTGGACTAAATCCCAGTGGAGTGGTGGGACCCTGGGGAACACTGTCCTGCACAGTTTGTAGGACCAGCCCATCTGTGCTGGTTCCAGTGCTGCTGCTTTTTCTGGCCGCTGGCCCATTGCTTTTCACTGGGTTTCCTGGACCTTTCACCAGTTGGATATGCACTTGGGTTAGGTTTTTTTAAATGAGATACTGGTAATACAGCAATTGAAAATTGTTCCAGCTGCCGGGAATGGTGGATCTTTGCCCTGAATGCAAATCTTTCGGAGATCAGGGAGCAGAGGCAACGTTCCACCTGGGAGTTTGCGCTGCATCGGGCCCGGGATGCAGTGTCCTACACGGACTTGTACTACAGCAAGCTGAAAGGGGAACCACTGTCTGCTGCAGACCAGGTATTTAGACTTGAGTTTCTTCTACAGTAATGATTAATCACCTTACATTTGGTTTGTTTCATCTTTTCATGCTTAAAACCTGGGCAGGTTCAGAAACATCTTCAGTTGTACTGCAGTCTGTTTTCAGTGAACAGACTGTCTGCTGACCACAGCTGAGATTTTAATGATGAAACCTGGGCTTGTGGGAGGTGTGTGTGCTGCAGGCTCCATGTGTTTTTGTTTTGCACTGCAAAAGGCTGATTGGTTTTTGGGCTGTAACCAGTGTTCACCAAAAATAGCATTAACTGCTGTAGAATGCCTGCGACAGTTGGTGACATGCTTTCTTAACTCATGTTCTCTGTAGATCCAAAAGATATTTAAATACCAGAGATGTGTCTACCCATATGCTTGAGTAGATAATTGGGAAAAATTGTGGCTACTTGACAGTGTGTTTGGGGTTATTTGGGGGGCTTTGTTGGGGTTTTTATTTGTTTTGTTTTTCCACGTTGATTTGAAGATGAAGAATTTAGTGCCCCTAATAATGAACCTATGACCTACTTCAGAAAGAAAAAACCCATGAACTATAATTAACTGCTTTTTATCTTTAGGTATATTGGGACTTTTTCTTTAAATCAGTTCAGGGCACCATGTACCTCACCTGTATTAATTAAAGGTGCAATTCTGTTGTTACTTTTAAGTTGTATATAATCCTTACTTGTGTTATTTGGAGATGAACTGTAGGAGTAGGTCAATGTACAGAAAATTTTTATAGTACCTGGCAAAGCCAGGTCTCATAGAGCTTGTATTGTGTTCAGCAGAGCTGTGAAATGTAACAAGGTTAATGGCAGTGGACTAGAAAAATGTCTTTTGCGTTGTTGTTTCATTATAGATTTTTTAGACTTGGGTGAATCATCAGTTCCCACAAAGAACTTGTTAATCAGTACAAAGAAGACAATATGTCTGAGTAACTGACTATGAATACTACATTGTCCCAATTTACCCAGTTCATTTCCTCCACCTTCTTTACTCAAGGCAGAAGCTTTTCTTGCTCCTGGCTAAGCAAGGCATTCTGTTAAATCAATTTACTTTCCCTGGTTTAATTTTTGTTCTGCAAATCTTGCTTCTTTTTTGTAATAGGATGATATAGTTGTGAATTTTGTACAGTGTGTCTTGGTTTGAAAAG
>VZRS01002492.1:0-27278 GCA_013398055.1 Ifrita kowaldi
TTGGAAGCAGTTACACAGACATTATTTGACAGTTCGGAGAAGTCTGTAACTTCCAGTAGTGGTGAAATGGATGGTGGGATCAGCAGATGGGGTTAGATAATCTCTTAATCTGGCACCATTGCTGCCTAAACAGCCTTCCTTAGCATCAAGGGCCCTACATTGCTAAACTGCATTCATTGATACTGAGAAAGAAGAGCAATTGTTATGCTTTAAAGACTGACAGTGTTGCTGCTCTACCTGCTGCTTCCTAGAAGTGGCAGCCTCACACTTTTTCCCTTTCCTTAGTAACCTGTTAGTATGGGAACTGAAGAGTGTCTGTGTCTTGTTTTTTGTCTATGACATTGTTTTCAAATTGGACCGTGAGAAGGGGTTTTGGTGTCATCTGGTGGAAGTGCACAGAAAAGTGTGAAAACCAGAAATACGTGTCCAGGAAACCGGAAGTAACCTTTTAAAACCACAGCAATTTTACACTTTGGATTCTGTGATTCGGTTAAGGGCACTGCAGTGTTAATGAATCTAGGGAATAGGATATTACAGATGCAAATGCTATCTAGTATAGTACATAGTAAAGTCTGGAAAAAGTCTAAATTCATGTGAAAAATCAACCAGATCTCCAGTGCAAAACTGTATTTGCATGTTTAACTTGATGAAGTCTTCAGGAACAGTTATGTGAGGGTGAATATTTTTCCTAATTACAATATTATATATCTTCAATTTTCTCAGTCCAGTTCCTTTTTGTCCTGGTTTGTTATGACTGGGGCAGCCTCTCCCCTCCTAACTGAGACTGGAGCTGTGGAAGGTGAGATGGCATTGAACATGGGAAGGAAATGAAGTGCTCCTGTCACATTGGAGACTTCCATACAGGCTGGAAGATAAATATAAACCAAAACCTAATTAAGTAGGTGCAGGGACTTGGAAGCATATCAGCATTTTCATGTTTACTTAGATTCATGCCTAATTAATTTAGTTGCTGTAAACTTCTCTCGAGGGAATAAATTACTGGAAAAATCCCTTGCCAAATACTGTATTTAGTGAGCTAAGCAGGAGATTTTAAAAGAACTGCAGTAATCCAGAAAAAAAAAGGCACATTCTCATGTAAAGGATCATACCATTTTTTTTCCCAACAGGAAAGTGGTTTCGTAATGGGAGAAAGGGAGCAGAACTCACGTATAAGTTTCTGTGCTTTGGTGGGTGCAAGAACTGTTCATGGGCTGACAGCAGTGGCAGGACCAAGGAAAAGGAAACTTTTTGTGGGAGAGCTGAGTTTCTTTGTACTTCTGTGTTTTGCATTTCGTGGTTGTGTCCAAACAGATGTTTTTTAGAAAGCTAAACAAACAACCCTGACAGTACCTGAACACCTGGGATGGGGAGCAGATGGGTGGTCATCTGTTGGAGCCTTCCGTTGCATTTTTCCTATAATTAGCTGTCTAATTGCTTGTCCGGAGCTGTTGCTGTTGCTAATCTATTTACACATGTAATTAATTATACTTTATAAATAATCAAACAACCTTTTTAGGTTGTTTGTCCTTTTTTCTTCATTTGTGGAATGTCAGACTATAATGCTGGTGAACTATTGCTATTTTTATTTATGGACTACATTATGACTCCATTCTGGATGTGTCTGTGGAAGGACATATGATAGCTAATTATTTCTCAGGTTAAATAAGGAAATAACGAATATGAATTGCAGCTACGTTCAGCATGGTAGGCAGGGCAGGAAAACCTCAGGAGTACCTCCAAGGCTCATGCTGGCTACCCATAATTTTTATTCTATTTTTTAATTAAAAAATGGGACTCCACTGACGTGTCACATTATGTTCAACTTTCTGAAAGCTGAATTTGGAGAGGGAAATAGGGCTTGCTAGTTTTGTGAGACACTTGGCAAACTTTTGGGAATGGGTAAAATTTTCGTATTTGCTGTGAGAGAACTCTGCTATGCTGAGGGGCCCAAAGAAGAGCTTTGCAAACTTGCCTTTGTGTGGTGCCCTGGTGGTGTTCACAGCCACAGGTGTTGTCAGTAACACTGAGACCATGGGACAGGGCAGTTGTGTATTGCCTGATCCCCAGGAGCACACCCTTGTGTTCCTGGAGCCAGGGTTGCTCGGGGCTGTGTCTGAGCTGTTGTTTTTTCTCTTCTCAAGTTGTCTTCTCTCATCCATGTTTAAAGCTGTTTGTGCTTTCATTTTCACTCAGCTCCAAGATCCCTTTGGACATGCCCTTTGCCCCTTCCAAGCCATGCCAGAATGTGGACATCACTGACTGCTCATTCCTCCCACCTTTCCTCCTATTTCCTCTTTTGTCAGGGATCTGTGGAGCTGCTGCAAATCCCACCTTTCCTTCCCTTTGTCTAGGATATGTCATCCTATAGCCAGCACTTTCAACTCCAGTGTGACTGAAAAAAGCGACGGAGCAAGCTGCTGCTCTGTTATTCAAGCTGCACAGTAAAATCACAGGCACATAAAAGAGAAGAGCATCACTAACCATTTTTGCAAGTCTGTCCAATATTAATGTATCTCAAAAAGAACCGCAGTTCTGTTTTGAAGACCACTTCAATTGTTGATCAGGTTTTTCTGGAATTTACTGAACTTTGGGGGAGGAACTCACAGGATTTACAGATTCTGGTTTTGTCTTTAAAATGCTAAGTCACATTCGATCTCTACTGTAGTCACTGGTGATTCAAAGCGAAAAGCAAAGACTGAGGAGGGAACATCATCATAGTTAAGAAATATTTACAGCTCCTGAAAATTGGGATAAAGGAAAAAAATGAAGTCAGATGTAAAATCACAAGACTAACTCTTTAAAATACTATGTCTATATCATCATATACATAGTTAGTTAATTACTATAGCCACACTTTAAGAAGGACCTGAATAAATTACGAGGGAAATGACTCCTTTAACTTGTATTGCTCTGGAGTCAGTCTTATATTTGTATCTAATATTAACAATTATGAAATAAGGAAGTCTGCTCTTCAGAAGACTTTCAAATAAAATTTGAAGAGTGAACCTGCATGTCAGCAGACCAAAAAAAAAGAGCAGGCTGTGAATACCACAAAAGGAAATACGTGAGCGAGAAGATGGGTTCAGGCTACAAGATCACTGGTGATGACCAGAATTAGATTGTTTGGGAAGAGCTACAGAAATTCTGCAGTAGGCAATTACAGATTCACCTTTCAAGAGGATGAATTTCTTTCAAACCCTTGTTACCTAGAAACTCCAGTTCTGTAGTAAGAGATTTTATATTCTTTCTAAAGCTGTTTAATGATAGTTAAGAGTTAACACTGGAGGCTCTTATTATCTATATATAGATCCCATTCATCCTTGCAGCCTGCTAAACCATTAGCTTCAGTAGCACACTGCAGTGGTTAGATGAAAACTGCCTTAAGAATAGAAGCAAAAAGGAGAACCTTTAGGAAGTTAAAGAACTTGGGATTGATTTTGGTACGTACTTAACTCACAATGACACCGGCAAATAACATTTCATTTGAGAAAATATAACTAGGTCTGAGCATGCCAAAAAAGCTCACCACCCTTGCAGTGATTTCTATGGACTTTAGATCAGGAATTAAAAGAGGAAACAACAGAATAAGATGGCTAAAAAAAGATACTGGCTTTCCAAACTCTGAAATAGCTTCCAGATAAAACTGGTGAGATGATAAGAAAGGTGCTAGACAGTTGCTTCAGTGGTGTGGAAAAGATGGAGGACTGGATTAGGTGCCCAAATCCAGGCACCAGGGAAGATGCTCTGCAGTCCATCAGTGGGCTGCTGCCAGGAGATGATGGTCTATGGATACCCTCAGGGGCTGTGCCCACTTGGGGCTGGTGGCTGCCTCCTGACCCTGGTGGAGCCAGAAGAAATGAACCCAGTTAGTCTCCTCTGAATATCAGGTTAATGGCCAGTATTAGGTTATACTAAAGAAGCATTTTCACTGAAGTAAGTGCCTGGGATTCCCACAGGAATCATATGGTCATTGAATACTCTGCAGAAATTTCTGCACTTGATTATTTCAAGATGTTTACACAGTCAGCTGAAAAATCAAAATACAGGAAATTGATTCTGTACTGAACTGTTTTCATGAAACCTTTTGGTGATGATAGCTAATACCCATTACTCAAGGTAAATCTCAGTGCATTGCTTCATATCTGTCATTTTCATGAAACTCTGCTTTGCTTCCAATCTGAAGTGTGGCATGAGCTTATCTTCTTTCCATCAGATTTTCTTCTGGATGCAGCTGCTTCCTTATGCCATTCACCACTGAGCTGGATGCATTTTTTTTCCCCCTCTCTCTTCTTTTTTTTTTTTCCCCTAGATTAATTTATATGGTCCACCTGGTTTATCAGAAATGACCTTTGCAATATACATGAATCACCTTTTAAGCTTATTTTATGTGGCAGCTTAAGGCATAGTACAATAGCACCTTGTGTTAAAATAGGGCTGGCACTTCTTAGTGTATTAATCTGCTGGCATAATAGAATAAATCAGAAGATAAAACCTTCTTCCTTCATCCCATTTCCAGCTGTAGGATTTCAAAATGCTTTTGGCTGTAGCTGCTTTCTTACCGGCTCTCCAGGCCTCCTTATTCCAGGCTCTTAGGTGGGGAAGCCAAATGAGTGGAGAGGGGAATTGACTGAAACCATTGAAAAATGTCTGTCAAAAACTCAGGGCAGATTTTTGCTATTTTACCAGTGATAAGTTTCATGTCACTTAAAGGCAGGTGTGTGAGGGCTGGCAAGGGGGGACAGAGAGACAGGACAGGTGTGCAGGGGTGATTTGTTGGTACGTGGGTGTTTGATTGCTGAAAAGCCTCAATTCTGGAACCCGAGACTTGTGAAGACACATTTGTGTACCTAAACCTCATAATAGTTCCAAAAGTCTTCACACTAATTAAAAAAGAAGCTGCAGCTTTAGTAAACTGGAGGGGTTTGTAGAGTTGCAGCTTCCAGAGGTTTAAGTGGAGAATATGGGGTGGATTTGGAGGACTAGGGAAGTCAGCCATGACCTTAAGTACATGTTCCTTTGAAGAGGTGTAGTCTCTGCTTTGTGTCTGCTTAACACAGTTCCCACTGGGAAGATAGACGTTTTGCCTACGCCGTAACAGCTTTTTCAAAGGCAGATACCTTGGGCTGTCTTTCATTATTTTTATTTTATAATTAATCACTAACTGATGCCCTTTATGAAATAAAAATCAGGCCCAGCAGCTGGGTTATTTGCCTTTGAAAAGCTGTTATTATGCACACAGCACACCTTTCTTCTTGTCATTGATAATATCACAAAGACATCAGGAGGGAAAATGCTACACTGACATCATGTCATGTCCAGTACCAGTGAAAGTGCCATAAACATTGGAAAAACATATGAATAGGAAGAGCTTCATTGACAAATGCTTCCTCTGAGCCTTCAGGAAGGATGATATTTGATACATGGTTAGTATGCATGGAGAGATGTTCAGGAATCTTTCTCTGGAACTGTCCAGCTATTTTTTAAATTTCTCTTTGCAATTCACTCATTTGCCTCAACATTTTTCCTGTTTTTCTTCCTCAAAGAGCAATGGAAAGAGAGGTAGAATGAATGCATTGGTGACTACAGTTCTGCAGCAGGGTCTGAGCCTCCAACAGCAGCTGTCCCAGTGCTGTCAGTGCCCACTTTGGCACAGTGAAGGTGTATGAAACCATACAGCACGAGAGTAATTGTAAATTCTGCCTCAGTAAACTCTGCTTTTGCGGGATACCTGTGTTCTCCTTGCTTGCCTGATCCTTGGTCCATCAAAACTTGCTCTTCTCAGCTGTTTCCTTTGAATGTGTGTGACACACAGATGAGTGTTTGTGGCGGACAGAGAGGAAGAGAAAACCCAATATATCAGTACATCTGCGCACCCACAGAGCCCTAGAAGTGTGTAATCTATTTTTAAAATAGCCTAGTCTATCTCTCTGAATATTTCTTATATTGTTAAATAAGTTTAAAGTGTGATTGATGATCTCCAGATCCAAATCTGGGTTTTTAAACCATCCAGCTGCATCTACAACCCTGTGGTGAGAGCGCCCTGTCATCAAATGCCACATCTTTTCAAGGCAGCTCACATATTTCCAATGCTCTCCTTGGTAATTAAATGGCTTTATCACTATTATAACAAATGTCACTCATATTGTTACTTACAGGATTAGGCCAGTGTTTCAGCTATGAGCTTAGCAGGCCATGCTAGTATATTTTGGATTCTCAGTTTTGAATTTTTTTCCTCTTCTTCTTTTTAAGTGGAAGCCTAAGTTGAACATAGAAGATAGAATATTCAGGTTTTGCATAGCTGCTTAGCATTTGAATATTTCTTTGTCTTCCCTGAAGTGGCCTTTTCACATCTGTGCTTAACACATTCAGTACAAACGTCAGTAACACATTAAAAAGATGGATGAAGAGATGTAGAACATTAATATGTGGTGGTGGTGGAAGCTTGACAACTGTCAACTTTGCCTGTGTGCATTACCTCATCCTCTCTATTATTTATTCATCTGAAACACTTTTGCAAATGAAGCAGATGAAAGGGAACGTAAGGTAAAATAAGCATGTTTAGGGCAACTGGAGATCAGAATGAGATAAAACACCAGCAGGAGCAGAGCACCTGGGTATTGGTGGCTGCTGCCATACCTGAAGTGTTCCCCTTAAAAACGTAACTCAAATTATTCAAGAGTTACCAGCATCTCTAGCCCTAAAGCGTCTTTATTCTTCTGAATGTGCACATAATAAATATTTTATAGTTTAAACTCTTGAATCTCCAAATGATTAAAGGAGGCAAAAGGAGGGGAAAAAAGGTTAAGAAAGTGAGAAAAAAAGCATCCATCTGAAGGGAAGGGAAGGGAAGGAAAGGTGCATCCAATCCATACATTTATTGCACCAACCCCCCATTAAGAGAACAGGAAAATGCAGTCCAGTTGAGGATGCTTATGCTGTGTCCTGGTACCAGCATAACTGGGGACAGATGGTGACAAGGCATTCTTGCGTATTTTTTCAGGCTGAGTTAAACCCCAAAATAAAACTATTAGAGTTTCAAACTTTCTCATCTCCTTGCTGTTTTAAGTGTATTGGATTTCACGTAGCTTAGCTCAAGGCAGTGGAATTGTTTGGGGTATCTGTATTTTTCGGCTGCTGCTGCGAATTGAGCTGATGTATTGCCATTGCTGTTAGATGTTGCATGAAGGGTGGGGAGTTGACCTCTATCTGCAAAGCTTTATGCTGTAGAGGGTTCTTACCGCTGTAATTTGCATTCTCCTTGCTCAATTTTATCCCTGCTACATGGTAGTAAATGGCCTGGGAAACCTGGGTAGAGTTGTATTAATCATAACAATCAAGGGTTCTGGCTTGAAAAATCAACATTAAGTCCATCAAGCTGGATTTCTTTTTAAATGGCTGGTTAACTTAGCCAGTTAAGGGCTCCTCTACTTATTATTTTGCTGGTTCATTTATTTGGGCAGCAGGATTTCAGGCACTCTGTATCATACAAGCGATGAGTTTAATTTGGTCTCATCTTTTCTGTCCCTTCCTATCACATTAGGACCCAGTTGGTCTTCACAGCTCAGTGTTGTCTTAGGAATTCATTGGAAAGCTGGGAGATAGTAACTACTGATTTTCTAAGGCCAGTTTGATTATTGATTGGTTAAATCAACCTGAATATTGCACAGTCACAAAACCCAGAGCATAAATCAGCTTCTTTTAATGCTTGGGGGTTTTCTTACAGAAAATCAAGCAAGCCTTTGCTGAGACATTGCTGACTGCAGGCAATTTTTTAAACTCAAAAATTTACAGTTAGAGCTCTCTGTTGGGATGTGGGTGCGCAGTTGTCTCTTTTGTCCTCAGCATGTTAGTCTTAACACTTTTGGAGATGGGAATCCCTGTCAGAAATAAGTAGATAGGTTTTCAAAGGGTTGTTTGGCTCTGTTTTCTGTGAGTCCACCCCCGGTTATATAAAATACGTGAATATTTATTAGGATAGTGGGAATGAATGCCTGCAGTCAGAGAGATCTGCTGAGACAAGGGAAAGATCTGGATACCAGCTGCCACTTCAATTAACACTTAACTACATTGTAAAGTAGAAAATACTGATGCATTCCTTTCAGCTGAGTTATTAGAGACCATGTTACTGCTATGCTGTGCCTCCCTCTCATCACTGAGTATGTTAAGGGAGTGTTTATTTGCAGTGGTTGCTCACCAGGAGCAGCCTTGGCTGTCTGTACACTTGATTTACACATCAGTAGCTATGTCTAGCTGGCAAAGGTTGTTTCTGGAAACTGGGGACGCGTGGGACAAGGCAGTTTTTAAAAGTCTGATCAAGTGAATTATGTGCTGACATTCACTGTGTCCTCCTTGGGGGCCAGCAACTCACTGGACTTGATGAATTTTGAGTAAGTATATCTGTTTCAACTCTTTGGAATGGAATTGTTTCTGCATTTCAGTTCTAGAGATGCCAGAATTCCTCAGGCAGTTCTATAAAGGAAAAATATATTTTGTCATAAGCTTAATTTGTTTTGCTGTATCGCCAACTCACGTCTCTTTAACTGCTTTTTGAAGTATGGACAGAAATTCAGATATTCAAAGCATGCATCACGATTGCTGCTGTCTTGGGATGCATGAAGACTGCTTGTGTCATTTTACCACATTTCTATAACTCACATGTTTTTATGAAATTTCAGATGAGACATTTTAAAAAAAAACCTTCTATCTCTGTAGCCTTTCTAAAAATATGTAATAAATATATCTGGAGAGCTGTGCTCTTTGTTCAGTTGAAGACTTACATTACTTCAGTGGCCATAATTTAGTTTCTAAATAGCCTGAAGATTTTCCAGCATGGCCCTGAGGTAGCCATTTCATAGTGCAAGAAGGCTTTTCCTGTCCTTTCATGTTATGATGAGACTGATGTGGTTTTAGCTTGTGTTTCTCTTTCTGATTCTCTTTCTAATTGGAATTGCCACAAAGGGCTTGAGACTTTCAGAATACCTAAATTATTGGTTAATAATTGCAGTCTCAGTTTTGTGGGCTTTTCGTTTTCAACACTATATGTAAATTATTTTTTTTTTTTAAATCTGATTCTATTTTGGTTAGATACAGACCTAAAATGACGGTGGTTTAGAGATTTATTTGTCAGTATGTAAAGGAAATGGGTTAAGTGATGCTAAAGGTGTGGCTCGTAGCAGCAGAACTGGAAATTGCACCAGTACAAACTGAACAGCCATGATGCAGTGACATGAGTATGTATTTTTCATGCCTCTTGATCAACTTCAAGCTAATGTAAATGTCCCCCAGAATTGTTTGCTTTGTGGTTTCAGGAGTTATTTAAGTTTGAGATTAGAACAATGCAAATCTGTGTAATGTCATCTTGAAGAGTAGATTGGTGCATACTGGGAAATTAGCAGACTCCCCTAGTGCTCCAGAACAAATTAAGGCAACACTATTAATATTCTTACCTTTCAAAGAGTGTCACTCACCCTTCATCAGCAATTCTAGGATGCAAGCTAGATGCCATTTCAGTAATTGTATTAGCTTTGTTGTTTGTCTGTACATTAACCAAATTTATCAGTTAGTTTGCTCACAGGAATAGGGTAGGGACTACCCTTCGCAAGGTGCACTCATAACGAAACATGAGAGATGCTGTGTTTTGTTTATTAACTCCTTACTGTGCGCTTCTAGAGGCAATTTTTATTCCCTCCCAAGCCCTCTAATGCACAGAGGTAAATAGTTAAGGACAGTACATATTTTTAAGCTGCCCATGACGTTAAGTAATCTCAGCTGAAGCCAGACCTAATTCTGAAACTTCTTTAACGTGAGCTTAACAATTCAGAATTTCTTGCCTCACTTTTCAGTTTCTCCACCTTTAAGGTGAGGGGTAATGAAATGCCCTCACTTACCCATCTCTCAAAGGCTTGGAAGATGTGTTAGGTGCGATGCATAGGGCAATTTGAAGATGAAGTGCACTAAAGACGTGCTAATTGCTATTGATTCAAGTCAATACAGGGATGAAACTGTAGTAAATAAAGGAGAGATGTCCCAGATATTTGACATATACACTCTGTGTAAAGTTTAATATCCTTTGAATGCTCCAGAAATCAGATCTCAGTAGCTCAAAAAGTTCCTGCTCTTTGTTTCATTTTTATCTCCACTCACTAGAAAGTGACAACAAACTGAAGTATTATTCCAATAATCTGCTTGTTTATTGTTGTTTAGAAAAGGGTGTCTGGCTAAATGTTCATTACCATTTTTTTCACGTCCCAATATAGATCATGACTTTATGGATGCACTAAATAAAATGACCCATTTCAAACTTTTTGAAGACTATTCAAAAGGCCCTCACGTATGTTGGAAAATTGTATAAACTCTTTATGCAACAAAAGCAAATCTCCTGTTTTTTTTTTTCATTTGAAGGAGAATGGCAAAATAATAAGTTGTGACTAGTGGCATTTCCCTATGCTGCCATGTATTTGTAATGCACTGAAAGGCTGCATTGGCCATATCCATTCCTCTTTTCTCATGGGTCAGTTATGCTATTTGCATTCAAATCAGTCCCTTAATCAAGCCCGTTGGTAATTGCAGCAGTGCAAGGGAGATATTTATCATAGAAGTGTAATGAAGGTACTTTGTTCCAGTGCAGCCAAGTCTAATATTGCACTGCTCCAGTGGACCATTTATGCACATGTGTGGAGTTTATTTCCCTAGTCAGCACTTCCAGGCACGGGCATGCTTGGGTCTCAGGGATGGGGTTAGATGGGCAGCATTACAGCCTTAAGGATGGTATGTTTATTTTTGTTTGTGAGCTGTCTCTTGTTTAATATGCTATGAAATGCAGCTAAAAGATGGTTATAACTGTCCTTGACCAAAAAGAAATGTGTGGCCCTGGCCAACTTCATGATCTGCACCTGTAATTTGGATTCTGTGAGCTGAGGCAGATGGAGCCATAAAGCCAACACAGCTTTGCCATATCTGACTCTTACAGTTTTCTTTGCAAGGTATGTTATGTGGGGCCAGAGTTTGGGATGGGAGGGAGTTATGGATAGGGAGGGAGGAGGAAGGTGCCTTCCTCTCAGTCCCATCTAACGAGAACAGTAACTCTCAACTCTAGGCTGCACATATAGATGATGCTGAAGTATCTTCACATTTGTGATGTTCACCTTATCCCCCCTTCTGCTGTAGGACAGCTACTTAAACAGGACTTCGGCTTACTTGGATCCTCTACCGGTTACTGAAGTGCAAGTACCATTAGCCAGTAAATTTTGGATCCTTGTAAAGGAATTCAGCAATGTCCTGCAGTATTTCAGCTGATGGCATTATGTGCCTGGATTCCTCAATGTCCTCTCAGAATTTTTCCCCTGCAGCTTAAATACTGAGCACTGTACATAAAGTTGTCCGTAATTAAAAACCCTCATTGTGAATAACTACTGTTCTGGGCAAGAAAAAACTTCCACTGTAGAAAACCAAGTAGCCCAATTCTACAAAGAGAGTACAGTTCCTCAAAACCTGTTGTCCTGTGCAGCATCAGAACACAAGTTTGTTCTATGTGATGAATGTGATGAAACCCTGGTTACAGGTATTAATTCTGAAGAAATGAGCATGGAAACAACTTATTTTTGATGATTCAGTTTATTAGCACGCACTTCTCTGTGCAGCCAAGCCTAAAATAAAGCTGTTTTGGAGCTTTTATCTGTCACTCAGTGAGGGTTCTTTGANTGTGGATACCACATATAAGGAACTGGGAATGGAAATGTTGTTTTATTGATTATTGAGCTCCTTTGCAGTGACACTCCTACAGTTATTTGTGGCTAATTTGAGATACTTTCCTTTCTGAACTGTGTTTGGTCAGTGTTTAAGCAAAAGAAATGCCATCCCACCAAAACCTGCTTGGGTCCAGAAAGCAAATCAAGACAGATGGTTTGATTCCTGGGAAAGCACAGAACAACTGGGGCTGGCTTTACTGCACTCAATAGCAGATTCCCTGCTGCCTGAAGGGAATGACAGGAAAATTCCATATGAAATTGTATCAGTGTTAGAGTATTTTGGAAAATATATTTATTGTGAAAGGAAATAAGTATGTAAGTAGGTTGAAGTTATTTAAGTTTAGGTAACTTATTTTTCATGTACTTAAATATTGGGAGACACTGGCAGGATGACAAGTGTGTTTTTCAATTCAGAAAAGTGCAGTAAACCAAATTCAAAGAGTATTATGTCTTTAAAAAACATGGCAGTGAGCTGTTCTCAGGTAGTTCATGATGATTAATCCAGGATGAATTGTGATTTTATACCCCTAGGACTTACTTGCTCATCAATTATCATTTCATACCTGTGATTAAATTCTGCTTGCACTATGAATAACCAGTGCTCTCGCATAAGGACATTGTGGGTCGTTAGTAACAACTTAGAAATCAAGTTGTAATAAGCTTTTTAAAATTGGTATCAGCAAACGTGGCTCAGCTGAAGGGATTGGTTATAAACAGCTGTCCATTACTCTCTTTAACCTGTACCACTGGAGTGATTAACTTTGGTTCATTCTATCTACCACCAGTAGAATAAAAAAAGTGACAAACAAGATGATGGCTTGGAGCTGACAGCCGTTTCCTCCATCCCTGACTCCTGCATGTGCTCCTGTCCCCACTCAGTGCTTGGGCCCAGGAAACTGCACCACCAAAGCTCTGACTCTTCCCTCCTGCTGAAGTGGGAACTCCATGTCCAATTTGTTTCCCTCTATTGTTTCATAAGGGTGACACAGAGATCACACAAGGACCTGAAAGAAAAGTGAAAAGTATCCATTTCCTCTTCTGGATTCAAAGATCACTTCTTAGCGCTGTGAAATCTCTTAGCTGCTGGAAGCTGGGCGGGCAGAGGAGAAAAATCTGGCTCTGTGCTTGATCCGTGTCCCTTTTACCTGGCTATTACCTGTCTCCAGAGACAGTGTCCTGGGCAGATTTTTGCTGTGTTTTGGGATAGCCATTCCTAATCTCACAGGGGCAAGAGCTGTGCTACTTTCATGTCCAAGCCCCTCTCAGCTCTACAGCAGTGATCCCAACAGAAACACAAGGAATGTAAGGGGCTGGAAAAAGCTTTAATGAAAAATGAGTGAATGTGAGGGGTTCTGAGAAAATAGAGCCTGCAACTTCGTGATTTTTATTTATTTGTGCTTGAGGACGTCATTGCTGCCAGGGAAGGCCTGACTCAGACATGTGTTTCAGTTACATTGCTACGAGTTGGACATAATAAAAATATTTAGGATTTGAGATGATTTGCGAACTCTTTGACACCTGGAGGATCATAGAAGGCGGCAATTAAGAGTGTGACTGATTGCTTTGTGCTGACTCCTTGTATCAAATCTCAGCCCAGCCTGAGGGAGGTGGTGGCTTGTGCTCCTTTCAGAACCCTCCAAAGGCAGCTCTGCCTGGGTCAGTGCTGGTGTGGAGCAGCCAGCCCTTGCTGAAATCAGTGATTCACACATTGCACAGCTGGTTTTCCGTAGGGAAAACCCCTTTGTGTTTACCTGAGGTATTGGCTCCCTTTCCCCATGGCTGGAAGGGATATTACAGTACTGTTCAGTAAATGTTAACTACCACAAATAATTACTGTCAGGCAGGGTGGAGAGCACCTGGGGGAAAATGAACTGTGAAATAGTATGGAATGATTCTGTAATGTGATAGGTAAAGACCTCCCCTGGATAACGAACAGGAGAAGGGCAATTCCTGCTGCAGTATCCATGGGTCACTCTTCCCTTTAGAAGAGAAGGTTCCCATGTCTTTGAGGTAACTTGAGTGGCTTTCGTATTTTTTAATATAGTAGGTCAGTCTTCCAGGAAACCTCACTATTTAGTGGGTCTTTTGTCTACAGAAAAGATAACCTAACATATTGAAGTGGAGCAACCCAATTTTTACACATTTTCCATACTAATCTAGTATTAGGAGTATTTATAGGAAGTGCTGACAAATGTAGAGCAATAGCTGGGTAGTCTTTGAAGTAAAATTTATTAGTATTAGGTATGTTATTATTCAGTTCAGAGGCCAGAGCTGTGTTCCAAAGCCGCATTTACTGTGTTCAGACAGCTCTGAGACAATCAGGCAGGAGAAAGGTATTCCCAGTCTAGAGGGGCTGTTTTTCCCAGCTCAGCGAAGGAAATGGCCTCTTTTTCTGAGCAGTATTTCTGTGACTAACACTGGGAGAGGCTGAATCTATTAACAGTTCAGGGAACTGGAGCCAGTTATCGGGCAAGCACTAATCCATCTGTCCAGGCAAGCTCCAAACATAACTCCTGCACTGGCTCCTCTCCTCCTTTCCTTGCCTGTCCATAGTGGCAGAGGTACTTAAGGCCTTGTCTTAGCACAGCACCTGCAGCTTCAGGCCACCTCTGCAGGCACAGGGGATGATGGATGGAAGCTGTAACTGCTGTAGAGAAACAGAATTCCCAGCATGTGATGTGACTGGGATGCTTGGCAGGCATCAGAGGGCAGCTTTATCTCCGTGTCCACACTCAGTAAATGAGGTCCTGACAGTCTGTGCTCCAGCTCCCTGCTTGATGGAGCCATGATCTATTGGCGGTGTGCGAATGAGCTGCAGGGACTCCTGAGCCCAGAAGAGATCCCAGAATTTATTTAGTGCAGGTCTCATGTGCCCCATAAATGCACAAATATCTGGGCACAGACACTGACTTGGTTCTGGAGAGATTTTAGTACATTCAGATTAAAACAGAGTGAGAGTTCAGGGCACACTGAAACTGCTCTACCTTACACAGCGTTGTCCGTTTATTCTGCGGTTTTGGTGTGATTTGGGGGCTTACAGCAAACCCAGAGGTGCCTTTGCAGCACATGGCCTAAACCCCAGTGTTTCTGCAGGTTGTGGTTCTCTGTGTTAGCTCTGTGAAGGTCTTACTCAAAGAAATAACAGCTAGGAGAGCTCTGGGCTAGAAATTCGGATTCCTTCTGGGGCTACCAAACCTGAGTCTGATTCTTTCAGCCACACAGCAGCGACACCCCTTTTTATGGGAACCCTCCAGCACAGAGGTACTAAGGCCATCCTCCCCATTCCAAAACATCAGGGATACTGCCAGTGTCACAAGGGGCCTCATGAGAGAGAACAGGTTTCTGTTCACTGTATTTCCAGTTCTTCAAAATCTTTGGCAGTTCCAAAGCAAAGGGATCACGTCCATAGCAAAAGAGAGTGTGACTGGTCTTTGGGGGTGTTGGAAATCACAAAGCCTTGGCATTTCTATTTCCACCAAGCCCATTATCCTGAGGGGTCCTGAAGGGTGAAAGGTGGAAAATGGTGCAGATGGGATTTCTTTTGAGACTGGCTTAACAAGAAAATTAAGAACTTTTCCTTTCAAGAATGCCAGTGTCTTCATCCAAAGGGAAACTCAGGGTTCCCGAGGAACAGTTATTTCTCTTTTCATGCCACACATGCAGCACTGATGGACATAGCTGGACATCCACCTGCAGCAGCGGTGCCAGTGGGTGAGCAGTTCCAGTGGAATCATCAAGCACACAGAGGAGCCACTGACCTCTCTTCTCTTAGAGCTTGGGAAAAACAAACTGGCACAGTTAATCCATAGACAACTGTTTAGGGAAGCCTGACACTGATACTGTGAGTATGTGCTTTTGCTTAGTCTGAATCTTTGCTCCTACGAATGTTGGAATATATGCAGTAGGTGTACTTCCATACAGGGTAAATACTATGAACCTTTTTTTTTTTCGTTAAAATTGGGAATATGTAGTCTTGAATACAGCCAATCATGCTCTGAAATTACATGTTCTGGAAGGTTTTACTGAAGTATTTATTTTTGCTGAAAATATTTCCTTGGAATAAAGCAGCCAAGCCCGAAGAAGCCCATGGTCATCGTTGTGTGCTGTGATCAGCAGTGGATTTGTTTCCTATTAGCTTTGCTCTCTGGTTCCGTGAGGCAGCTGAAATTGGGCTCTAAAAGCTCCTGGGACCAGCTGCCTTCATTTTGCCAGCTCCACCAGCTGGAGCAATGACAGAGCCTGATTCCATCCAACATGGGGATTTGTCAAGAGGCAGCAGGACAGCAAGCAGGGAGCAACTGGCAGAAGGAAGGAGCAACTGGTGGCATTTGGGTAGGTGGTGCTGTTGGATTTCTCTTTAAAGGTGTGGGCATGGGTAGAGTTTGGGAAAGGGAGGAACAGTAACCAGAGCTCCTGCTGGTGCATCCCCACTGGAGTCAGTCCCCCACTCCCAGTTTCAGGTTATGCCCAGAAAAATTCCCCCGTTGCTGAATTTCTCTGGAGCAACAGTGACACCTTGTGGGTTAATTTTAATTGTGTTCCACATGGAAATGTTTGTTCCCACCCCCTCCACCTCTGCCTGTGTGGAAACCAGCAGTGGGAATTCAGGCAGCATCCTTGGCCATCTGCTCAGCACATCCCTAGACCTGACAGCACAAAAACTGATGGATGGCAGAACTGCTCATAAAGCAGGGTGCCAAGGGCTGCATGGAAATTCAGTTAGCAGGATCATGTTATTGGGAAATAGTGTTTTAATTTGCAGCTGATTGGTAATTGGATATTACCCATATTTCATTAGGAAGACACAGAGAAAGCTTGGTTGTGCATGGACAACAGAAGGCTGAGGCACTTGATTCCTTTCAGATGTTTAGGGATGGCAGTGTCCTTGTTTTAATTTGGGAGAATGCAATTAATGAATGTGTTTTAGGTCTCCATTGCCATCATGGTAACCTCCCTTTTTATTTTGGTTTCCATCTCTGAGCATAACTTTTGCTGCTGTGTTTGCCAGTTTGCTTGCAAGACTTTATTCAATTCAGACTTAATTTTTTTTTCCTGGCATATCGAATTTGTTGCTCCAGAGGATTTTTCATTCCAGCTGGGCTTCAGTTATTCTCAGATTCCCCCAGGCTCCATTCTGAGTCCTACTGTGATTTGCATTTGTAGCCTTTCGATGAGTAAACATTAGAGCTCTTCCAACTCTGTACTGGCACATCCTTTCCAATGGCACTCAGCTCCTGCTGATCTTGGAGAAAAGCTGGATGCTTTGCATAATATTTTGCATGACATTCAATTATGGAGATCTTCACGTTTAAAAAAACATGGAATTGGGAGAAGAGTGATCTGCTATTAATTAGCTGTCTGATGCCCTGGACTCATGTTGATAATAATGGTTCCCCTTGGTTATGGTTTTAGTAATCCATAGGAAAACATGCCATTAGAGATATTAAAAATTCATTTCTGAAGAGTACTGGCAGCTTGAAAAATGGCATTCAGTCTTTTAATTTACTACTCTTTTAACAGAGCAGTTTTAAATAACACATTCCAGATTTGAAGTACTTATTTCCAGCAAACTTGAAGATAACATCTTTGTGTTAGCACATACTTGTGCACACAAGCACTGGAATGTCTACTTAAAAAAGCTTTGAAATCTGTTACTGAACATAGTGACACAAACTGTGGGAATGGATGAAGTTTCTGAAGATGAACCACCCAGGTTGATGGTTAAGGTCCTTTCCACCTATTTCTTTCCAATACACAAAGCCGTGTCCACACATTTCTGCACATACAGGCAAACTTATTCAGTGGGTTTTTGAAAATGAATGTCAGTGCCACACATCCCCTCATCCCCTCTCCTTTCTTGTCTCCCTGCACTATGCTCATGTTAAAATCCACCCCCTGCCTTGCCATAAATACAATGTATTGGTCTGGATTAAGGACTGCTGTGCGTCTTGTACCTGGCATTGTTTCTCCCCAGGTTTCCATGCAGCCTGCCAAAATACTCCTGTTTTGCCCATGCCTAGAAAGAGAGAACCATGATTTTCAGTATCACCACATATCACCTTTGTTGTAAAATTGGGAACATCCTCAAGGATTTTCTTCTGGGAATCATAGCTTTAAAAGTGAAGAAGTAGAAAATAGAGCCCACAACCTAATAATCTCCTAATCTTGTGAAGTGGTAATTCATCACAGTGCCATCTATTTAGAAACATTATAAATCAAATGCCTTCCCTGTACCTATAAGAGTGTCTATAGCAGATTGGTGGGGTTTAATTTATTGAAAAGAAATTAGGGGAGATAACAATCCAGCAATCTATCCGTTCCAAAACTGCATTCTGCATAAAATAATGCAGGTGCAGTTTGTCATTAATACATTTTTTTAGTGCAATCAATGTTTCCATTTTATAAATTTCTAAGGATTGTGAATTCTGTTCTTTTAGCCACATGTGCACATTATCAGGGCAGGGGGATGCCTGTCAGAGCAAAATGTATTGTTGCATTATCCCTTAGAATTTATTCTGCTGTCTTTGAAGGAACATTATTTTTACCCACAATGCAACTATTGGGTTTTTCACCAGGTTCTTCTGGCCTTTTTAGTTTATATCCACCAATTTTCCTTCCTGCACTTTTGCATGTTTAATAGGTCATGAGTGTTCCTTAGATGTAGGAGTACCCTTAATCTGTGGGACATTGTCCCTGAGGAGGGAGTTACTTCCCTGGGTTGTACCCAGGAGCTACTGATTTGCAGCAAAAAATACTTAAATACATTTATGCTCATTGATACTCATATTATGTGAGCCACAAAGGCAGAAGCAGGTTCTAAAGGTTATTCTCTAAGTCTGTTTAGGTCTTGTACTTTCTTTCCTTAAATAGTTTAAATATGTAATTTAGGATAACCTTCTTCCAGAGGAGACCAAAGGCAGTTCGTTCAGGAACGCTGTTGGCACAGCAGTTGCCTTGTCCACAGCTCTGTCCACAGAGCAGCGCTCAAACCAGGCCTTTCTCTGGCATGAAGGATCCAGCTTCCTGATGGTTCCTTCCTTTAAGCTGTGCTGTAAGAAATGTCTTTAATTAAAATCCATTAAAATTATGAGGAAAGATATTGCCCAAGTGCTTGCAGTTAATCTGGAAGGTCTGTCCAGCTGGCAAACTTTCCCTATGTTTGGAATTATTAGAGCATCAAACTGCAATTTTTTTTTATTTTTTATTTTTAATGACTTGACAGCTCACTGGAAAATTCAGATATAAATTTTCCTAAATGTGAAAGTTCCCAGTTACACTGCAGTGATTCAAGAAAATCTCAGTATCTGTATTTTTTTCAATAAACCTTACATGCTCACCTTCCCATATCCTAAACTTTGTAATATGTGGTGCTGAGGCATTTTTAACACAATTTACTCTGCAATTCAGGGAAGTTTGGGATTTTGCCTGGTGTAGCTTAGAAGAAAACTGCCACCTACATGGAAAATGTAGTGAATTAAAACAGCTCCTGATATTTGAAAGAAAAAAAGAGACTGACAGGTACATCCTGAAGACCTTGTTAAGGCTCCTTAATAATTTGCCTGGTTTTCAAAAGATGCCAAGTGCTTGATAGGTAGTGAGGAATGGAATTTACCAAAGTGAAGGAAAGTGATGGAGAAGCTGAGAGTTCTGAAACACCAACAGTGATTGCTTCTGACTGCACTCTCTTCTCATGTCATCTTCTTAAATATATCATCAGTTGAAAATTTTAGATACAAAACTGAGGGACAGAATCTTCTTATTACAAAGTTTAAGCCTCTTTATGGCATTTTGATTAAAGGCAATCCTGAACTGGTTTTGTTGCCAAATAGCAGCTCTGCCAAGGGGGCAGCAGCAGGGACATTTCCAGGGTCAGCAAGGTGGCTGAGAAGGTGAGAAGGCCTCGTGCACAGAGATGGGCTGAAAAAGGGAGAGTAGCTCCTCCTTCCCCAGGAAATTCTTGTGGACATAAAAGCTGGAAAATTAGAAAGTATTTTTCAACTGTAATAGCCATGAACTTCTCAGAGGAAGGTGCACATGGTTTTAGTGTGTTTGAAAGGTGTCTGGATGTAACATTCTGGGGGATGAGGTTGGTGGGTTTTTCTCTTCAAATAAAGATGTGGCATTTAAGTAGTGGCAAGTAGGAGGCATCGCCGTGTACTTTCCGTGGGTGCCAGCTGGTGTCTGTTCCAGGAGGAGAGTGGGAAAGGCGTTTCCTTAGTCTGGCGTTGCAGGCGGTGCTGCACACTGGGAGCGATCCGGGCTGGCTCTGGCAGGGAATGGAAGCAGACAGGGACTGTACCTGCGAAGGGTGGGCGGCCCCTCACAGGGGCAGCGTTTCACAGTTGCCTCATCTTCTTTGCAAGTGCTTCCCTGGGAAATGCAAAGTGAAAAGCAGCCCAGACTGATGCATCTTTGGCATTTACAAGAGAGAATATTTTCATCCTTGTGAATTATTCCTCTGCAGCTTGGCCATGCTTACAAAAATGGCAAGATGTGTCTTGAGTGTCACCAGAGATGCTGTCATTCTCCCTTGGATGGTGGGACCACAGCAGTTAAATGGGATACTGTTTGGAGAGGACAGATAAGGATCACAGCTTGGAAGGTCTGCAAGGAATTCTGCAGGAGTTGGTGGCATGGTACAGGATGGGGCAGAAATTCAGAGAAGGCTTTGAAGGGATGTGACAGTAAATGTTTATTCTGAAATAGCTGTTACTCATTTATTCATGTTTTCTGGAAGGGAATTTGAATTCAGGCTACATAAGCTGGAAAATGAGGGGGAGAAATTATGGATAAAAGTGAGAAATTGAGGGATCTGTGAGAAAGACAAAGATTGTGGAATGTTTCAATGTTTTGGTTTGTTTTGTTTATGAGGAAGGGCTGATTGGCTTCTGGAGAGAAACTGTGAAGCACAACCGGGGTGTGCTTTATGGCCTGCAAACTGAATACACAGAAAAATTAACACCACCACCACATTTCCCCTCAGATTTGTCAGATACATGATGTTTTGGACACTGTTCCTGGTTTAAAGGCACAAAAGAAATTAGGAGAGGTAGAATACTGAGACAACTGGTCCTTATTCACCTGCAGTCAGTGACCCAGAGATGGGAAACCCTGCTGGGATGTGTGCACATCCTTCATAAGGAGATTATGAAAATCTAGCAATAGTTCTAATGCTTGCAGTAATTTGTAGGAGTTGTCCACATTTTTTCTTGTTGTTTGTATGTAATTATTCCAGTGTGTTTCATGTATCCGGCACTAAGCGTGGCATTGTAATTCATTTCTCCCCTACAACTCCTTGTGGACATTTCAGGGCCAGGAACACACATTTCATCAGACAATTTGACTTTTGACAAGAATTTGCAAAGTGTACAAATAATTCAAAAGTCACTCCTCATAGTAAACCTGGTGTTAAGAAGATTTCCTCTGTTATAAAAATCCATTGAAGCTGAAGTATTATGCTAAAGTTAGCATTACAGCAAGAGCTGCAGTAGGAACTAAAATCCCGACAAGTAAAGTATTTATAGCTAAATTGACATTGAATACATTTCCCTTCACAGGGATGTGAGGGAAGGGATATTTGTGAAGCCAAAGATTTCTTGGGCCATATATTTCTGTAAGTCAACATAAAATCAAAATACTTGGTCTGGACACACCAAGTCTGCTATTCTGAGTGAAGATGCTTTTGATATGTGTGCTGGTTTTGGCTGGGAAAGAGTTCACTTTCTTCATAGTAGCTGGCACAGGGCTGTGGTTTGGATCTGTGCCGAAAGCAGTGTTGATAGAATCAGAATCTGGGGTGATTTTGTTATTGCTGAGCAGTACACTCACTTTTCTAATTCTTTCCCCCATCCCACTGGGGGGGAATGAATGAGGGGCTGTGTGAGGCTTAGTTGCTGGCTAGGGTTAAACTATGATGTGTTTAAGGTCTGTCTCTTTGTGTGCTTCCAAGAGATTTATTTATTTATTTGTTATGATGTTACGGTTTCTGAAGAACTTTCTGGCCTTGCCTGACCCCAACTGCAGTAATACCTTAATGCCTTGTGCATTCCATACAGTGCTTTTAACAA
This sequence comes from Ifrita kowaldi, assembly GCA_013398055.1. Lineage (NCBI taxonomy): Eukaryota > Metazoa > Chordata > Aves > Passeriformes > Cinclosomatidae > Ifrita > Ifrita kowaldi. Next base: position 21,815 of record VZRS01002492.1, read on the forward strand.
AGTCCATTTTCCCTCTTTATTCACCATTTCAAAGTCTCTTGAGCCTCCAGGCTTCTTCAGCAGAAGGAAGCTCCAGGGCCTCCTCCTTCCTTCCTAGCCTCTCAGTGGATCCAGCAGAGCCCTGAGCATGGGCTAGAGAGCAAAGCTGCACCATGGAAATCCTGGTGGAAATTCCATGTGCAGTTTGGAGGCACTGATCAACATGATGGTAAATGAAAAATAATAATAATAATCTCTGTAACACAAACCCACAAGGGACTTAAGTTAAGATGCCCAGTATTTTCCTCAGCCTCATTTCTGATTCCTTCTGATAACTGTTGGTGCCTGTCTGGCACCTGGCCAGAGACCATCACTTAATCCAGCTTCATTTATTCATTTCACATAATTATGGCTGTGGATTTTGATGACTGCAGAGTTCAAAGCTGCTTGTATTTGCTGTGATTTGTCTACAGCGTTACTGAGGGATGTGTTTTCAAAGGCTGAGCTTGGCTAACAGGGTCACGGAGTGGTGTCAAGCTGCATTTAGCAACAGGGAAAAGGACTTTTTTTTTTTGCAAATACTGAGGAGCTGGTCAGCACACAGGAGTGGGAAAAAGGAAGAACCAGGAAACCTGGAATATGAGAGGCAGTGANATGGAAGCAGACAGGGACTGTACCTGCGAAGGGTGGGCGGCCCCTCACAGGGGCAGCGTTTCACAGTTGCCTCATCTTCTTTGCAAGTGCTTCCCTGGGAAATGCAAAGTGAAAAGCAGCCCAGACTGATGCATCTTTGGCATTTACAAGAGAGAATATTTTCATCCTTGTGAATTATTCCTCTGCAGCTTGGCCATGCTTACAAAAATGGCAAGATGTGTCTTGAGTGTCACCAGAGATGCTGTCATTCTCCCTTGGATGGTGGGACCACAGCAGTTAAATGGGATACTGTTTGGAGAGGACAGATAAGGATCACAGCTTGGAAGGTCTGCAAGGAATTCTGCAGGAGTTGGTGGCATGGTACAGGATGGGGCAGAAATTCAGAGAAGGCTTTGAAGGGATGTGACAGTAAATGTTTATTCTGAAATAGCTGTTACTCATTTATTCATGTTTTCTGGAAGGGAATTTGAATTCAGGCTACATAAGCTGGAAAATGAGGGGGAGAAATTATGGATAAAAGTGAGAAATTGAGGGATCTGTGAGAAAGACAAAGATTGTGGAATGTTTCAATGTTTTGGTTTGTTTTGTTTATGAGGAAGGGCTGATTGGCTTCTGGAGAGAAACTGTGAAGCACAACCGGGGTGTGCTTTATGGCCTGCAAACTGAATACACAGAAAAATTAACACCACCACCACATTTCCCCTCAGATTTGTCAGATACATGATGTTTTGGACACTGTTCCTGGTTTAAAGGCACAAAAGAAATTAGGAGAGGTAGAATACTGAGACAACTGGTCCTTATTCACCTGCAGTCAGTGACCCAGAGATGGGAAACCCTGCTGGGATGTGTGCACATCCTTCATAAGGAGATTATGAAAATCTAGCAATAGTTCTAATGCTTGCAGTAATTTGTAGGAGTTGTCCACATTTTTTCTTGTTGTTTGTATGTAATTATTCCAGTGTGTTTCATGTATCCGGCACTAAGCGTGGCATTGTAATTCATTTCTCCCCTACAACTCCTTGTGGACATTTCAGGGCCAGGAACACACATTTCATCAGACAATTTGACTTTTGACAAGAATTTGCAAAGTGTACAAATAATTCAAAAGTCACTCCTCACAGTAAACCTGGTGTTAAGAAGATTTCCTCTGTTATAAAAATCCATTGAAGCTGAAGTATTATGCTAAAGTTAGCATTACAGCAAGAGCTGCAGTAGGAACTAAAATCCCGACAAGTAAAGTATTTATAGCTAAATTGACATTGAATACATTTCCCTTCACAGGGATGTGAGGGAAGGGATATTTGTGAAGCCAAAGATTTCTTGGGCCATATATTTCTGTAAGTCAACATAAAATCAAAATACTTGGTCTGGACACACCAAGTCTGCTATTCTGAGTGAAGATGCTTTTGATATGTGTGCTGGTTTTGGCTGGGAAAGAGTTCACTTTCTTCATAGTAGCTGGCACAGGGCTGTGGTTTGGATCTGTGCCGAAAGCAGTGTTGATAGAATCAGAATCTGGGGTGATTTTGTTATTGCTGAGCAGTACACTCACTTTTCTAATTCTTTCCCCCATCCCACTGGGGGGGAATGAATGAGGGGCTGTGTGAGGCTTAGTTGCTGGCTAGGGTTAAACTATGATGTGTTTAAGGTCTGTCTCTTTGTGTGCTTCCAAGAGATTTATTTATTTATTTGTTATGATGTTACGGTTTCTGAAGAACTTTCTGGCCTTGCCTGACCCCAACTGCAGTAATACCTTAATGCCTTGTGCATTCCATACAGTGCTTTTAACAAAGTCCATTTTCCCTCTTTATTCACCATTTCAAAGTCTCTTGAGCCTCCAGGCTTCTTCAGCAGAAGGAAGCTCCAGGGCCTCCTCCTTCCTTCCTAGCCTCTCAGTGGATCCAGCAGAGCCCTGAGCATGGGCTAGAGAGCAAAGCTGCACCATGGAAATCCTGGTGGAAATTCCATGTGCAGTTTGGAGGCACTGATCAACATGATGGTAAATGAAAAATAATAATAATAATCTCTGTAACACAAACCCACAAGGGACTTAAGTTAAGATGCCCAGTATTTTCCTCAGCCTCATTTCTGATTCCTTCTGATAACTGTTGGTGCCTGTCTGGCACCTGGCCAGAGACCATCACTTAATCCAGCTTCATTTATTCATTTCACATAATTATGGCTGTGGATTTTGATGACTGCAGAGTTCAAAGCTGCTTGTATTTGCTGTGATTTGTCTACAGCGTTACTGAGGGATGTGTTTTCAAAGGCTGAGCTTGGCTAACAGGGTCACGGAGTGGTGTCAAGCTGCATTTAGCAACAGGGAAAAGGACTTTTTTTTTTTGCAAATACTGAGGAGCTGGTCAGCACACAGGAGTGGGAAAAAGGAAGAACCAGGAAACCTGGAATATGAGAGGCAGTGAGAATCCCAGGCAGGGATTCCCTCCCAAGCCTGCCCTGGCAGTGGGATGGCAGTGGAGGGGCACAGAGACATTTCTGAGCTGGGAATTCCAGGAGCAAACTGGGACACGGCAGTGAGGACAGGCTGGAGCTGCAGAGCCTTCCTGAGTGCCTTGCACAGGGGGTGATCCACGGGGAGTGTCCCATGGAGCTCTGGGAAAGGGGTTATTATGTGTGTTCCAGGGAAAGCATTGGTTTGATTCACTCTGTAGAGAAAAGTACAGCAAACAGGGCTCCATCTTCTCCCAGTCCAGGGGCAAAATATTCATTGGCCTCATTGTGAGCAGCACCAAGGCCTTGGCTTCAACTACTGAATCAAGCCACTAGAACATGGAAGAATTTTATGGCTCATGTGTTTTGTGGAGAAAGACATTCCAGTTTGTGGGGAAGCACCTAAGCTCTTCTGCAAGAAGCTGAGCGATGTTCCCTGTCAGGAGCACTCCCCAGTTGAGCTCTCCCAGTGCTGGGAAGAGCCCTGAGTGTCCCTGGGTGTCAGGAACTCATGGAATGCATGGCCTCATGCTGTGCTTTGGCTGAGCAATTCATTGTGCACATCCCGAGGTGTGGGCAGTGCAATATTTCTGCACACAGGTATCTGTGAGAGTCACCTTGCATGGGGCACAACCTGCAGAGGGCAGATAAACACATCAGTACCTGCAGGGAGTGCAGCTCTCAGGGCTTTGCTGCAACCCAGCACCTGGGCTTTAGAGTGAAGAGTTATCCATGGTGGAATTCACTCATCAGCTGGGTTTCTAATGATTCCTCTACCAAGGAGAAAGAAGTGTCATGTGGGATCTCATCTAATATACATGGGTTAAGACTTCAGCAGCACTAAGTATTTTGGAGACATGTATCTGATCTTTTAAACCACTTGAACTGTCCTCACCTGCCTGAAGGAGGCAGAAGAGTGGGAAACCAGCAGACAAAACTGGTGCTGCTAAATGATATAATGAGCTCTGTGTTCAGTTCTGATCTTCCAGCTTTACCATTTTGAGGAAAGAAGGTGTAGAGAGGTGTGACAAGAGTACCCAAAAGTACACGTAACTTCTGTGTGAGCAAAGACTACATACATTAGAACTTTTTACCCCTTCAAAAAGAGATGAATGGGAGATGTGTAGGGATGGCGGGGGCAGAAGGGCTGTAATGGATTTCTTGAGTTCTGCATGTGCCATAGAAATGTAACCAGGCCTGCTTTTTCTCTGCCTTTTGTTACATGAACCTTGGAGGCATCAAATTAAAGCTGTACCTGTAGCTGAGCAGCAGAGGGACACAGCCCAAAGCTGGGCTGCCACTGCTGCCATCCTTTGAGCAGTCACTGGTCCTGATGAGAGCCAGATCTGGGCAGTGTGGGCAGGCACAGCCCACATCTGGCTCTCATCAGGACCAGTCTGGGCAGGCACAGCCCCAGGCAGCTTGGTCACTGTCTTCACCATGCTGTTTAATTCCAGAATCTTCTCTAAAAAGCAGGCTGGGCATTGGTGGGATGCAGGGATGCTCTTGCTGTGGGATTGGCAGCGGCAGGAAGTGTTGGAGCCCTTCCCAAACTCCTCTCTGGCATCAGAGTGCCCCAGGCATGAGCAGCCTGGCAGTGCATCCACCTGGAGCTGAGGTACCTCCATGGCTCCTGCAGCTGTGGGGCTTTCTGTGAACTCTTCTGTCAGATAATGGAGAGCCCCGAGCCTGTGAGCTCATAAACCCGGGAGATTTCATGGCAGGGATCGAACCTCACTTAGGGCTCAGCTTTGCTATTCCAGCTTCATTATCACTCCTTGTTTTGGGGCGTGTGTCACCCACCTGATGTTCAGCTCCGTTACTCTCGGAGCAGAATCAATGCTGGCTGGATCCTGTTCAGCAGAGCCCGAGCCCCTTTTCTGAGGGGGATGAAGCAAACACAGACTCACCCTTTTATTCTGAAGAGTGAAAACAAGGCAAGGTTGCCTTTGGAAGTGTGGGTTTCCCGGTGTTTCTGCAACTCCCTGTCCTTAGGTTGCTCTTTTTTGTCTTTTAACATAAAGCAGTGTTGCCTCCTGCTCCACAGCACAGAAAATAGAGGAGGCTCCCTGGATAAAAGCTGGGTGGTTCCCTGCTGCCTTCAGCCTTGTTCTGCAGTGGATTTTCTGTGCAAACACCTTACAAGGGCACTGAACAGGCTGCTGATGGGAGGGATCCTTTCTGTCCTGTCTGTGGTTTGCAAACCCCTCACTCCCACTCAGGTCAGCAGCCTGACTCATGCAATTAATGGCCCCAGACAGAATTCAGTGTTGGCCTAAAACAATTATTACCATCCAGCTACTGGTTAAATATGTAATTTTTCAACTTCATTGAGCTCTTTCCTTCCTGCTGGTATGAGCCTGGCAACCCTCACACTGCA
>VZRS01002498.1:0-10627 GCA_013398055.1 Ifrita kowaldi
GAGGAAATTCCTGCTGATGTCCCACCCTGCCATAGCTGGAGCTCGTGGTCCCAGCAGGGCAGCATTGTCCAAGTGATGAAGCCCGGCAGGGAGAGCAAAGGAAATAAGAAGGGAATATTAATGAGGAAATAATGGATAACACGGATAAATATCAGGATAAAAAGGAGGAGGGAGAACAGGAGAGAGCTTTGGGAAGGGTGGTGATGCTCTGCACGTCCCTTACCCTTCCCTTTGCTAATGAACTCTGTGTTTCAGAGGTGAGTTCTCTTCTGCAGCGGTGACAAACCCAGTGACAGAGCTGCACGTGGCACCCAAAGGTGTTGGCTGGGGGGGGGGGGTTATCCCAAAATGGCTCCATCTGTATAAAAAGCAACCCCCAGGTGAGCTGATTTGTATGCAGGGCTTCCTGCGCTGTCCCTGTGGTTTCAACTTTAAAAGGGAAAAGATTTGGAATTTCTAACGAGGTTGTCTCTAATTAGAAGGTTGCACTTGTGCCCTTTTGAATAAATACAATTATTTTTCTTGCCTGACTCTGTAACTGATCAGAGCCCTGTGTGGGTGCTGAGCAAGGGGTGAGGGCTTCCCATCTCTGATACTTTTTCCTGCCTTGGATAAATGACTTAATTTTAATTGTTCTTCCAGCTTTACCAAAAAAAAAAGCCAATATTATCCTGCCATCCCTCGGTTATTTATTAAAGGCTGTGATTTGCAGGGGTGTGAAGCACCACTGCACTCCAAATTCACTTTTATTTCCTCCTCTCATGCTTTTTCTCTCCCAAACCATTTCCCACCTTGGAAATTTGCATGTTTTAGGTTTTTAAGTGGGGTTTTTTTATGTTCTTGTGGTAGCACAGCCCCAGAGCTGCCTGTGCCTCCTGCCCCAAATTGTGCCCCGTGTGGTGATGGGGCAGCTGCTTCCCAGGGGCTGTGGATGAGCACAGAGAAGATGGAGATCACAGTGATAGGAACATTTTTTGCCTCCTTTTGGGGTTTTTTTCAGTCCATGGAATCATGTAGGGGCTTCTTCCTCACTCCAGGCAGACAGGAGAAGTGTCCAGGTCTTGGTGTGGCATCTGAGAGGAGCTGAACAGCAGAACCATCTCTGGTGTGAACTCCCCTAAAGCACTTTGGGCTCTTCTGGAGGCACAGAAGGAGCGTTCCTGGTGGTGCCCCCAGAACTGCTCTGGGTTACCTGAAAATCAAGGAAGAAATCTGAGGAAGTGTCAATCAGGATTTACATTCCCCTGTGGAATGGTGGCCTGAGGGTGATGTCCCTTATTTTAGGGTTGTAGCTGCAATTTAGGATGAGCAGTGGTTGGAGAGTGGAACTGGATCCATCCCTGGAAGTGTCCCAGGCCAAGCTTGGGTTGTCCCCGTTTGCTTGGAGCACCCTGGGATAGTGGGAGGTGTCCCTGCCCATGGCAGGGGGTGGAATTCGATGATCTTTGAGGTCTCTTCCAACCCAACCCATGTGTGATTCCATGAAAAGCTGAGATGTGGCTGTCCCCTCCCATCCCTATTTTCCATCTCGTTATCAGAAACTCTGGAGATGGAACAAGCGGCTCCCTCCCATATTTGCAGATTTTTGATTTAAAATGCTGCTCACTGGCACGTGTGTGCAAACATCCCTGCAGTCTTCACGAGGTGCAGAAATTACAGTAATTGCTGCTTTTCCTGGATTTTCCTTCGGTGTTCTGAGCTTCCAAAATTATCTTTGCAAACTCCTGCTGGCTNGGGAGGTGTCCCTGCCCATGGCAGGGGGTGGAATTCGATGATCTTTGAGGTCCCTTCCAACCCAACCCATGTGTGATTCCATGAAAAGCTGAGATGTGGCTGTCCCCTCCCATCCCTATTTTCCATCTCGTTATCAGAAGCTCTGGAGATAGAACAAGCGGCTCCCTCCCATATTTGCAGATTTTTGATTTAAAATGCTGCTCACTGGCACGTGTGTGCAAACATCCCTGCAGTCTTCACGAGGTGCAGAAATTACAGTAATTGCTGCTTTTCCTGGATTTTCCTTCGGTGTTCTGAGCTTCCAAAATTATCTTTGCAAACTCCTGCTGGCTGGAGCTCGGCTCTGCTGCCCCAGCTCCTGTAACCATTCTCAGCTCTTCCCCATTCCCACCTCTAATGACTCCAAAGGGAAAAATGCCCCATGGGGTTTTCTTCTTGGTCAAGCCAGACCTGAAAATCCATTTATTCTGCATTACCTGAGTGAAGTTATGTCATTCCTTGCTGTGTTTTCTGGTTTTTTGAACTCGCTCATGTCCCCCCTCTATTTAAATGTCATGGTTCCACCAAGATCTGCAAATACCAAAACTGAGTGATTTTATAACCACAGCTTTGGTCTTTTTTATCATCTTCAGTTTCTTGCTTGTCCTGTCTGGTGGTTTTCCATAAAATCAAAGGATTTAGGTTGGAAGGGGCCTTAAAGATCATGGAATTCCACCCCTGCCATGGGCAGGGACACCTTCTACTATCCCAGGGTGCTCCAAGCTGGTCTTGGACATTCCCAGGGATCCAGGGGCAGCCACAGCTTCTCTGGGAATTCCAGCCCAGCCCCTCCCCACCCTCACTATAAAATCTTCCTCCTATCCTGTCTCCCTCTCCCCTCATTTAGTTTTTATCCCCATTTCCTGTAAGTGCTTCCTACTTAACCTTTGGGACTTTCCCATTAGAGCAGCGATTCCGGGTGCTGCCAAAGCGCCTTCCTAATCCCCCAGAAGAGAGGGAGATAAGGGACAGGATTTAGATCTCTCCTTTTTTTTGTTGTTCCCTTTGGCTAATCCAGCCCCCAGACTGGGATTCCTGCCCGGTGAATCCGTTCCTGCCTGCACTAAGGCAGAGCAAACCCCCAGCTCCAGCAGGAAGGGATAATTAAAGTGAGATCCTTTATTCTGAACCATCACACCCAAGGTCCTCCTCTGAAGAAGAGATCAAGTCGTTCTCAGGGAAATCAGAATTTCATTTGGAATTCACCTGGCCACCTTTTGAAAACTTCTTTCTTTTTTTTTTTGGGTTATAGGTGAACATTAGCATTTAAATGGAGAATGGTATTAATAGCCCTCAGAGGAGCTGGGCTCATCCTGATTGCCTTTCCCGGGATTTTTTTTTTTTCCTGAAATGAGAAAGCTTCTTAATTGTTATTCTCTTTCTCCAAGAACAGAGTTCAAGAGACCATTTTTAAAATATGAATCTCTCTTTATATAAGCTCGAAATGTCTCCTTGCAAAATGGGTTCATTGTTGGCAATTTGCTGTTTTCTTTTAAAAGTGCTGCTTCAAACCCAACAAAACAAACTGGTTTGGGGGTCAGGTGGCTTCTGCACTTTTGGTTTGCCCACGGGATGTTTTTTTCCTGCAGCTGGGAACCATTTCCATCCCATTAAAGGGATATTTAACCTTCCCTATCTGCTCTTAGCACAGAACTGTTCTTCGTGTCATGGTGGATCTTCCAGGGGCAATTCCAGATGGATAAAGGGAGCAGGGAGAGTTCAGTTTTGTATTTTTTTTGTCCTAAAAAATGCCCAAAAAATTCAAGGCAACTTCAGACCCACTCCCATTGCCAGTGGTTAGTGGAACAGGTCCCGGGTGTCTTGGTTGGGATGTGAGTTCATCATATGAAAAAAGGATTTTATTTCTTAAAAATGAACAAATCCTTGTCATCCAAACCATCAAAATTAATGGTCCTCTGTCAGCAGGATATGAATGATTTGGGATACCTCAGGCAGTCCTTCACTCCTCATTCCCCAAAATATTGCCATCAACACCGGAGCTGGATGCCAGTGGAGAAGTTTTTTTACCATCCTGAGGAGCTGAAGGCTTGGAGCAGATGAATGCTCCCTCCTCTTGTAAAGAGCAGCTGTTATTCCATAGGAACTCGGGAGAGAAGCTCCCTAAGAACCTGTTCCATGTTTCTGTGTGTAAAACCTCTCTGATCAGATCAGCTCAACAAATCCCACCCGTGCTTTTCAGCAGAACACAAATAAGTGACGAGTGTGTGAGTAAATGGGGAAATAAAAGGATTTCCCTGTTGGGATGAGTCCCTGGGATGCTTTGTTCCCATCAGCTGCATTCCCACAGTCCTGGAATGGGTTGGGTTGCAAGGGACCTCCAAAGTCATCCAGTGGCCATGGGCAGGGACACCTTCCACCATCCCAGGCTGCTCCAAGCCCTGTCCAACCTGGCCTTGGACATTCCAGGGTCCAGGCACAGGGAAGTTTTGCTCCACGGCCTTCCCAAGGTGCCAGAGCTCCTTAAAGGAAGGAACAAGGACTAAAGCTGCACAACCTGATCCCTGGACAAGCTCAGCAGCACAGCCCCAGCTTTTCCTCACAGCTCCTTCCTCACCTTTTGAGGTCTCTTGCTGACTGACGAATCCTGCACCTCCCAAACACAGGACTCATCTGTCACTCTTCTTGGGATCAGATTATTTTTTAATTAAAAATTTCCTCTGAAATAAAAGGGGAGCAAGCGAGGCAGCAGGGAAGGAGCACAAGGTGTGCATTTTTAATTGGGTGCAATTAAAAACCTGCCGCTCTGGCGTGGCAGCGCCTGCGGCCAAGCCCGATTTGCATGAGTAATTATTCACTCCATTCCAGAGTCTGCTCAACTTTGCCTTCCTTGTCTTTGAAAGTATTAATAAATATTGATCAGACGCTCTCCTGTTTGCCTTCGCCCAAGCAGCTCTGATGGACTCAGCCTCTGATGTTATCAAATAATGAAATATGAAAGAGGGAGTAGGATGAGCCTCTTGTTCTGTGATTTTTTATTTAAGGCTCTTCATTTTCCTTTCACGAGTGTATTTGTCCCTGCCATTAGAAACCCTCTTCTGATTATCTAGAGGAGGCTGAGGAAAGCGAGGTGTAAAGGATGGAGGGAATAAATAAACAGAGGACAGGTGAGGGGAATCTGCTCCGTGGAGCGCCGGGAAACTGCTTCGTGTTTGTAAAGCTGAGGTTTAAAACAGAGGAAAAGAATTAATAATTATCAACAGCTCAGTCTATCATCTGACAAACAGGTTAATAAATAATTCCATGAGATTGGATTCCTATCCAAAGAGGAAATTTAGCTTCCCAAGCTTTCTTTTGGCTTTTATGTGGGCACAGCCGAGCATGGGGAAGCTGATTCACCCTTCCCAGATTATCGGCCTGGGCACGAAGAGCTTCCAGGGCTCAGCAAGGGATATCTGGGGGGAGAAGAGAAGGGATCAGAGCAGGGGTGGAACTGGATGGGCTTTGAGGTCTCTTTCAACCCAAACCATTCTGGGATTCTCAAGAAAGGGGATTTCTGTCACAGGAAATTTGGCTTTAAGACCTGCCCACGTTGGGCACAGGGTGCCCAGAGCAGCTGTGACTGCCCCTGGATCCGTGGAAGTGTCCAAGGCCAGGCTGGACAGGGCTTGGAGCAGCCTGGGACAGTGGGAGCTGTCCCTGTCCATGGCAGGGGTGGCACTGGATGGGCTTTAAGGTCCCTTCCAACCCAAACCACCATGGTCACCACTAAACCTCATCCCAGTGCCACTTCCAATGCCTTTGGAACACTTCCAGGGATGGGGACTCCACCCCTGCCCTGGCAGCTGTGCCAGGGCTGGACAGCCCTTTGGGGAAGAAATTCCCTTTAATATCCAACCTGAACCTCCCCTGGCCCAGCCTGAGGCCATTTCCCCTTGTCCTGTCCCTGTTCCCTGGGAGCAGAGCCCGACCCCCACCTGGCTGCCCCCTCCTTTCCAAAAATCCCTGGTTTTGGAGCCCTCATTCTCCATCCAGCAGCCTTTCCTCCACCTCATCTCACCTGGCTCCATCAGCAGCTGTTTGGGCCCAGCCTTTGAGGGGCAGGAGCAGATTCTCAGGTCCCAGCAGGAGGTGATGCCTTGAAGGTGACACAGGAGAGGAAAATGCAGAGCTCTGAAGGCCCAGAGCTCGGCAGGTGAGGTCTGAGCCCCTCCAAAGCTGCAGCTGCTGCTGTGATTTGCAGTCTGGCAGCGCTGGGTGCTCTCTGCAAAGGCACAGCCACCCCTGAGAGCCTCAGAGGCAGCCACAAGAGGAATTCAATATTCAGCTTGGCTGTGCTTGCCCTGGTCGCTGTTCTAATGCATCCAAGGAGGAGAGGAAGGGAGGGAGGTGAGAACTTTCCCTGGAGCCCCTGCCCGTGGGTTTTAAATCATTTATTCCACCTGCCCTTGTTGTCCTGTAGAAGCTGGAGGAGTCATGCAGGGACCTCATCTTCAGCTGCTCCAGCCCCTCCCTGCTTTGCTCCTCAGCCAAAAAAATGCTGAACATTTGGCTGAAACAAATCCTCACTGTCCTGTGGTGCCTGCAGCCACACTGGGATCTTTCCTCTTCACCTTCCCTGAGTCTGCTGAAGGTTGAGAGATTTGGTATCATTCACCTGGAGAGGAGAAGGCTCCAGAGAGAGCTCAGAGCCCCTTGCAGGGCCTAAAGGGGCTCCAGGAGAGCTGCAGAGGGACTGGGGACAAGGCCTGGAGGGACAGGACACAGGGAATGGCTTCCCACTGCCAGAGGGCAGGGATGGATGGGATCTTGGGCAGGAATTCCTGGCTGGGAGGGTGGGGAGGGGCTGGGCTGGAATTCCCAGAGCAGCTGTGGCTGCCCCTGGATCCCTGGGATCCCTGGAAGTGTCCAAGGCCAGGTTGGACAGGGCTTGGAGCAGCCTGGGACAGTGGAAGGTGTCCCTGCCCATGGCAGGGCTGGCACTGGATGGGCTTCAAGGTCCATTCCAACCCAAACCATTGTGGGATTTTAGGATGATGTTCAGTAGGAAGATGTCCAGGCTCTGTTCAGCTTTCTCTGCTTGTGGCACTGCTGAATAAAAGCAACAACTTTCGGAATTCTGCACAAATAAAGGTCTGGACCATCCAGCAGCACAATTATCCAGGTTTTTTTTCTCCTTCCAGGCAGTACTACGAGATGCTCTACAACACAGCAGATGAGCTGCTGAACCTGGTGGTGGACCAGGGCGTGAAGTACACGGAGCTGGAATACATCTACGCCCTGAACCTGCTGCACCGCAGCCAGACGGGCGTGGGGGACCAAACCACGCAGAACATGAGGCTGCAGCGGCTCAAGGAGATCATCTGTGAGCAGGCTGCCATCAAACAGGCCACCAAGGACAAGAAGATCACCACTGTGTGACCCCCTCTGCCCCCCAGCTCACCTGGGGCTGGCAGGTGGCACCTCCAAGTGGTTTTCTTTGGGGTTTTTTTTTGTTTTGTTTTGGGGGTTTTTTGTTTGTTTGTTTTGGGGGTTTTTTGGGTTCTGGGGAGGGGTTTCTGTTGTTTTTTTTGTTTGGTTTGCTTTGGGTTTTTTTGGTTTTTTGTTTGTTTCTTTTTTGTTTGGTTGGAGGGGTTTTTTTGTTTGTTCTTTGTTTGTATTAATCAAAGGCAAAAGCGCAAATCTTCTGGGCATTGTGGTGAGGAGGGAAACGCCATTTGAGGGTTGGGGCTGGGGTGGTTTTGATGTGTATCCATGTAATGCTTCCCTCATGTTCTCCCCGAAGTGATCCCACAGCAGGAACAGCATCCCACTGGGGTTTGGGGCGGGATGTTCGGCTTGGCTCTGTTGCTGCTGCTTCGCCTCAAGATGTAAAGGGAGCTCTGAGGTGGGAAAAGGGAAAATTGGGTCTTGGAAGTTCAGACCACACTGAATAATCAGCACCCTGCCAGTCAATCCCAGACCTGTTGGTCACATGGGGGATCTTGTTGGTTCTGAGATGTTTTGTGGAGAGCTCTGCCAGTGCTCTCTCCAAGTTGTAGTCACGTGAAGTTCTCTGCTGTTTCCACTGCTGAAGGATGGAGTTGTTTATTCCTTCAGGTGCTGATCAGCCCGTTCTCCACGTGGGAGGGAACACGGGACCATTCGTTTCCACCTCTCCTCTTTCATTATCCTGGAGCCATCTGGCACCGGCTCCCACGGTGCTGCGTGGAGGCAGCAGGAAATTGCCAATATAAAATAACAAAAAAGCTACATTCTCTTGTTCTGAATATTATCTTTGAGTCCTCCCCAAGCTCAGAAGAGATTTTGTGGCTGTCACTTGATGCACTGGAAGGATGGGCAGGGTTGTGTAGCTCAGCACCAATGATCAGCGAGGGCAGGAGGGCAGATCCCAAATCCAGGCATTTTCTGCCCTGCCTTGACCCTATAAATCCACCTGGCAAAAGGTTCCTTATTCCTCCAAAATCAGAACACGCCGCACTTGTATTTGCCAAGAAAATTGGGGCCCCAGCTGGGTGTCCTGTGCTGAGGAAGGTTCTCTCTGAGCTGTAGGTGCTTTGTGTGTCAACCCTGAAATTGCAGAATTAAAGGATGTTTAAAGGCTCTGGTGCTTTGGCTGGCTGTTTTTAAGAAGGGTCATTCCTGAGGTGTTTAAAAGATTCCTTTCCAGGCCCAAATTCAACGTTCTCCAAGGCTCCATCAGTGTGGAAATGATTTTCTGAGTCATTCAAACCAACCCTCAGCTACCATGGACCAACTCAAGAGGCTTCTCAACATCCATGTCAAAAGTAGAACCCATCAATGTCATTGTTAGGAACCTTTTTCTGGTTTTTTTCCTCATTTTATTCCTAATCCCGATTTTTCTCGCGTCAATACTGGCCATTAACACTGGAGTTCCTCCCTTTCCCTGATGGGTTTGTAGGAGAATTCTGTGAGGGATGGTGATGGGATGTTCCTGGGATCCCAGATCTGTGCTCACCTGCTCAGACATTGAGAAGTGCTGCAGTGCAGCTCCTGGAATGCTGGATATTCCCTACCCAGACTCTGGAAAAGGGAAAAGGAGCTGCCTGGTACATGGAAACCCCATTTCAGACCCTTTGAGGTGCAGGAGTGCTGCGTGAGGAGCTCTGAATTCAGACTGGGTGGCTGTGGGCTCACGTCAGGTTGAGTTTTATTCCCTTTGATTTTAATTTCTTCCTAATCTGCTTTGCTGATCTCAAGCTTTGCAGTCCACATTTCCCACCCACCCAGCAGCCATGCTGGTGGGGGCCAGGACACATTGGATAAAATCAGGAAAATCTCATCTTTGGGAGTATTTTTGCTTCTAAAACAAATTATTTCAAGTATTTTTCCTCAAGCTGCCCCTCACATTGTCCATCACAGCCCCACAGGGTGTGAACGGAGCAGCAGGGACACTCAGGGACTCACCTGCAGCAGGTGGAGAGGAGAGAGCTTTAGCAATTGAGGTAATTAGAGCTTGTAATTAACTGGTGTCTCTCCCCAAGTGCTCAGACTCTCAGTCCTCTCCAAACCTTCACGAGGGAAGTAAATATTCCTGGGTATTCCAGGGATCACACCGTGGAGAAAGGCAGGAGCAGCGTGTGGGAATCCAGACCCCGAGCACCTCATTCCAGCCCCACACTGACACTCCCTGCTCCAGCTTCCTCTCCACATCACAAGAACATTGGACTCAATGATCTTAGAGGTCTTTCCCAAACTTAATTCCAGGATTCCAGGAAGATGTTGCAAGAAAGAATCCTCATCCAGGAGTTCTTACTGAGTATTTTTTCCTGGGAAGGAGGTTTTGGAACAAGCCGTGTTTTCCTCCCACCACAGATGCTGGGATTTTGAAGCACAGACGTCGGGTTGTTTATCACGGAGAGTTGCTCAGCCTGGAGAAAAGGAGGCTCAGGGGGGACCTTCTCACTCTCTACAACTCCCTTACAAGAGGTTGTAGCCAGGTGGGATTTGGTTTGTTCTCCCCTAAGCAACAGGAAACGGCTTCAAGGTGCACCAGGGAAGGTTTAGATCGCATAGGAGGGAAAAGATCCCCTTGCAAAGGCTCTGGCCTGAGTGCTGGTGTTTGTTTCAAATCCTCCCTCACTGACAGGAGATGGAGTGGGTGTGGGGGAGAGATTTTGGGAACATTTTTTGTTTACTGAGCTGGGCTGTGGGTAGAGACAAGCTGTTGTGGTTGGCAGTAAATAACTCCTCAGACAATCCCCTCACCGTGTCCACACGTCCCCCTCAGCATCCATCTGGAGCCACATTTGGGGGGCCAGCCCTAAGGGGGTTGAAGAAGAAGGTGGCTCTGACACACCAGAGGCTCCTGAGGTGTTGCCAAGTCCCCTGAGGGCACATTTGGTCACCAGGTGTCTGGAGTCCTGTCCTCTCCACAGAGGAGCCACCACCTTTTTGGGTTTGGGCCGAGTCCCACAGTGCCTCGTTGGTGATCAGGAGTCCTCATGATCCTGTCCAGATTTATCAGGTGGCTCTGGCTGTCCTGGATTTATCAGCTCTCAGGGATGGAACAGAAGCTCAAGGCTCCTGAAGGCACCAGCCTTGGGAAACTTTTCTGCCTTCCCAGCATTGACTTTTCCCTTCTTCTTGTCTGGTTCCTATTTCTCCATCCCAGCCTGTGGAACTCAGCCCCACGGGGCATTTATAACACGTTTGCAGTGGGAGATGGTTTCCCAATGGGAAAAAACCACAGGAGGGTGTTGAAAATTGTGCAAAAATCCCGGGAACCTCCTTGAACTTTGACCTGAGCTGTGCAGAGCACGATGTACCCCAAACCTGCCCTGCAGGAGGGACCCAGTCCTCATTCTGGGACAAGAGCAAAGAGAACATCTCTGGTTCTGCATCCAGTGCTGGGATCCAACAGCAGCAGGGCCTG
>VZRS01002506.1:0-13658 GCA_013398055.1 Ifrita kowaldi
GGGACGAGTGGAGCCGCAAGGGCAGCTTCATCCGCAAACCGGCGCAGGGCTGGCTGCACCCCGACGAGCGGGTGCTGGGGCCCGGCGTCTCCTACATTGTCCGGGTAAGTCCCGCCGGAGCCCGGCGACGCGGGAGGGCGCGGACACCCCGGCCCCAGGCGCGTGCGGGGCTCGGCGGGGCCGGCCGGTCCTCCCGACGGCTGCGGGCAGAGCCCTCGCTCGAGTCCCCCCGCACGGCTGGCCCGGGGCAGCCCCCCCTGGCACATGCAGCTTCCGTGATGGGGTTGGGGGCCAGGGACTTGCTGGACCGGGGAGCCCACCTTGGGACTCCAGCGTTGTCAGCCCCTATGAGGCATCACACGCTGTAGCACACAGATGAGTTTGTGGGGTCTGGGCATGTGATGGGGTATTTTGGGGTGGAGGGGGAAAGCTGCTGTGTGATCCCTGGAGCTGGTGTGGAAGGCCCTTCTCCCTGACACCCGGCCTTCCCTCTCCATTGCCTGCCCTGTTCTGCCGCCTGCTCTGATCACCTTCCCCCCGCAGTATATGGGGTGCATTGAGGTGCTGCGCTCTATGAGGTCCCTCGACTTCAACACCCGGACACAGGTCACCAGGTACGGCCTTGCAGTCCCATTCTCCCGCACCCCAGTGCCACCCGAAGCCCCTGGTTGTCCTGGGTGCTCCCCCTTCCCAGGGCCCTGTGGAGAGAGGGGAACACGGGTCAGGGGGAGCCGTGCCCTACAGGACCCACCCTGCACGCAGGGACATGGACGAAGGGCACTGCTGCAGATCAATGGGTGGAAAGAGGAGAAGGGAGGTGGCCGCAGCTGGGATTATGCACCACGGGCTGTGACGTGGGGCAGCACTGCGGGGAGGCTGCGGCTCCTGGGGCTGTGGGGGCTCGTGCCTCCAGACCCCACTGAGCAATGTGGGGGTGGGAAGGCAGCTGGGAAGGGCAGGGGGTCTGGAACAGCCACCAGGCCAGGGTCTGTCCATTGCAGGGAAGCCATCAACAGACTGTACGAGGCAGTGCCAGGTGTGAAGGGCATCTGGAAGAAGAAGGTGAGTTTCCAGTCAGCTCGTCCATCCTTGGGACAAGCCGAGGCTGTGGGACAGGGCACTAGGGGTGCCTGCCCGGTTTGTGGGCCTGGGGCCTCTTGGGGCACCCCCCCTTTCCTCGTTCACCCCAGGAAACCTAGTCCTGGTGGTCTTCATCGCCCTCACCGTCCTTTCCCCTGTCAGGCTCCCAACAAAGCCCTGTTCTCCATCCTGGGCAAGAGCAACCTGCACTTCGCTGGCATGAGCATCGCTGTCAACATCTCCGTTGATGGGCTGAACCTCATGATCCCCACCACGCGCCAGGTGAGAGTGTTCCTGGGCACGCAGTCCTTCCCCTGCCAGCCTGCGAGCTGGTGGCCCCTTTGCTAATGCCACCCCGGCCACATTCCCCACACAGATCATCGCCAACCACCACATGCAGTCCATTTCCTTCGCCTCTGGTGGGGACATGGTGAGTCACACACGCCCTGGTCCTGCAGGGTGGTGGGGACAGGAACTGCTTGTCCTATGGCTGAACTGAGCACAGGGCAGCCTGGCCTGGGTCAGGACATGGGGCTGGGGCCGAGCTGTCCCCTCACCCTGGCACCACCAGCCCTGCTTCCCACACAGCAGCAGGACATGGGTGCTGATGTCCCCCTCTGTCTGCAGGATACCACGGACTATGTCGCCTATGTCGCCAAGGACCCCATCAACCAGAGAGGTGACACTGTCCTCCACGCCTGGGAGCTCGGTGGAGGAGGGATGCACTGGGGGGATGAAGGCTGGAGGATGAGATCCCTCATGGGGAGCACGAGGGGTGGCTCAGGGTGGTCCTGGTGCAGCGATGGGAGTGTGAGAGAAACACTCAAACTGTCTGTCTGTCTGTCCACAGCCTGCCACATCCTGGAGTGCTGCGAGGGGCTGGCGCAGAGCGTCATCAGCACGGTGGGACAGGCCTTTGAGCTGCGCTTCAAGCAGTACCTACACAGCCCCCCCAAGGTGGTGGTACCCCCGGAGAGGTAGGGGGGTGGGGGGCCCTGCTGCACCCCCTGTCCTGGGCATATCCCCTGCCTGGGGGTGGCTCTGGGAGTCCCTGTCGCTGCAGGTGTGGGGACAGTCTGAGCCAGGCAGGATGTCCCCAGCTCACCCATCCCTGCTGCAGGGCGCTGGGTGCAGAGGAGTCGGCCTGGGGGGAGGACGAGGAAGGGGCTGAGCACGACTACTACAACAGCATCCCAGGGAAGGAGCCCCCCCCGGGAGGGCTGGTTGACTCCCGGCTCCGCCACAGCACAGCCCTGGGCCACGTCCACACTCAGCCCTCCATCTCTGTCCCCCCCAGCCAGGTGAGCCCCTCAGAGCCACTGCTGGCCTTGCCGTGGGGGTCCTAGGCAGGGCCCCCCAAAGCTCTTACTGTTTCCTTTCCCAGGGCGGGTTAGCAGCCAGACGAGACCCGAGCAGCCAGCTGGGGCCACCTTGGGACCTGGAGAGCCAGGGTGGGTACTGCTGTGGGGGTAGCCATGAGCTGGGGGGGTCCCTGTGACTCTGCCCAGTCCTGGCCGGCGGTGATGGCCGTCCTCGCAGGCCAGCCCTGCGACGGGTACCTGCAGGCGGATGGCCACACCCTGGGGCCACGGGACTACGAGGAGCACATGTACGTGAACACACAGAGCCTGGACGCCTGGGAGCCAGAGCTGGTGGCTCATGGGGCGGCAGAGGAGAGCCCCAAAAAGGACCTCTTTGACATGAGTAAGCCACTGCACTGGGGGGGTTGGTGCAGAACCTGCTGTGGAGCGGTCAAGCTGTGCCAGCAGCCGTCTGTGGTCACCTGCCACAGCTCCAGAGGTGCTGGCACTGGCCGAGCCCACAGCAGTGCCCTGCAGTGCACTGGGGACCGTGAGCTGGGTTCTGTCCTCACCACAGCCCAGCCCTGCTTTGTGCCCCGGGGGTAACACCCCGCACCCCCTGGATCCCACAGGGCCGTTCGAGGATGCCCTGAAGCTCCACGAGTGCATTGCAGGGGGTGGCACCAGTGTCCCCATCGAGGACCAGTGGCCGAGCCCCCCCACACGGAAGGCCCCCATCGCCCCCACGGAGGAGCAGCTCCGGCGGGAGCCCTGGTACCACGGGAAGATGAGCCGGCGGGATGCTGAGAGGCTCCTGCAAATGGACGGGGACTTCCTGGTGCGAGACAGCCTCACCAACCCGGGGCAGTACGTGCTGACCGGCATGCACAGCGGGCAGCCCAAGCACCTGCTGCTGGTGGATCCCGAGGGAGTGGTGAGGGCAGGGCACGGGGCTGAGGGCAGGGCCCGGGGTGGGCGATTGGGACTGGGGTAGGGGCAGGGTGCGGGGTGGGCGATGAGGGGCACAGGCGTGGGCAGGCACAGGGTGTTGCAGCTGGGTGCTGTGTGAGAGGCAGCTCTCCTGAGTTGAGGACCACTGTGCCCCGGCCTCAGGTGAGGACCAAGGACGTGCTGTTTGAGAGCATCAGCCACCTCATCAGCCACCACCGGCAGAACGAGCAGCCCATCGTGGCGGCGGAGAGCGAGCTGCACCTCCGCCAGGTTGTACAGAGGAAGCAGTGATGCCAGGGGGTACGTGAGTCCCCAACCTGCTTCCCTGGCTCTGGACTCACCCTAGGGCAAAACTGGGATCCCTTTGTGCTCCCCTTCTCCAGTTGTGCCTGGTCTCTGAGGTCTGGGGTCAGGCTCCCCATTTTCCTCCCCAGCGAGGTCTTGTGGTCCCTGACCCTGTAGGTCCTCCCTGGCTGCTGCCTACCTCCATCATCTGCACGGGGCCCCTTGCCCAGCCGGACACAAAGATGTTTAATTCCACACGTGCAGGTGACACGCTGTTGGGGTGGGAACTGCTCGGTGGCCTCAGCAGGAGGGACGGAGCCTGAAGCTGTCTCAGGCAGGGCTGCCCCCGCTTGCCCCAGCACTGGAATGGGGGCTGGTGGACATCACTGTAGCCCCTGGCTTGGCTCTGCCTTTGGGGCCAAACACGACCATCTCTTGGAGGCTGGTGCTGTTGGATGTTCCTGTTGGGGACTGGGGACATCACTTTTCAGCTGGATTCTCCCCAGGCGTGGCTGCCACATGATGCTCCCTGCGGCCCCAAGCCCCTGCAGCCCTCCCCAGGCCAGGGCCAGGATGGATCTGTGGGAATGTGCAGGGCAGGGCTGAGCTGCTGGCACTGCCTCACGAGGTGTCCCATGGCCTGTGAGGACTCCCCGGCCAGCTCAGGGCTTTGGCAGGTTTTTGTGGCACACAGAGCCCCCTTTCCCCACCCCGTGTCTGGTGCTGGGCATGGGTTTGTGGTTTGGAATACATTTCTAACTAAACCTGGAAATGAGCAAGGAACACAGGTGGTTCATGCCACCCCTGGGCATGGTGCTGGGACAGGTCTCCATCACCACCAGTTCCTGCCTGGTCTCACCTCGGCCGACCCATCCTGTCCAGTCACACTTGTCTCTGCCCCTCTGGGTCACCCTGCCCTCCGTGGATCACCCAGTGTCCCCCTGGCTTCAGAGTGGCCTTTGGCACCCAGGGCTGGTCCTGCACGGCCTCTTCTCCTCTAACCTGGCAGCTCCATGCCCTGCTGGCTCCTGCTGCTGGCTCTCCTCCTGCCTCCACCTGGAGCAGCACATGGCCACCCACCCCTGGGCATCCTGGGGTGGCTCTGAGTGGCACAAGCCGAGCTGTGACCCTCTAGTGAACGTGGCAGCCAGCAGGGCCAGAGCCCCGGGTGGGCCTGGCTGTAGCTCCTGTGTTACAGGTGGGCAGCAGCCAGCTGGGGGGTCCAGCACCAGTCCTGGCTGCTGGTGGCCTGTCCTGGCTCTGCTCTGTGTGCCCACTGCTGCTGCCAGCACCCACCTCGAGCAGCAGGGTCACCCCAGCACCCTCAGCCCCTCACTGGCGATGGCCTCTGCCAGACACGGTGTCCAGGCTGGCCAGCGCCGGCTGAGCCAATGAATAAAGTAAAGCCCTAAATAAAGCCCAGTAATGAATGTGTAATTTTCCATTGATAGCTGGATTCCACGGGGACGCGGTGCTTCCATCTCAGCTGCTATTTTTTGTCATGGAGTGATGCGTCTGCAAAGATAATTGCACTATTCCCTCAATAGAGAGGTAGGAAAAGGCAGTGAGGGCCCTGACTTTCTTCTGCTGCTGCTGGAGAACCAAGCCCCTGTGGTTCACCCGCTGGTGGTACCTGGCGCTGCAGCCCCAGGGATGCTGCCCTGAAGGGATGAAGGGCTGACAAGGGGGTTGTTTTAGGGGTTTAACCGCTTTAGTTGAGACTAGTGTGTGGTGCCAGTGGGTTCAGGGGGCTCTGTGTCCCAATCCAGACCCGGGTTGAAGGGCTGCTGCTTCTTCAACCTGTGATGGGAAGACTGAGGTGTTATGGGAAGGTTTGGAAGCCACAGAAGTGCAGCTGCAGAGAACGTGGCCTCCTTGCTCTCCCAGGGCCTTGGGAGTCTCGCTGACCACCCGTCCCTTCACCTGTCTCAAACGTTCCTCCACCTGTCTCAAACGTGCCGGCAACAGACACTCCCAGTTCGGTTATTCAGGGCGTCCTTGCACAAACCCTTTCCCCCAGCAGCTCTCTCTCCTTCCCAGCTTCCAGCAGGTGGTAGCACACTGCCGGCTCCACCGGCCATGTCCCCAGCTCTGCCAGCCCCTGCCAGCGTCCCCAGCCCTGCCAGTCCGCAGCCAGGCAGCTCCCAGCACCCTTCTCCCCTCCATGCCCTGCAGGCACCGGCCTCGAGCCGAGCGGACAGAACTGGCCCGGCCCCAGCGCTCTTTGTTATCTCAAGGGAACTCAACCATTTCTGCACCTTGTTTACCCGCAGTTTCGCAGGGTGGAGGAAAAGCAAACATCGGCCTTTTGTTCACCAGCTTCCCCTTCCGTGAGCCTCGTCCTCCTCCCCCGGGCTCCATCTGCGCTCTCCTCCCTGCGGGACCCGGCTCAGCACCCTGCAGTGCAGAGCCCAGGGTCCAGACAGGACACCCCCGTCCCCCTCCCCACTGCTGTCCCTGAGACATCCTAGCCCTCGGTCTGGTTCTGCACGGGCGGACCAGCTTTTTATCAGCTCCAAGTGGGAATGCAGAGGGAGCCGAGGCGTCCCGCAGCAGCCCCCGCAGAAGGCGCTCACCACTCCAGGCTCTTCTTCCTGGCCATCACTCCCAGCCCTGCACTGCTGCGGAATAATGGTGCTTCCCGGCAGCCTGACGGCATCCACTGGGCAGCGCCCGGGAAGGAACGGCCGCTTGACCCTTTTTTGCCACTGTCCCTCTCGGTGTATCCCTGTCCCCAAGGCTGTAGGTCCCCGCGGGACCGGGGCTGGACCCGATCACTCGACCCCCGTAACACCGAGGCTTGCAGTGATGCTCCTTGAACCCTCCTGACGTTTTGCCCCGGTGTCCCCAGCCACGGCCGCATCCCTCCAGGGGCTGGAGGGCTGTGTGACATGGGGGTGTGTGACACCTGGCACTGCCCCCCCCAACTCCTCCAGAGGGATGTTAAACCACTCAATAAGGCATTCCCTCAGTCCCGAGCCGCTGCTGGCTCCATTCAGTGCTTTGAGATCAAGAGCTGGGAGTGGGGAGTGGCTGCTCCCAGAGGGGAACGACCGAGCTCCGGATTAGGGGCACCGGGGCCGGAGAGGTGGAACGGGGCTGCTGCCGTCCCGATTCCACTCCCGGCCCCATCCAAACCCGATGCTTCCGTGGGCAGAAGGCCGGGTGTCCCGGGGTCGGATTCCCGCACCTCCCGAGCATCAGCACCCCGGGGCCTCACAGTCCCAGTCCCGGTCCCGGTCCCTCTCGGTCCGGGTCCCTGTCCAGCCAAGCGCAGCGTGCAGAAATGTGGGGGCGCCGCACTCGGAGGATTACGGCGGCGGCGCGGACGAGGAGCGGAGCCTCCGCCACCGCCGCCGTATAAAAGCGCGTCCGCGTCCGCCCCGCCCGGGCTGCGGTGGCGGCGGCGGCTCCGCTCCAGGTGCGGCGGCTCCTGGCAACGTCCCGCTCGCGGCGGCGCCAGTCGGTCGGTCCGTCGGTTCAGGCGTCGCGTCGCGTCTGCCCCGTCCCATCGCGTCGCTCGGCGCCGCCGGGTCCCCGTCCCCTGGGTCCCCGACCCCCGCTCCGAGAGGCCGGTTCCTTCGCGCTCCTCCCTGGGCTGGCGGGTCCTCGTGTTCCTCGGCGCGGCCACTTCCCTGCCGTCCTTGTCCCGTTCCCCCGGGCCTGCCGGGTTCGGGTCTCTCGGTGCCGCTGGTCGCTCCCGGGGCTTCCGGCTTCGTCCCGCCTCTGCCGGTGCCCGGCCCCCGGTGATAGCGTTGCCCCTCGGGTCTCTTCCAGCCCCACGCCCGGCAGCAACATGTGGCTCCTGGAGCGGCTGCGCGGGGTGGCGGAGAACGGCGGGTCCCGGGGCGCGGGCACAGAGGAGTCCTCGCGGGGGTCCCGCTACAGCAACGTCCTCACCCCCGACAAGATCCCCGACTTTTTCATCCCGCCGAAGCTGAGCGCGGCACCTGCCGAGGCTGAGGGCTCCGAGGTCCCCGCAGCGGCTGCTCTGGGTGCCTCAGTCTCAGAACAGGACCTGGCCGGGCGCAAGCCCCCGCGCAGCCCCCGCCCGTCCAGCCGGTCCCGGTCCCGGACCCGGACCACCGGGCGGCACATCATCCAGATCGAGACCGCTGAGGACTGGACCGAGGGGAGCTGCGGCACCAACGTGGACCCGCAGGCACAGACGGCCATGTCGCTGCCCTACGTGCCCAAGGCGCAGACCTCCTATGGCTTCGCCACGCTGCTGGAGAGCCCCCACACGCGGCGCAAAGAGTCGCTCTTCCACAGCGAGCACAGCAGCCTCTGCCCCTCGCCCGTCACCTCGCCCAGCGCCCAGCGCAAAGCCAAGCTCAACGGCGAGAGCGGCCGCCGGACACCCGCTGACCTCGGCGCAGCCCTGATGCACCCCGGCCGCTACTTCAGCGGCGGTGAGAGCGACACGTGCTCCTCAGCTGAGTCCTCGCCCTTCGGCTCCCCGCTGCTCTCCCGTTCCGTCTCCCTGCTGAAGCTCTTCAGCCAGGAGAGCCAGTCCAAGGTCATCAAGCTGAAGCACTCGGTGGCCCGCAACAGCTCGCTGTCCACCGACGACAGCTCGGCTGACACCAGCCCCAGCGCCCAGCGCCGCGCCAGGAGCGCCCCGGCCGGGACGCAGCCTCCCACCGCCGTGCTGCCCCTGGACCTGCCCCCGGGCCGTGACCGGGAGCACAGCCTGCGGCTGAGCCGGGGCGGGAGCCTGCGCCTGGCTGCCGAGTACGACCCCTCCAACGCCCGGCTGCGTGTGCGCCTTGTCTCCGCCGAGGACCTCTACGATGCCCTTGTCGACCTGCGCAGCATCAACTGCTGCGTCTCGCTGTGCCTCAACCCTGGGAAGCTGCAGAAGCAGCGCAGCACCATTGTCAAGAACAGCCGCAACCCCGTCTTCAACGAGGACTTCTTCTTCGACGGGCTGGGCCCCGGCCACGCCAGGAAGATGTCCCTGAAGCTCAAGGTGGTCAACAAGGGCAGCAGCCTTAAGCGGGACACGCTGCTGGGCGAGAAGGAGCTGCCACTCACCGCCCTCTTGTCCTGCCTGTAGGTACCTGCTACCAGCCCCGGAGGGAGCCCTCCCACCTGTGGGGCCGGGGCGAGGCAGGGAGGCCGGCTCTGTCCCCCAGCCCCGCTGGAGGAGGGTTTGGAAGGGCCCCCTGAGGAGGGCCGGGGTCGTGGCAGAGCGTGGGCGTTCCCAGGAATGGCGCTGCTGTGAGGCTCTGCCAGCACCAGCTGGCAGCCACAGCCTCTGCCCCTGCTCCCTCCCTGCTCCTGCCCCGGGGCTGCATCTCCTGGAGCCCAGCAGAAAGTGGGGAGCCTCCAGCCCATTCCTCACCAGGAAGGATGGAAGCACCTGTTGGATTCTTCCCTCCCTGTGCCTGTGGTCTCCAGCTGCCGCCAAGCAGGCTGGAGGTGGGTAAATCTCTGTAGCACACTCACGGCCACCTCTCAAAGCTGAAGCTCCTGCAGTCAGGTGAGAGCTTTAATTTAAAAGACAAGTTTCTAGCCTTGGAAACTGCAAAGAAAATACCGCAGAGGTGACCTACGAGTGGGCCAAGGGCGGTCACCCTGGGGGATGAGTCAGGTTTGTGGCTTTTGAGCCTTTCCTGGACTCCTCCCAGCCCTGCGGGGCTGCACAGGTGCACGAGTTGGCTTGGTCTGACACCTGCAGCCTCCTGGGCTGCCCTCCCTGCCCACCCCAGCACTGTCCCCCACTGCTGACCCCCAGTGGGAAACTGCTCACGGAGCGTCGGGGGCTTTGGTTTGCCCAAATCCGGGAGGCTGCCTGCGCCTTTCCCCTGCTCACGGGAGGGAGATGCCGGGGGCTGGCACCCCTCGCCCTGGGCACACGGATGGTCCCAGGCAGTGTCCCAGCAGATGTGCTTGCTGACAAAAGCTGAGGTGACAGGAGTAGCCCTCCCCGAGTGCTGGGGCCATCCCGGGTGAGGCTGGGCAGGGGGGCAGGCTGAGGCTCCACAACCCTCCGCCCTCCCTTGCCTGAGGGCTCAGGATCTTTCAAGCGGCTGCACCCACCGGGCAGGAGAGATGCGTCCTGTGGGGCCACCAAGCTTCTGTGCCCAGCGGGATCTGGCTGCCCGAAGCGACTGGCCTTGCTCTGCCTTTGAGGAGGGAGCGAGGTGCTCCCAACCCTTCCCATCCCACCCTGTCATCCCGGCTGAGTGGGTGGGGACAGTGGGAGCGGGGAGGATGCCGGCCGGGGCATCTCTGCGGGTGGATAAAACACTCTGCGTTGTTGTTTGGTGTGGTGTCACCCATTGTGCCGGGCTCTGCATGTTTCTGTGCAGGGAGCAGGATTTGCGGCGCTCCCGTCCCCGCCTGCTGCAGCACGCGTGGACACACACGCACACGTGTCCTCTCTGTGTTAACCTCTGTGGCGGCAGTCGATGTTCCTTCCTTGTCCTTTTGCAGCAGATGGCAGATCTCAGTGTTGGCTATTTATATCCGAGGCTGATCTTTCGCAGCGTTTTACTTCTGTCTGTAAATACGTTTCAGGTACGCGAGGCACCGTTCTGACCGCGCCGTGTTTGCATGTCGGGGGGATTCGGGGTGATCGTGGCTGTTCGTCGAGCTTGTGGTTGAAATCTAATCATGCAGGACATAAGGAGCTGACATGTCCATCCTTCACAGGGAGTTTCCCACCTGAGGCTTCCCTGCGCTCCCCCGGGAGCCAACACGAGGGATGGTCCCCAGCCTCCAAGTGCCCAGGCTCATCCTGGGGGCAGCTGGGGGCTCTGGGGAAGGGGGAATAGGGAGAGGTGCCACATCCCTGGGTGTGGGGTGAACATCCTGCCCCTGAGGAGGTCTGGGGCAGGAAGGGGACCCTGTCCAGCTGGCTGCTGCCTGACAGCAGCCACACACCCCACCAGCACCCTGTGCTCCCTGGGGTGCTACGCCTGCCAGGGGTTGGGGGCACCTGGGTGCTGCTGGGGCGGGGGGGACAGGCTGCAAGAAGAGGGGGAGCAGGAGCTGGGACAAAGACTTCGGTGCTCTGAGAGGTTCGAGGGGTGACACATCCCCCTCAGCAGAACCGTGTGCCTTTGGGTTTGGGGGAGGAGGATGCTGAGAGCAGAACCCCGAGCTGCTCCTTGGGTTGAGGCTGACCCCAGAGGGAGACCCAANCCGTTCTGACCGCGCCGTGTTTGCATGTCGGGGGGATTCGGGGTGATCGTGGCTGTTCGTCGAGCTTGTGGTTGAAATCTAATCATGCAGGACATAAGGAGCTGACATGTCCATCCTTCACAGGGAGTTTCCCACCTGAGGCTTCCCTGCGCTCCCCCGGGAGCCAACACGAGGGATGGTCCCCAGCCTCCAAGTGCCCAGGCTCATCCTGGGGGCAGCTGGGGGCTCTGGGGAAGGGGGAATAGGGAGAGGTGCCACATCCCTGGGTGTGGGGTGAACATCCTGCCCCTGAGGAGGTCTGGGGCAGGAAGGGGACCCTGTCCAGCTGGCTGCTGCCTGACAGCAGCCACACACCCCACCAGCACCCTGTGCTCCCTGGGGTGCTACGCCTGCCAGGGGTTGGGGGCACCTGGGTGCTGCTGGGGCGGGGGGGACAGGCTGCAAGAAGAGGGGGAGCAGGAGCTGGGACAAAGACTTCGGTGCTCTGAGAGGTTCGAGGGGTGACACATCCCCCTCAGCAGAACCGTGTGCGTTTGGGTTTGGGGGAGGAGGATGCTGAGAGCAGAACCCCGAGCTGCTCCTTGGGTTGAGGCTGACCCCAGAGGGAGACCCAAGGGCCTGGGGGCTCTTGTCCTGCCCCACTCCAGCCTGTCCCAGGGCTGTCTCGCTGGAGTTGGGTGTGTGGCCGTGCAGTGAGCCCCGGGATGAGCTGCTGTGAGCCCTGCTCTGCTCTGGGCCGGTGGTGTGGGAGCCGGGGCTGTTGCTTGGATGGGTCTCTCCACTGCTGGAGCTATTTTCTATTGTTCCTGCTTTGATATTTCTGTGGCTGGATTTAATGATGTATTTTTGGAGTGAAAAATATATTAATACCTGAATGGAATGTTTGTTTACAGATGATTTCCTCTTTTTAGTGCAATAAAGTCATTTCTAAAACAGATGCAGGTGTGGCCCTGGCTCCTGATTTCCCCAAGATATTTCCCAGCATTATTCTTGACAGCTCCGTGTGTCGGGGAGCAGAGCTGGAACCTCAACACTGTCCAGACACAGGGCAGTGCTGCTCTTCTGGGTGCTGCTCCCCTTTCCAAACAGCCTCCCAGGGGCACCAGGTGCTTCTGAAGCTCTTTCCCTGGTGCTGCCGACCAGTCGTGGGGTGAGGTGGGAGTGAATCTCTTGGGGAGAGGGGGGTACACGGGGAAAGGTGCTGCTCCTGCTTGAGGGGGGACGCAGGGCTGTCCTGAGCCAGGGCATTGCCTGCTCACAGCCAGGGCTGTGGTGAGGGAGAGTCCCGTCCCACACTCTGTGGGTGTCCTTCCTCCTTCTCACCTGCTCCCCCAGCCTGACCCCTGCAGCTCTTCTCAGCACTGCTGGTGATGAAGAAAATGGTGATGGGTTTGCTCTCCCCACTCCCAGCCCGCCCTGCCCAGCTGTCAGCACTCAGGTTGCTTTCTTTTCTCCCCACCTGCCACTTCCAAATCTGTTTCTAGCCAGATGCTGCTGAAGAAAAGAGGAGTGTTTGCCTCTTACCTAAATGCCATTTTTCTAATTTCCACAATTCTGATAATTTGCCATTTTTGGTAGCTAGAGAGGCTGGGTGGGAACAGATCTGTTCTCTCACCTCTGGCCCCCACAGGGGTGGTGAAAGCAGCTTGGTAGGTGCTAATAATTTAAGTCGTGCTTTTTCTCGAGGTCCAAAGCTGCAGCAGTTAGTAACAAAATGAGGCTGATTAAGTTAGTCTGAACCAGAGTGGATGGGGTCAGCCCAAGCACACGAAAATCCCTGGAAAGTGTTCAACATTCAAAGCGCTGGAAGCAGGCAGAGGGGTGGAGAGGGGCATCTTGTGGGGGAAGATTTAACTCTGAATTTGTAATTGAGTCACCGTGGGAAGGAAATGCGTCTGCCTCACTGGACTTGGGAGGGCTTGGTCATGATGAGAGGAGCACCTGAAGTGGGAGCTGCTGGTGGGGAGCAGGGTGATACATCCCCACTCCACAACGCAGACTCTGGTCAGGGGATGCCCAGTTAAAGCACAGCCAGGTGAGATCCCGAGCCCAAGGGCGGCTCTGCCCCTCGCTGTGCACACCAAGCGGTGTCTGAGCCCTGAGAGATTTCCCCTGCACAGGGATTTCTCTGTCCGGGGCTCCCGAGGTTGCCGCAGCTGTGGTGCACATTTGGGTGGCAGGATCTGTGCAGGAAACTGAGGCAGAGCAGGGGAGGTGGCTGGATGTGGAGGAGCCCTGATCTCCGGAGTGAGGCTCACCTGGGCGACAGGCACGGCATACACAGGCCTCGGCTATTTTTAGCCCTGTGTTCCCGCTGCGCGAGGACTCAACTTCTGAGAAAATTGCCTGGAGCTCATTTAGCCGTGGCGTGATGGCTGGCGAGGGAGGGAGAGGGCAAATTAGGGGTTCAATCTCACCCAGAGGGCGTTCGGCAGGGCCAAGGCTCCCGGGAGGGTTCCACGGCGGGGAGGCCAGCGGGGCTGCCCCTGCTGAGGGACACCCTGTCCCTACTCCATCCTCCGGCCAGGCTGGGGGCCTCAGGGCCGAGTTCTGTCCTTGGCACCGCTCAGGGATCCTTGGCATTTTTGGCTGAGCAGAGCTGCAACGGCTGCTTCTCCTCTCTGGATTTTTGGGTGCTGTTGGGGCTGGGGGAGCCTCGCGTGCCCCCACGGGCAGCCCCAGCCCAGCCATTTCCATCCCCCCACCCCCAGCTCCGGCTGCCGATTTACCGTTTCGGTCAGAAAAGCATCTTCCCGTTGCCTGGCAACGCTCGGCCGGTGGCGGGGGGGCTCCACGAGGGGAAGGGGGTGGCCCTGCGGGTCCTGCGCCGGGGCCAGCCGGGTGCCCGTGGCGACTCCGCCACCCGGTTCTGGGCACCTGGGCCGGGCC